>SJYQ01002468.1:323757-346877 GCA_006410935.1 Redunca redunca
GAAATTATCAGATAAAGAATTAAATTGATTATGAATCATATATAAAAGTCTCTAATGGAAAAATATAGCACACAAGAACAGATGGGTAAAGCAAACAGAAATGAAAACTTTAAGAAAGAACTGAGAGAAAAAGCTAGAAATTAAAAACTCTAAGAGAATTAAAGACTCATTTGTATGGGCCTGTCCTCTATTCACCATGCCAAGTGAAATAATCAGTCATGTTGCAGATAGATCAATGAAATTTTCCAAATTGCAAAACAGAGAAATAAATAAATAAAAATATCAAATAACTGTATAAAAATTTCAAAAGGTATAACATAAATTGTGACTACCAAAAAAAAAAAANAAAAAAAAAAAAAAAAAAAAAAAAAAAAAAAAAAAAAAAAAAAAAAAAAAGAATGAAGTAGGAGAAATAGATGAATTATCAGTTCAGTTCAGTTCAGTTACTCAGTTGTGTCTGACTCTGAGATCCCATGGACTACAGGACACCAGGCTTCTCTGTCCGTCACCAACTCATGTACATTGAGTCGGTGATGCCAGTCTACCATCTCATCCTCTATTGTCTCCTTCTCTTTCTGCCTTCAATTTTTCCAGCATTAGGGTCTTTTCCAATGAGTCAGTGCTTCACATCAGGTGGCCAAAGTATTGGGGTTTCAGCTTCAACATCAGTCCCTCCAATGAATATTCAGAGCTGATTTCCTTTAGGATTGACTGGTTTGATCTCCTTGGAGTCCAGGGTACTCTCAAGAGTTTTCTCCAACAACCACTGTTCAAAAGAATCAGTTTTCCACGCTCAGCTTTCTTTATGGTTCACATCTCACATTCATACATGACTACTGGAAAAGCCAGAGCTTTGACTAGATAGACATTAGTTGGCCAAGTAATGTCTCTGTTTTTTAACATGCTATCTAGTTTTGTCATACCTTTTATTCCAAGGATCAAACATCTTTTAATTTCATGGCTGCACTCAGCATCTGCAGTGATTTTGGAGCCCCAAAGAAATAAAGTCTGACACTGTCTCTCCATCTCTTTTCCATGGAGTGATGGGACCAGTTGTTATGATCTTAGTTTTTGGAATGTTGAGTTTTAAGCCAACTTTTTTTACTCTTCTCTTTCACTTTCATCAGGATTCTTCTTCACTTTCACCATAAAGGTGGTGTCATCTGCATATCTGAGGTTATTGATATCTTTCCCAGCAATCTTGATTCCAATTTGTGCTTCATCCAGCCCAGAATTTCTCATGATGTACTCTGGATATAAGTTAAATAAGCAGGGTGACAATATACAGCCTTGATGTACTCCTTTCCCTATTTGGAATCAGTCTGTTATTCCATATCCAGTTCTAACTAGATTCTCAGGAGGCAGTTCTAACAGATTTCCCAGGAGGCAGTTAGGTGGTCTCATATTCCCATCTCTTGAAGAATTGTCCACAGTTTGTTGTGATCCACACAGTCAAAGGCTTTGGTGTACTCAATAAAGCAGAAGTAGATGTTATCCTGAAACTTTCTTGCTTTTTTGATGATTCAGAGGATGTTGGTAATGTGAACTCTGGTTCCTTTCCCTTTTCTAAGTCCAGCTTGAACGTCTGGAATTTCATGTTTCACATACTGTTAAAGCCTGGTTTGGAGAATTTTGAACAGTACTTTGCTAGCATGTGATAGGAATGCAATTGTGCAGTAGTTTTAACACTTTTTGGCATTGCCTTTCTTTGGGATTGGAATTAAAACTGACCTTTTCCATCCCTGTGGTCACTGCTGAGTCTCTCAAATTTGCTGGCATATTGAGTGCAGCACTTGAACAGCATCAACTTTTAGGTTTGAAATAGCTGAAATAATTGGAAATATCAATATAGAGAATTTTCTAAAATTAATGACAGACACCAAACTACAAACCTTAGAACCTAACAAAGCACAAAGTAAGATAAATGCCAAGAACCAAAACAAGCAAATAAAAACCCAGAAAACCACAGCAGCAAAACACACATATCATGTTAAAACTGAAGACACACACATGCACACACACATGTGCGCACAGAGACAAGGAAACAGATCTTTCAGTTCAGTTCAGTTCAATCCCTCAGTCATGTCCGACTCTTTGCAACCCCATGAATCGCAGCACGCCAGGCCTCCCTGTCCATCACCATCTCCCGGAGTTCACTCAGACTCATGTCCATCGTGTCCATGATGCCATCAGCCATCTCATCCTGGGTCGTCCCCTTCTCCTCCTGCCCCCAATCCCTCCCAGCATCAGAGTCTTTTCCAATGAGTCAACTCTTCACATCAAGTGTCCAAAGCAATGGAGTTTCAGCTTCAGCATCATTCTTTCCAAAGAAATCCCAGGATTGATCTCCTTCAGAATGGACTGGTTGGATCTCCTTGCAGTCGAAGGGACTCTCAAGAGTCTTCTCCAGCACCACAGTTCAAACGCATCAATTTTTGGCGCTCAGCCTTCTTCATAGTCCAACTCTCACATCCATACATGACCACAGAAAAAACCATAGCCTTGACTAGATGGACCTTAGTCGGCAAAGTAATGTCTCTGCTTTTGAATATACTATCTAGGTTGGTCATAACTTTTCTTCCAAGGAGTAAGCATCTTTTAATTTCATGGCTGCAGTCACCATCTGCAGTGATTTTGGAGCCCAAGAAAATAAAGTCTGACACTGTTCCTACCATTCCCCATCTATTTCCCATGAAGTGATGGGGCTGGATGCCATGATCTTTGTTTTCTGAATGTTGAGCTTTAAGCCAACTTTTTGCTCTCCTCTTTCACTTTCATCAAGAGGCTTTTAGCTCCTCTTCACTTTCTGCCATAAGGGTGGTGTCATCTGCATATCTGTGGTTATTGATATTTCTCCCAGCAATCTTGATTCCAGCTTGTGCTTCTTCCAGTCCAACGTTTCTCATGATGTACTCTGCATAGAAGTTAAATAAGCAGGGTGACAATATACAGCCTTGATGTACTCCTTTTCCTATTTGGAGCCAGTCTGTTGTTCCATGTCCTGTTCTAACTGTTGCTTCCTGACCTGAATATAGATTTCTCAAGAGGCAGATCAGGTGGTCTGGTATTCCCATTTCTTTCAGAATCTTCCACAGTTTATTATGATCCACACAGTCAAAGGCTTTGGCATAGTCAATAAAGCAGAAATAGATGTTTTTCTGGAACTCTCTTGCCTTTTCCATGATCCAGCGGATGTTGTCAATTTGATCTCTGGTTCCTCTGCCTTTTCTAAAACCAGCTTGAACATCTGGAAGTTCATGGTTCATGTATTGATGAAGCCTGGCTTGGAGAATTTTAAGCATTACTTTACTAGCGTGTGAAATGAGTGCTTGTGAATTAGTACTACATAAAATAATCCCACAAAGAACTAGTAGAGGATTGGGGAATTGAGATAGTAGAGAAAAAGAAATAAACAAAAACGTTTTATTAAATGGTGGGCTCTTTGGACTGCTAGAACAAGGGGAAACAGTGGAGAACACACATTATATTGTCATAAGGAAAAAAATATAGGTGAAATAGTTAGCTGTCAGATTAAGGGGATCATTACTTGGAAATATGCTTGAATTTTTAATTATATTTTACCCAAATTAATATTCCAATATTATATGTTTTTTTTTTTCAAATTCAGAAGTTTAAAGAAGATTTTTATTTTCTATACTATGGATTTGCTCTTATACATAGGTTTGTGCAGACAAATATAACCTGACCACACACCAAGACATAAGATAAATGTAATTTACTTCTATACAGAATCAATAAGTATTTTTTTATTTCTTATTTTCTGCTTCACTTGTGTTTGTAATCAATAAACCATATAAAAGTGCTCACAAAAGGTCAGAGGAGTGCTGTGGAATGACCTCTATGGGTTCCTGTGGCTTCGCATTTATTCAAACAGAAAAGACACAAGCCCATTGAGCTCTCATCATAAGACAACAAAAATGCTCACTGAATGGTACTGAAACTCAAGAATCAGTAAAGACTTATTTTGTTGTTATTAAAAGAGTGCTAGGTAAAGTCTCTGCAGTTCAGCAAGATGATAGTTTGAAATATTCAAGGTAATTATAGGCATGAAGCAAACTGAGAAACTCTAAGAAACTACAAGCTGCAAAACTATAGGACTGTATATGGAAACTCTGAAATAATATGTGAAGCTATTGAATTAGAAACTGTAACTATTACACTCAGATATTTCTCCTTATGTGTCAGTTATTGAGTTAAGTACCTTTACTATATTGTATAATTTAATTTACAGGAACTTCTTATGAGAGACACTGGATCCCAATTTTACAGATAAGAAAATGCACTGAATAAGTAAATTACTTGTCCAAATTTACAATTATTATAGCAGGAATTCAAATTTAGATTTATATGATTGTAATGTTCAAGCTGGTTTTAGAAAAGGCAGAGGAACCAGAAATCAAATTGCCAACATTTGCTGGATCATCAAAAAAGCAAGAGATTTCAGAAAAACATCTTTTTCTGCTTTATTAACTATGCCAAAGCCCTTAACTGTGTGGATCACAATAAACTGTGGAAAATTCTGAAAGAGATGGGAATATCAGATCACCTGACCTGCCTCTTGAGAAACCTGTATGCAGGTAAGAAAGCAACTGTTAGAACTGGACATGGAATAGCAAACTGGTTCCAAATAGGAAAGGAGTGAATCAAGGCTGTATATTGCCACCCTACTTATTTAGCTTATATGCAAGGTACATCATGAGAAATGCTGGGCTGGAGGAAGCACAAGCTGGAATCAAGATTGCAGGGGCAAATATCAATAACCTCAGATATGCAGATGATACCACCCTTATGGCAGAAAATGAAGAAGAACTAAAAAGCCTCTTGATGAAAGTGAAAGAGGAGAGTGAAAAAGTTAGCTTAAAGCTCAACATTCAGAAAACGAAGATCATGGCATCTGGTCCCATCACTTCATGGAAAATAGATGGGGAAACGGTAGGAACAGTGTCAGACTTTATTTTGGGGTACTCCAAAATCACTGCAGATGGCGGTTCACCCATGAAATTAAAAGACGCTTACTCCTTGGAAGGAAAGTTATGACCAACTTAGACAGCATATTAAAAACCAGAGACATTACTTTGTCCACAAAGGTCCATCTAGTCAAGGCTATGGTTTTTCCAGTGGTCATGTATGCATGTGCGAGTTGGACTATAAAGGTGATGGACAGAAAGGCCTGCCGTGCTGTGGTTCATGGGGTCGCAGGGCGTCACACACAACTGAGAGACTCAACTGAACTGAACTGAAAGTAGATATCGCAATGTTTCCATCTCACCTCTATTTTACTTTGAGGTATTTTAAAAAAGAAATTAGGACATCAGCTAAGGAAATTAACACAAAATATAACATTTTAACCATACTACAGAGATATTCTTATTGTTATATTATTTAAAATGACAAATCACCCTTTCTGAAAGTTTTCAGAAAGGCTTGTGATGAAATTATGTTCATGATAATAGAACTGCTTTACAGAAATTTAACCTATTTTATATGGTATGGGATCTAACTTTATATTATATAAATGTGACTTTTGCTTTATTTGGTGTTTTGTTCTATTGTGGTTCATGAAATTAGTGGGACCTTAATTTAATCAAAATCATGTTTTTTTAGCTTGAATTATAGAGGTTTTCTAAACAAGATCTAAACAAAGTCACCTTAATTTTTTTAGAGAATAAAATTGTTCTACTCTGATCCCTAAAATTGGCCCACAATTTTAATTTTTACAAAAATTAAAAACTTCAGTCTTTCTACTCCACAGGCAGGTGAGAAATACACTAATCTTTATGGTAATTATAGCAAAATATTTTTGTTTCTGTGACAAACAAATGGGCTTGTTTTCCCATTCTTTAAATGTATTTTGTGGCCACAAGAAAAACATATATATGATGAAAAATAAACAATGATAGTAGAAAAATATACAGCAATAGTAGAAAAATATATAGTGATCCACAAGAAGTAATCTGATAGAGTTAAATGCAAATATTATTTTAAATATGGTATTTTGAAAAAGCACTGTATTTATAGTACACCTTTTATACCTATATATCTATGAAAAATGAAATCTCCATGACTGTCATTTTTAGGGCTAATAAGAGAGGAAAATATGTGATTGTTACACTCAGGCAAGTCCACACTGACCCTTAAAAATTCTGTTATATTACATGTAACTTTGTGTGATGAAAAGTTCTTTTGGAACTTTATGTACTATAAATAGATTAGTGAAATAATGAAGATCTAATAAATCAGAGAATCTAGTACAGCAAGTAGAATGCTGACTCAGTGTCCAAAACAGTTATTTTCTATCACTAACACTTCTTCTATATATAGGATCTGATTTAATTACATAGACTCTCCAGATTTGTGCCTAACATACAGTTTGGAAATTTAGCAGGCTCATGAGGAGCAACTAACACTACCTAAAGAGGCTTAACTAATTTCATTTCAAAATTTCAGTCTAATCCTTATACTAGCTTAGGTTGTAAGATTTAAAATTGGCTTCATATTATGATAATTTACAGAACTTCAGAACAGAAATAACAAAAAGCCAGTGCCCAGATCTTCCCTGCCCAATAATCTTTTTTATTTGAAAATCACATTTAAAATATTTAACAATAAAAAAATTCACTTGATTCTTTTTATGTTGCAAGGACTACTTAGTAAAATGTGAGAACACGCATCATTAGGTTAATGTTTGAGTTTGAAATACTTCCCTCTTCACCTTGATGAAATGAGCATTTTATGGAGCATCCACAGCAAGAACAATGAAAATGTCATCACTCTTCCTACTTTAAGCTAACGTCAAGATGAGTTTTCAAATCTCCTTTCTATGGCATGTAAGCATCTAGAGCAAAAGTGCTCAAGCTGTGCTGTTAGGGGTCTGTTTGTTTGTTCTCCCACTGTGACTTCTGTTGTATCATCATAAAAAGGGTAGAATGGGACTGACATGTCTCTATTCCATCCTCCTGCCTCCAACCATCAAACCAGAAAGGCCCATGTGGAGCCAATTGACATTTCTTGATTCTATAGGTTACATTTTTTGCTTAAATAAAGGATTTGTCTTTTCTTTAAAAAGTTTTTTACTGGTTAGAAGCAAACAAGATAACATAGATCATGAAGAGTTGGCTAATAATATTGATAGTAGATGTGTGTGTGTGTCTTTATGTGTGTGTAGTCATAAGTTGTAAACTTCTATTATGAATTCTTGGAATATTTGGGATGCATATAGCATAGACATTGGTAATCACCCTCCACAGAAATTGTATACTTATACATTGGTCTCTTCATTTACTCTAAGGGAAAGCAGAAGGATGAAGCTATCCATGAAAGAAGCTGAGAGGGGGAAAAAAAAAAGTTGATTCCTTTAATCAGTATTATTTTATGAAATGGCCCACTGTACTTATTCTTTCATAAAGCATTTTTTAATGGAAAGCTAGCAAGCAACACGATTGGTATTTGGTAATGGATACTGCTATGAGTTGTGTGTTTATTCTTTGAGAAACATGATGATGATCTAAACAAGTAGTATTAATTTTCAAAATAGAAAACCAAATTTTGCTGTAGAACTTTGAAATATTGTTGAGTATGTTATTGTGAAAATAATTGAAACTGATTTTGACAGCAGATATAAAGTTAATATAAAGTTAGTATTAGTTTGATAGAGAATAGAAAGCTGAAAGTTAAAATTAACCACATAGATCTTTAGATGTTTTGGGGGAAAATAGAACAGTCTATTTTATTTGTCTATAGACAAGCAGTATTTGAATTCAAGAAAAAAACAGTTTCTTGACTAACACTGCTAAAAGGGGAAAGTTCCCTAAACATTTCTGTTTAAGATTATTACTGATTATAAGATGTACTACAGTCTAATTATGAGGAGACTTGAAGTCCACATTAATTTTTCATTATCCAGCAGATATGTAATTGCCTTTGTGAAACTAAAAGATCCACCTAGAGGGAAACATTCTTTTGTGATAAAGTTAATATAAAAAGACTGGATAAGAGGTGAAATATTATGATAACTATTCTATACAATGGCATATATATTGTTACTGAAACTTGGCAAATACAGATCCAGCATTCCCACCTTAATATATTTGCAAAGGACTCTAAAAGTCATTGATATGTAGTTATTTTTAGCTTTTTAAGAGGCTTCTTTGTGAACTGAACTCTTGGCTAAGAATGTGAACAGCTCAGGTGCTGAGCAGCTGCCTTACAATGCATTGCACCATTATTTCCTCCCTTGTTTCTGTGTTTGCTATNGCCAGTAAGCATAGCATTCTTCTTCAAATCAACGACAAACAGACGTAAGATGATGAATATGATGGATTCATTCATTTGTTGTCAGAAGATATTCATAAGAGACATGAAACTCTCATGGAGATCTAGTAATTCTCGGTAAAAATCAAACTTCTGTATATTAATTACATGAAGGGACTAGTACTTAGAGACCATATGTTTGAAATCACTGACATGAATATATGCTTGCTGCTGCTGCTGCTGCTGCTAAGTCGCTTCAGTCGTGTCTGACTGTGAGACCCCATAGACGGCAGCCCACCAGGCTCCGCTGTCCCTGGGATTCTCCAGGCAAGAACACTGGAGTGGGTTGCTACCAGGGTCCAGCCCTGGTCAACCCAGGGTAATTCGAAGTGGGGACAGAGTCAGCGTCCTAGGAATTAATTGCTTAATTAAAGATATAGAGGGAGATTAGAAAGAAATAGTGTAGTAGGAAAATTAGTGGAGAAAAAGAGGCTGAATAACTTGGTTTACGTGGGGTACCAATAAAACTCCAAGACAAGGAGTTTGCACCATCTACGTTGGGCCACTGGTGCCCGTTTGAATATCAGAGAGTGCCCCGCCTTGGGCTCCCTCTCTCAAGGATCTTAGAAGCCAGGACAAGTTAGTAGACTTGGCAAGCACCCATTCTCCAGATGGGAATTCAGCCAGAAGGGGAAGGAAAGAATGACACGGGGGAATCAGTCTTTCCAGAAACTGATCCGATTTCTTTATTTTTTAGGTTTGCTTATATACCTTTTGTTACACATAGAGACAAATATAAATTTTAAAGTCATGTGGGGGTCAGCAGTCCTGACCTTTATCAAAATCAGGTGCTTCACATAAATGCATATTAAAAAAAAAGGTCTTAGGGGTTTTACATCATCTTCTGTCCATGAGGCCTGCTGACATTTTACAACCCTTTCTTTCTGATAACTGTCAGTTAACCAGAAAACTTATTTTGTCCAAGGGTGTTTTTCTTAAACCAGGCGCCACCCTCTGAAGGTAGCAGATAAAGTTGCATTCCTATAGGGTGAGGGTGTATTGGGTTACAACTAAGAAAGGAATTTATTTAACCTAAGGTTAACATGATTAATCTTAAAGGTTAATACTTATTTCTCCTATATGCTAGTTATATTCATTATAAGGGCAGGGAATATGGAGATTTAGCAGCAAACATCAGCCCAACAAATGAAAACCCTTCACCAACGTTCCCCTTAAGATCTATTTAGTCTTAAGACAGTGATAAAGTTACATTTTTACATAGCAAGGACACAGTGATTTATAACAAAATACAGTGATCTATAACAAAAGAGAAAATTCATTAACTCAAAAGGTCTAGTATTGCTAACATAAAAAACTACTATCTTTCCTTTTCTATATTCCAAATACATTAATATATTCCCAGGTACCTAAGGATATGGAGGCCTGGTGGCAATCATTGACCCAACAATGAGAAAAGCCCTATGCTAATTAAGATTTTCAAAATACTCCAAGCCCTCTGTGCTGTTTATGGTTGAGAGGTAGTAAACAATCATGTGCCTATTGGCAGGAGTATGGATAATCCTGTCACACAAACCAGTCTTCGAGCAGAGAGGTTTGACCTGAGACAACCTTGTCACACCCATGGCAGGGAATATGCAGACTTAGCAGCAACTATTGGCACAACAAATGAAAACCCTTCACCAATATAGTTCCTGACCAACCCACTATGCTAATAATTTCTAACTTCCCAAAAGAATCTCCCTTTAGTAAGTCTAAAACATCTTGTGCCTCTCACGGTTGGGAGGCTGTAAACAATCACATGTGGCTGGATGAACCTGTACAGGCAGGCTAGATAACCCTCAGAGGAGTTTGTAAGTTGAAACACTCTTGTCATGCCCAGGAATTTTTATTGACTTGGAGCTGTAAGTTAACTCCTTCTCAGAGAGAGGTAAAGGGGGTCAGCCCCCCATAAAGTCAGAGGTATAGGTAAGAGCATAAAACAGTAAAGTAGGCAGACCCTGGTTTGGGGGGTAGATGCTTGGGAACAGGGGGTTTCCTGAGGCTCGATCCTGCCTTTGTGTATGCCGAAGCTTCCTTCCTCATGACCTTTGCCATAGGCGGAGTTCCTCACGCTGGTTCCCAGCAGGTTGCCATTTCCTTCTCCAATGCATGAAAGTGAAAAGTGAAACTGTAGTTGCTCAGCCATGTCTGACTCTTAGTGACCCCGTGGACTGCAGCCTATCAGGCTCCTCTGTCCATGGGATTTTCCAGGCAAGAGTACTGGAATATATCCTTCAGTTCAATTCAGTTGCTCAGTTGTGTCTGACTCTTTGTGACTCCATGAATCGCAGCACGCCAGGTCTCCCTGTCTATCACTGTTATGCCTGAAGTCCGAGTCCCCAAAACTGAGAGAATAAGACGTCCACAGCAATGCAAAAACATAAAGGGGTTTTATTGCTAGCTCAAGCTAGGGCTCCCGTCTCATCCAGCACAGTGGAGTCTTGACGACAGCTCCAAGATCTGAATCACAGCTGCTTTTATACAGGCGGGTCTTAGTACAGCTGGTGGGTAATGACTGGCTGAGCTGTACTCGCATGTGATTTTCAAATCCCACATCTCTATCCAGATTGGTTCAGGTTTGGCACCATCAGGGACTTTCCCAGGGTGTGGTTTCCTGGAATCATTACTTAGGTTTTACAAGAATCTGAATCTTAGGCCTAGTATAGCTTGTTGAGCCTGTTATGGCTCAGGTCTGGTCCCTTAATATTCCCCCCTGTCTTTACTTATACTGAGGAATCTTCCTCAGCATTTTGGGGCAGGGCCAACATTTGGGGGTATTATGAGCCTGGAAGAGCTCGAAGGGAAGGAGGGTTACCCAGTCCCTGCCAGTCTCTATTGCCAACTTTGTTAAAGTATTTTTTAGGGTCCAGTTCATTTTTTTTTTTTTTCCTACCTGTCCTGAGCTCTGGGGATTCTATTTGCAATGCAGTTTCCATTTGGTCCCCGGGCTGAGGTCAGACCCTGAACAATTTGGCTCACAAAAGCAGGTCCATTGTCAGAACCAATAGATACCAGCAGCCCAAACCTAGACACTATCTCTTCTAGGAGTTTCTTGGCAACCATCACCACTGTCTCTTTCTTAGTGGGGTAGGCCTCCATGCACCCAGAGAAGGTGTCCACCAAGACTAACAAGAAATGGTACCCATACTCGCCTGGCCTTACCTCAGTGAAATCTATTTCCCAATGTTGTCCTGGCCTCTCCCTTAGGTATCTTATACCTGTGTGCTGTCCCTTCCCTGGTCTCATCATCTGGCATGCTTTACAGGCATGGGCTATGTCTTGTATGGCCGCTTTTTTTGTTGGGGAACCAGCAGGCGAGCTGTCTGTAAGAATGATAGAGTCTTCTTTTCCCCCAAATAGGTGGTCTGATGTAGGTGCATGCAGAGTCATCAGCCCAGATCAGCGGGGAGCAATAGGTTGCCCTCCTGGTCCCGGTACCATCTGTCCTTACTCGTAGAATGGTTTCTGTTTTCTCAAATCCAGTCGTGATCGGAGGGGGAGTACTTGGGGGCCAGTGGCAGGGTCCCCATTCCTGGGGCTAGCAATCTCACAGCCAGTACACGGGTCCTGTAGCTTCCCGTGGCAGCTTGGCGAGCTGCTGCATTGGTGGCTCAGTTGCCTCAAGCCCCGAGATCTTTCCCCTTTAGGTGTCCCAGAACATGCACTATGGCTACTGCCCGAGACTGGTGGACTGCTGCCAAGAGTCTACGGATCTCAGGTAAGTTCTTGACTACCTTTCCCTCTGCCATTAGGAACCCCCGTTCCTTGTATATTGGGCCATGAATATGCTCTCGAAATGCCTGCCTCACGGGTTCAGTCCAAGTCCAGTTTTGGCTTTCTTTACCTCGTTCATACACTGGTCGGGCCTTCCCAGCGAACCTGATGATCCACAGTCTGCAGTGCCCAATAGTCCCTAGGAATTCCCTCACTTGGTGAGGGGTCACCGGCTTGGGAATCTGCAGAATAGTCTCTTTCATGGCCTGCATGAGCCACCATCGCTCCTGCTTCATCTTCTGCCACCCTCACTATATTTCCCCTAGCCTGTCTATTTTTTTTTTTCAACTTTTTCCTAATGTCTGGGGCTGCCTGATTCACAAAATGCTAGTATAACTGCCACGTGCGACTCATCAGCCTGTGAGTACATGGGGGTGCACTGTCTGAAAGCTTCCATTAACCTCTCTAAGAGGGCTGCCAGGCTCTCAGTTGGTTCCTGTCTAACCAAATTTACCTTGACCAAATTTGTTGGTTTCCTGGCGGCTGCTCGAAGGCAAGCCATGAGAGTCTGGCAGTACACTCAGAGATGCTCCCTACCTTTAGCGCACTTGAAATCCCAGTGGGGTTGCGTCAGAGGGAATCCCTCGTCAATTGGATTAGGATGCATGGTAGGTCTCCCATCCACCCCTGGAACGTTTTCTTCTGCACCTCTGACAAAATCTGCTCATGTTCCTCTGTGGTGAAGACAGTCATCCCAAGTGGGATCATGGGCGAAAAAGGATAGACTCTAGAAGGTCACTGAGGATAAAATTATACAGATTTCATCACTTGAACGGCCCTGCCGGTGCCTATTTAGCGGTAAAAGTAGCTTATGCAGACTAGCAAAATGTTACTAATTTGTTCTTCACCAGCACAGATAGATTCTGTGCTCTAGACTTAAAATCAGAAAAATGGTCAGTCATAGGGACAACGGAGTGGAAGTCTTTTGCCCCATGATTACAGAATGGAACACAGGAGACAAGATGAACACACAGAAAGCAGTGACAATGCCAGCACACACAAAGATGTGACGAACAGAGGAGAGACAAACCTCGGCCGAAAACACAGTAGTAGGTCTTCTTGGGCCCCCTGAACCCTCCTATCCCTTGGGGTTACCTTTCCAAAGGGCATCCATTGCCCACCAGATTCGGGATCGAGAGAGAAGTTCTTTTCCCCACAGAGCCAGCAGCCTTCCAGCGCGTATGCTGGGCCTTGGTCTTACACTGGCTAAGACGACTAATTTGCCCCTGATTAGGCCTGACAAGAGCTCTCTTCTCACCAGAGCCAGCTGCCTTCCAGTGTGTCTCGCTGGGCCTTGGCCTTATACTAGCTGACTAAACTTAACACCGGTGTTCAGATATCTTTCCTCCAAGTGAGAAAACCCCTTCTACTGGGAGAGTGTTATTCTTCCCAGTTAAAGGGATCCCGGAGCCCCCAAATGTTATGCCCAAAGTCCGAGTCCCCAAAACTGAGAGAATAAGACATACACAGCAATGCAAAACATAAAGGGGTTTTATTGCTAGCTCGAGCTAGGGCTCCCATCTCATACAGCACAGTGGAGTCTTGACAAGAGCCCCGAGCTCTGAATCACAGCTGCTTTTATACAGGTGGTTCTTAGTACAGCTGGTGAGTAATGATTGGCTGAGCCTTTCTCGCGAGCGATTTTTAAATCCTGCATCCCTATGTGGATTGGTTCAGGTTTGGTGCCATCAGGGACTTTCCCAGGGTGTGGTTTTCCAGAATCATGACTCAGGTTTTACAAGAATCTGAATCTTAGGCCTAGTATAGCTCGTTGAGCCTGTCATGGCTCACATCTGGTCCCTTAACAATCACCATCTCCCAGAGTTCACTCACACTCATGTCCATCGAGTCCGTGATGCCATCCAGCCATCTCATTCTCGGTTGTCCCCTTCTCCTCCTGCCCCCAATCCCTCCCAGTATCAGAGTCTTTTCCCATGAGTCAACTCTTCGCATGAGGTGGCCAAAATACTGAAGCTTCAGCTTTAGCATTATTCCTTCCAAAGAAATCCCAGGGCTGATCTCCCTCAGAATGGACTGGTTGGATCTCCTTGCAGTCCAAGGGACTCTCAAGAGTCTTCTCCAACACCACACTTCAAAAGCATCAATTCTTTGGTGCTCAGCCTTCTTCACAGTCCAACTCTCACATCCATACATGACCACAGGAAAAACCACAGCCTTGACTAGACAGACCTTAGTCGGCAAAGTAATGTCTCTGCTTTTGAATATACTACCTAGGTTGGTCATAACTTTTCTTCCAAGGAGTAACTTTTCTTCCAAGCGTCTTTTAATTTCATGGCTGCAGTCACCATCTGCAGTGATTTTGGAGCCCAAAAAAATAAAGTCTGACACTGTTTCTACTGTTTCCCCATCTGTTTCCCATGAAGTGATGGGACCAGATGCCATGATCTTAGTTTTCTGAATGTTAAGCTTTAAGCCAACTTTTTCACTCTCCTCTTTCTCTTTCAGCAAGAGGCTTTTTAGTTCCTCTTCACTTTTTGTCATAAGGGTGGTGTCATCTGCATATCTGAGGTTATTGATATTTCTCCCGGCAATCTTGATTCCAGCCTATGTTTCTTCCAGTCCAGAGTTTCTCATGATGTACTCTGCATATAAGTTAAATAAGCAGGGAGACAGTATACAGCCTTGACGTACTCCTTTTCCTATGTGGAACCAGTCTGTTGTTCCATATCCAGTTCTAACTGTTGCTTCCTGACCTGCATACAGATTTCTCAAGAGGCAGGTCAGGTGGTCTGGTATTCCCATCTCTTTCAGAATTTTCCACAGTTTTTTGTGATCCACACAGTCAAAGGCTTTGAGGAGTTAAATCCTTTTTTGTGTAAGGAGGAGCTAAGAGAGGAGGAATAATCTGCTCATTTTTTTCAAAAGAACGAGTCCAAGATACTGAAATATCTCCTAAAAGGAATAAGTGTAATAGGGGAAAATAAAACCTTGCCAAGCATACATATCTAAGGATAAGGATGTCAAGGACAGATCTACTCATCAGCTGATAGGCAATATGACCAACATTTAGATTGAGAGAAGCTTACTATATTATTCTAAAAATTGTAAATCATCAAGGGGTCAAAAAAGGGACTTGTTATATGTTGGATTTCATAAAATAAATATTAGATCAAAATATAATAAAGTTTCTTTCCTCCTTTTATTGTTTGGACATGGAAGTAGAAAAACACTTTTGTTCATTCACAAATTGCATACAGATACAGGGTCATCTGTAAGCTATTTATGCATCTTACTGTTGAGATGTTTATTGGTTTGCTGTAACATCACATGGGCTTCCTAGGTAGCACTAATGGCAAAGAACCTGCCTGCCAATGCAGGAGATATAAGAGATTAGGGTTCAATCCCTGCGTTGGGAAGATCCCTTGAAGAAGGACATGGGAACCCACTCTAGGATTATTGCCTGGATTATCCCATGGACAGAGGAGCCTGACAGGGTACAGTCCATGGGGTTGCAAAGAGTCACACATGACTGAAATGACTTAGCAAGCGTGCACTCATAACATCATATACCTTTAGCCTCTTAACTAGGACACACTACATACATTCAACATATTGTACAAGGATTACGTTTACTCTTTGAATATATTAAGCATGTTGCATATCAGGAGGTATTGAATGAAAATACATAATAAATAAGTATTTGTATCAAGTGAGGTGTGCAACACTGAATAATTTTGAAGAGCTATATGTAAATAAAATTATTCCAAGGAATAACCTCTTAAAAATAAAATATGCTGTTTTTAAGATAGCAGATGATAAAATTATTGAGTGCAATGCTCAGACCTAATTGGAAGAGCTTATTCAAAGGCAACAAAAGAGAAACTGTTGGAAGATCTAGGAAATGTAATTGAAACTGTCAAAAAGACAAAATTGCAACATTGAAAAATTAGGAGAAGCTATCTGGGAATCTTTAAAATGTAGTAAATATTTCTAATACACTAGGCTACTAACCAACATATCATTAGTTGTGATCTAAAAAGAAAAATGAGCACACTGATCTTTGATATCACATAAATAAATCTCTTCTTTCCATGCCTTTAGATGTTGCTAATCATAATGCTCTGAAAAATAACATTCACTGCTTTGTAAATGGCCATTCTCTTTGATCATTCATAGACTGCATTTCAATTAACTTCCAAATATTTTTATACCAACTACTTCACTAATTTATTTGCACAGGATGATGCAATCATTTGTCAGAAAAATGCATAGAGATTTGCCTCATCCTACTATTTGTCTACTATTTTTTTGTGGTTTATCATCAACTTCAGCTATATTTAGTTAAAGATTCATAAGAACAGAGTTCATCTCTTTTCATCATCAAAGTATCCAAACACAATATCCTAACACAGACTTAAACAGAATAAACATTCAAAGAATATTCTTCAATAAATAAACTCACAGGTATATAAATATGCCTTAAGTGCAGCCATTATCCTTTATTTTCTTTATTCCCAGTCTTAACATTATTATCAATTTGATCATCAGCACTAATGGGCTGCAGAAATATGGTTCGTGCCCCTGCAGTTAAGAGTATTACCACTACATTGGGATATATAAAAGGCTAAGATATATATCCTTAGAAATATGAACTGAATAGCCCCTAGTTTCATATGCAAAATGAAAAAACATTTGTGTCTTTAGAAGCCAAAGAATGTGGGTATATATATGTGAATGAATATATGTGTGTGTGTGTGTGTGTACATATATACAGAGATTGTGAATAATGCTGCTATATACATGGATTGCATACATCTCATTGAAATAAACTGTTTTTCATTTCTTTGTGGTAAGTATATATACATTCAGAAGTGGAATTATTGGATAATATAGTATGTTAAATTTCATTTTTTTGGAACCTCCATATTGTTTTCCACAGTGATTGAACCAATTTACATTCCCTCTGACAATGTATAGGGTTCTTTTTCACCATTTCCAGCATCTGTTATCTCTTGTCTTCTTCCTGTTAGCAATTCCTGGATTGCCATTTGCTTATACAACTCTTACATAGAATTATTTTCTTTTGTAATTGTTGTGTATGAAAGAAAAAATAAAAATGTAATTCCACATTTAACTTTTGTCCTTCTCCATTCTGTCCTGTAATACATATGTGTAAATGCCAGTGAGAAAGCATTTGCTCTTTTCAATTTTTTTCAGTTTTGCCTGTTATTTTTCCTTGGTTCTGATGTTCTTATGCTGTTTTCAATTCAATGATGCTAACAAATTCAAAACGCAAACTCAGTTTTGATCTACCTAGTCATAGATATTTAAAAACTAGCATAATTGTCAGATGGAGTTTTGAATTTTCAAAATTATTATAGAACTCTTAGCTAAAAAGGTTTTTCTGTGGTCAGCAATCTATTGTTTGATTACTTTAATCAAAAGAGAAAATAAATGTATTTTTGGTGTTCTGATATTTTGGGAAGCTAATCCCAGGTTATAATGATAAAGAATAACAATAAATGTATGTTTGGAGAAATATGTGAATGGTTCAGCTTCAATTGTATATAGAAGAATAGCGTAAACTGACACATTGACAATATTGATAGACTTCTATACTTCCATACATATATATAATTTAAAAATCTGCCTTATGTTGTTCTTACTCTAAGGAAGTATATTAAGTCTTTGCTCAGTTGTGTCTGACTCTTTGTGACTCCATGGACTGTAGCATACCCAGGCTCCTCCCTCCATAGGATTCTCCAGGCAAGAGTACTGGAGTGGGTTGCCATTTCCTTCTCCAGGGAATCTTCCCGACCCAGGGATCGAACTCAGGTCTCCCGCATTCCAGGGAGACGCTTTAACCTCTGAGCCACCAGGGAAGCCCAGGAAGTATATTAAGTAACCTTAAATAATATATTCCATAATGCTGATTTAGCTTCTTTCCTATATAATTTGACTTTTTCAATCTAACTCTAAATTACAGAAAACAAATACAGATAATTTAAAAACAGAAGTAAAATACTACAATGATAAAAATTATCAACTCTATTAAGACTAATTACATCAAAAAATTAACGTTTTGTGGGTTATTTATATGTACCACTGAGTCAAATAAAATTATCATGGTTTATCATAAAAAAAACCTGTTATCTATTACTTTTGCTAATATGTATATGAGATATCATAATTTAATAAAGGGTTAAGTTATCCATTGCTTCCCAAGTGGTTCAGATGGTAAAGAATCCGCATGCAATGTAGGAGACCTAGATTTGTTTCTTGGAGAAGGGAATGGCCTACACACCCTAGTCTACTTGACTGGAGAATTCAATGGACACGGGAGCCTGGCAGGCTCTAGTCATAGGGTCTCAAAGAGTCAGACACGATTGGAGCAACTTAGCAGGTACACAATCTGTCGACAGTCTCAGGGATTGTAAGACATGGAGTTGGAATTTGAATTCATTTCTGTCAGATCCCAGATCCATATTCTTTCCTACTAATCACGCTGTTATCTTAATTACTCAGTGTTTTGATTCTCAGTCATTTCCTTCATATTTCCATGTAATCAATGCATTAAACAATTCATCAGTTTCATAAAATGAAGACTGGCAGAGAATAAAAGGGTCACTATACCTTAGTGCAAATGTTCTCTGTTCAAATCTTGCCTTTTTAGCTTTCCTAAGAACTATAAATTTTGAAAGGACTAATTATTAGTGTAAATTATTTGTGAAAGAGTTTGAAAATATGTTTTAAAATTGCCTTTTTGTTTAAAATACAAAAAAAGATACATTGCCACATTCTATAATCTGTCAACAACTCATTCTTCACTATCATTTATTACAAAAAGGGTACTTAATGTTAGATGCATTGTATAGAAATAAATACTTTAATCCAAATTTGATACTTTAACTCAAAAGCCAAATCCTGGTTCAAATAAATATAANAGAAGGAAAATATTTCCGTACATGGACAAATGTACCAGATTAATTTCTCTTCATCTCCATCTGTGTGAGTGTGTATAAAAAAAATTTGTTGTTGTTAAAAAGTTTCATTTCTAGAGGTGAAGGTAAAACAAGCATTTCCCAGATTGCCACAGAGTTATTACAGTAGTTAATTTGTTTTTATTGACTTTCAGCTTTTTCTACTGAGAAATTTCCTGGCTGATGTTCTTAAAACTGTAGTAAATGTGTTGATCTTTGCTCATTCTTCTGAAGTTAAAATATGACTTTTCAATCTCCTTGAGGTTTATCAGTTTGTTACATTTCTCAGAAACAAAGCGTATGTTTCATTCAGTTCAGTTCAGTTCAGTCGCTCAGTCGTGTGCAACTCTTTGCGACCCTATGAATCACAGCACGCCAGGCCTCCCTGTCCATCACCAACTCCAGTAATTCACTCAGACTCTCGTCCATTGAGTCAGTGATGCCATCCAGCCATCTCATCCTCTGTCGTCCCCTTCTCCTCCTGCCCCTAATCCCTCCCAGCATCAGAGTCTTTTCCAATGAGTCAACTCTTCCTATGAGGTGGCCAAAGTACTGGAGTTTCAGCTTTAGCATCATTCCTTCCAAAGAAACCCCAGGGCTGATCTCCAGAATGGACTGGTTGGATCTCCTTGCAGTCCAAGGGACTCTCAAGAGTCCAGCACCTCAGTTCAAAAGCATCAATTCTTCAGTGCCCAGCCTTCTTCACAGTCCAACTCTCACATCCATACATGACCACTGGAAAAACCATAGCCTTGACTAGACAGACCTTTGTTGGCAAAGTAATGTCTCTGCTCTTCAATATTCAATCTAGGTTGGTCATAAGTTTTCTTCCAAGGAGTAAGCGTCTTTTAATTTCATGGCTGCAATCACCATCTGCAGTGATTTTGGAGCCCCCAAAAATAAAGTCTGACACTCTTTCCACTGTTTCTCCATCTATTTCCCATGAAGTGATGGGACCAGGTGCCATGATCTTCGTTTACTGAATGTTGAGCTTTAAGCCAACTTTTTCACACTCCTCTTTTACTTTCATCATGAGGCTTTTTAGTTCCTCTTCACTTTTTGCCATAAGGGTGGTGTTAAACTCTGAATACATTTTTTGTTAATTCTTTCTGGCCTAAACCCATCTAGGACATTACATACACAACATATACGTGCACAGCTATATATTTTAAAGTAAATTCAATAATTGTTCATTCATTTTTGTTTGCTTCTTTATTAAATATAAAGGGCTCTAGATATAAGAATTTAAAGTCATCATTGCCTTATTTTTGACACCGGATAGCAGATTGCTGAGAACTACAGTAAATACAGGTGAAGGAAATTGTAACAGAATTAACAGTGGCGGGAAAAATCCTATTTTAGGTAGATAGCCTTCAGTGAAAATAAATTTTGCAAAATTCTCATTAGCAAACATTTGAAAATCAAATTCGTTTTCTATTTGTTTTATTTTATTGGCAAACCATCAGAAAACAAATTAGGAGAACAGAGCACTACTTAGGTTATAGTGCTGCCTCTTTCCAGTAGATTGAATTTTGGAATAGATTGTATAAGATATATGATTACATAAAGTAGATTTTAACAGAATGTCCCCTATCACTAAAAAATCACTATAGTCCCCTCTCTTTTAATTTTGGCAGTAGCAACGTTAAAATCAATAGGAGAGGCTCATGCTTTTGTGAATATAGAGTAGATGTAATTTTCCCTATTTTGAAGGAATAAGTACAACACAACAAAACTAAAAATGTTCTAACAAAGAGTCAGGGCTCTAGGCTGACTGAGGGCTCTGACTCAGGACTCTGATATAGGGATTATTTAGAAAGTACTTTGAAGGAATAAGTACAACAAAACAAAACTAAAAATGTTCTAACAAGGAGTCAGGGCTCTGGGCTGACTGAGGGCTCTGACTCAGGGCTCTGATATAGGGATTATTTGGAAAGTATTTCAGTTGGTCCATAGTCCTTCTGGGTAACTGATTTCTCAATATATACTATACATGATACATAAAAACAATATATCAAAAATGCAAGCCTAAATTTATTTTTGTTCATTCATTTTTATCATTTCTGGAATTTATGTGAAGCTCAGTAATTGAGGAGAATTAACAAAAACTGCTAAACACAAAGGAATGACTTAGTGGTGAGTTCCCTGGTTATCTTTTTGCTTCATATTTATCTTAGACTAGCAGCTGAAGAATCCAGCAATCTGAAAATAGATATGGAGGCAGACAAAAATATGCCTCGCCAAAGCCTACTCTGTTCATGAACCTGGGAAGGTGAAAGTTACCATGAAAGAAAATATTTATAAAATAACACTCCTTCTCTAATACTGATAAATTGCATACTTTTGGAATGAATTTTAAAATCCTATTTACAGTTGTTAGCTACCTAATTACAAGTAATATTTCTCTATACAACCACACAATTATTTTAGCTAGATTACTATTTTACCTAGTAACAAGATATTAATTTTTCAAAAGCAGTATAAATTATAATAAATAACTTCTTGAGTCACTACATTTTAATGTTTCTGTTTGGCTGACAGATTTCTCTGCTGCTGACAGTTCATTTCTCCAGGATCAACACCTTGTAGAAAAAAAAAAAAACAACATTATTCTCTTTGCACTATCAGGTGCATAAGTAAGATGTCAAATGCAGTGAACACCTCTCTACCCTTAATGTGCTTTTAAAATTTTGGATGGTAAGTTAAATAAATATTCCTTTTTACTGCCAATAGTATCTCTCAATTTTATACTTAGTTTATGATCTCTGAATAAATATTATGGAAGTAGATTATTTGGAAGGTATTTCAGTTGGTACATAGTCATTTTAGGTAACTGATTTGGCAATATATACTATACATGATACATAAAAATGATATATCAAAAATGCAAGCCTAAATTTATTTTAGTTCATTCATTTTTAACATTTCTGCAATTTATGTGANGTATTTCAGTTGGTCCATAGTCATTTTAGGTAACTGATTTGGCAATATATACTATACATGATACATAAAAATGATATATCAAAAATGCAAGCCTAAATTTATTTTAGTTCATTCATTTTTAACATTTCTGCAATTTATGTGAAGTTCAGTAATTGAGGAGAATTAACAAAAACTGCTAAACACAACCAAATGATTGCTGGATGACTTTTCTATTTATGTTGGATAACTAATCTGCTCTTGTTATGAATTTTAAAAGTTTTCCAAAATATTTAAGGTAGAAAGAAGGCCTCATCCCAACACTAATATCCAATAGTTAACATTCTGTCATACTTGTTGGTTTATCCTTCGCTTTTGTTCCTCCTTTCTTCCTTCTCTTTTATTTTGATTACAGATGACTACATAATCTTCCTAAGTTCTTAGCAAGCATTTTCCAAACTAATTTTGCAACTGCTCCCATCAAGAGGTGGAACATGTTTCTTTACACCTTGAATCTGAGTTGGGCCAATGCTTTGCTTTGCATCATAATACATTTAGGAAACATAAGTGAAGAAGAGTCTTTAAGAGAGTTTGCACAATTGATATCTGTTTTTTGTTGCTGTTTGGAACCCTGAGAAAACTTGTGAACAAAACTGAGCTAGAATCATGAAAGTAAAAATCTAAGTGCAGGAAAATCAGGGGCAAAAATAAAAAAATCTGTCAACTTCTAGAACAATTGAAACCATTCTATATTCCAGCCACCAGCTAAAATAAAAACATATAAGAGGGCCCAGTAAACATAAGCTGAGTTAGCCTAGTCAGGAACAGCATAGCTTATCTACAAAATTGTGAACAGAATCAACAAGCTGCCGTTTTAAGCTATCAAACTATTATCCTTCTTTCTTTTCTTCCTTATGTCTTTTCTTCTGTATGAAAACTGAAGTGAAGTGAAGTTGCTCAGTTGTGTCCGACTCTTTGCAACCCCATGGACTGTAGCCTACTAGGCTCCTCTGTCCATGGGATTTTCCAGGCATAGTACTGGAGTGGATTGCCATTTCCTTCTCCAGGGGATCTTCCTGACCCACGGATCGAACCTGGGTCTCTCGGATTGTAGACAGGTGCTTTACTGTCTGAGCCACCAGGGAAGTCCTGTAT
>SJYQ01002469.1:0-137339 GCA_006410935.1 Redunca redunca
GGGGGGGGGGGGGGGGCTGGTGCCACACACCTTGCCAGGGTGAATAATTTTGGCAATAAATACACTTGAAAAATGTAGTATCAGAACACAGACATGTTATAAAGTGGAAAAAGCCAAAGCCAGACAAGACAAAGATCCCTGGCGTTTGGCCCTCTGGCTCCCCCAGAGGGCTGTCCTGGTCTTCAGGGAAGACCTGGGGCTGAGGCTGAAAAGCAGAAGACAGTGAGTGGTACAGAGCAGAGCAGACTTCGGGTCTGGCAGCTAAGAACTCAGCTGGCAGAGGAGTTCCCACGAAACAGCCAGCGGGGACACAGGTGAGGTGGGGTGGACAGACAGGGGTGGACGTGGGCCCAGATTTCTTGAAGCCACTGGAGAGAGGTGGCTCACAAAGGAGCTACGAACGTCTCCCCATCAGGGCGACTTCTTCCGGGACATAAGGCTTACTGCAAAAAAAACGCCGACTGAGCTCGGCGTGCCTGGAGGTTACAGTCTGGGTCCAGGAACCTCTTCACAAAACCCAGGTGGTTTATGTTATCACAGGCTAGGAAGGAAAAACCCCACGCTTGTCAAGATTTTTACCCTGGACCAGCAGTTGGCAGTGAATCAAAGTAGCTGAAAACTATTTTTATTTTCGGTAAAATTTTCTGGGTCTGATTTCTTTTGAACTCTTTCATTATCCTTAATTCCTGCACGGCTAAGAGGGAGACTATCTGCAAAATGAACAGTGAAATCAGACTGCAAGGGGGCTGCTGCTGAAAGGAGAAGCTGCTTTCCCCAGTGGCGAGACAGAGAGAGGGGCAGCAGGGAGAGCGGTGTCACTCGCGGGTCACAGCAGTGAGATCAAGCGCAGTACACGGGTCAGTCGCCAGCTGCAGGCCGGCTCCATCTGGGAAGTGGGGGGTTTTCTGAAAGGAAGCAGGAAACTCCACTGGCACAGCCGCGCGCTCGGGAGGAGGGACAGGTCCTAGAGCCTCTCTCTCTCTCTCTGGCTCTGTCATCCTCTCTAGCTGGATGTGCATCATTTACGATGAGGACCCTAATCTGAAAAAGAAAAAGCCTTCCACAACCCTCAGGACTCAAAAGTTCTCGGACTCCAGGTAATGGTGGGTTTCCCAACCATATGTACATGCTTGTGAACAGCAAGAAGGCTGCACTTTGCTCTTGGGTCAGTGTAGGCGAATTATCCCCACGCTGAAAATATACTTACTCTGATAATCCCTTGGGTGGTCTTTTTTAAAAACCTTTATCAACAGTTGTATATTTCATCTTTTAAAAACACTGCTTTTGGCTTTAGGATCAACTTCACCATTTGTTGGTGTTCATGAGATTTCCCTGGTGGCTCAGATGGAAAAGAATCGGCCTGCAATTCAGGAGACCCTGGGTTGGGAAGATCCCCTGGAAAAGGGCATGGCAACCTACTCCAGTATTCTTGCCTGGAGAATCCCATGGACAGAGGAGCCTGGTGAGCTGCCCTCCATAGCGTTGTAAAGAGTGGTACAAGACTGAGCAACCAACACTTAAACACTGGTTCACTGGTGTTTTGATCCTTGATGCCTGCCTTCTGTTGGGGTCACTAGGACCTCTCTCGAGCTTTCTGGGGTGCCCGCTCAGTGCGCTGCTTTCCCGTCTTGTTTTCCATTAAGCCGTAAGGTCTCCCTGCCCCATCCTGGCCTCACCCCCTGGGTCTGGATGGCCAGCGCTTCCACTGTCCCCCTTCCTGGTTTCTGTTTCTATTTCCCTCTTGAAAAGCAAGTTAGATTCATGCTGCTTACAGCGGAAACCAACCCAATGTTGTAAAGCAGTTCTCCTCCAATTAAAAGTATAAAAATCCCAAGTTAATGCAGGAGCGCCTGGAGTTTCCAGGTCTTCGCTTTGCTTAGCCCTCTGCTGATGTCTGACTGTAACCCACGGGGACTGGGGGCCCTGCACTGGGCCTGTCTGCTGGCACGGCTCTTCGTCTAATCTGAGCTGCTCCTTGTGGCCTCCATACATGGTCATTTCTTGTGTGTGGCCTGTGGGTATCTGAAAAGGTACAGAATTCTCTCTACATCCACTCTGTTGAGCTTATAAATTATATTAAGTATGTCTTCCAAATCCTTTCATGTTTTTACTGATTTGATCTGACCACCCACTATGAGCACAGATTTGTCTGTTTAGCTCCATCAGTTTTCTGCTTTGATATTTTGGAGGAATGGTAGGCGGCTGCTGTTGCTGGTTACAAGAGTCTTTAAATCAAGAGGAATGCAATGGTTTGCCCTCTTAATCTTACGGAAATGGAAGCTATTTATCAGCATGAACAGGTCTCTTGGGTTACCCTGTCTTGTCTTAGTGGGTTAACATATAACGGTTCCTCCGGTATTGTCCCCTCTTCTCATTCTCTACTCCAGAATCCATCATCTTCCCCCTACGTGGAGGACAGTTGTTTATTCATGAGGATGTAGAAAATGTCTACTTTGTATCACATGTTACAGACACCATAATAAGCAAAACAGGTATTAATGAAATCATTGTACAAATATATAATTATAAATCAAAAGCTACCGGGATAAAGGACTACCCTCCAGATTGGGGACGACCCAGAGTTGAATTTGTGACCTCAGATCCAAGAGCTGGGTGGGTGATGAGGCCTTGTCAGCTCGGAGACCAGCGTATCCAGAGGCCCCCTGAAGAAGAAGGGGTTTGGAGACTGGAAAGAGAGTGAGTGTGCTGGAGCGGGGTGCTACAGGGCCTCACTGGGAGCGACAGTGAAGGCCTCTGTGTAGTGTACACAACAATGCGGGGAGACCCCCAGCAAAGGGGAAAGCACAGGCACGGAGGGATGTGGGGGTCACACGTGTGGGGTCACGCAGTGCGCCCTGGGGCTGCTCTCCTCCCCGACACTCACAGCCCCGTGGGTGCCCCTCCTGCTCTCCAGTGAGGCGCTTCCCTAAATCCTGTCAGGCGGGAAGGCGAGTGCGAGGTCGTAGTTGTAACCCGGCATGGCGTCACAGGCCGAGCGGCAGATGGGAACCGTGCTCTGAAAGGCCAGCTGGTCCACTGCAAACGCGTAGGCCTGGATCAGCCCCCGGTGTCTAGAGAACGCACAGAGAAAGCACGGTCAGTCCCAGGGCCCAGCCCCTGCCCCTGTGGCGTCTGCTCGAGACAGCCGTTCATGACGAATGTCCCAGTGTGTCTAACACTCCAGTCCGCGCCTAGAGATGAAGTGAGCAGACAGGTTTGGCGGAGGGAAGGGAGTGTAGGGGAGGCCCCAGCTGGGCAGGGAGCCAGGCCACCAGTAATAAGGAGGACCTCCGAGCCCCGGCTGGCAGCCTCGGGCTGGGCGTGAGGACTGGGCTTTGGCAATGTCGCTAGGCTTCTAACACCATCTTAAGCCTTCAGTCTTGGGCTCCAGGCATCTGGCCACAGCCCCGCCATGTCCCTACCACCTCCCTGCCCCTGCAGCATCCAGCTGCAGCTGTAGCAGGCACTCAGCCCACGGTACTGGCCACATCTACGGGTCTGTTCCTGACCTCAGTGAAAACAACGGCCGTGCCTGAGGGTACGCCTTGTAGGGAACAAGGTGGCCCGGGCTGTTCTAGTAACAAAATCGGGCTAAGACTGATCTAACACCTACACACCCAGACCAACCCCCCCGCCCCGAGCACTGACCTGCGGTGGGTGGCGAAGTTGTCCAGGTCGGCGTTGCGCACCACCCGCTCATAGGGCACGTGGGCCGTGATGAGGCTGTGGCTATTGAAGGAGATGTGCCGCACGGGGTGTCTGGAACACACGGGGATGCTCATCAGGGTAAGCCTGCAGAAACTCAACAGCCTACCTCTGCTGCCAGGGCCTCAAAGCGGGGCATTGCACGGGACTCCAGAGCCGCCTAAGCCAGGCTCTTCCTTCACAGCGGAGGAAACCGGGCCCCCGAGGGCCAGTGTCCGGCCCCCGGCCCCCAGCCTCGAGGAGGCCAGGCCACCCGCTGGGCCTCCTCTGGACACGCGTCTCCATGGCCCTGTGCTCTGGCCAGCGCTCCGGCACCTGGCACGCTGGGACGTAAAAGGACAAATAATCATAGACAACCCAGACACACGACACGGTGGAGGACAGCCCCTCTCGAGGGCTTTGTGATGCCCGTCCTCACTGGGCCCAGCCACGCCAGCTCTGAGCCGGGCTCCCCATCTGCAGGGGGTGCCCAGCGCTGCCCACAGAGGCCCCGCCAGGCCCTGGACTCGGGAGCCCCCTCACCTCACTGCTCTTGAGAGGACCCTCTGCTCTGGCCCGCCCCCGGGCACACCCAGGACAGGGCTCCCGCTCGGCCCTCAGAGGGCTGGGCTGACAGCAGGCAGGGGCCTG
The DNA here is from genome assembly GCA_006410935.1 of Redunca redunca. Taxonomy (NCBI): domain Eukaryota; kingdom Metazoa; phylum Chordata; class Mammalia; order Artiodactyla; family Bovidae; genus Redunca; species Redunca redunca. The sequence continues at coordinate 4,336 of SJYQ01002469.1, forward strand.
TGCTCTGGGCTGCGACAGCACATTCAGAAAGTTTAGGGACAAAGTGGCTTCAATCCCGTGTGTGTAAGTTAAGCGTTAGCCACTCAGCCGCGCCCGACTCTTCGTGACCCAATGGACTGCAGCCCACCAGGCTCTGCCATCCTCAGGCCATGAGATTTTCCAGGCAAGGATACTGGAGTGGGTTGCCATAAAACCTATGTAGCAAAGAGTTTTTGTTCACTTAAAAAAACTTCCTCCAGTGGAGCAATGGGCCAGACATAGGATAGAAAAGCTGTCTAACGCGAGCAGACGCCTGCCATCAGAGAGCGTCCCAGCTGTGAAGAAGGTGGGCTCTATTCTCATGAAAAGCAGCCAGTGCCTCCAGAGCACCAGACGTGATGAGACAAGGTTCAGCACTGGGAGGAGGAACGGGAGACGCCAGCACAGACTACAGGGGTCAGCCAGGCCCTCTGAGAGGGCAGAGGGGAGGTCCCTGCCCTGGAGATGGCTGGGGGCAGGACAGGCAGGTTGGCCAGAGGATCCTAAGGTGGTGACGGGGTTCCTGAGTCCAGGGTCTGCGGCACCGGCTGGACAAAAAGTGTTCCAGGAGAACTTTACTTTTACGGCCCAGCGAGGCAAGAGGGCTGGAGAGCAAAGACGAGAGGAGGTCGGGGCTCAGTCCCAGGCGTGCCGCTGGCTGGCGGGGGGAGGGGCTGGGGAGTGTGGCTGTGGTGGGCAGTGGGGTGGAAGACTGAGAACAGGGGGACCAGAGCTCGAGAGGGCATGGGGCACTGGCCGCCAGGACTGGACTGAGTCTGAGAATCCCTGGCAGACTGAGCAGCATCAAAGCCTTGCGCTGGTAAACGAGGCTTTGAGACCTTCTCTGGGACAAGCGCTAAGCACTGGTGAGACCTGACAGGCATCACAAACGAGCTAGGAAGGTGGGGCAGGACACAGCTCTGGGCACGACCTTGCTTACCCCAGCTTCACCTTAACGATCCACCCGAGGGAGAACAGCTTTTCAGGGGGAGAGAGAGGAGCTCTGCTCAAGGGCAGGCCTCGTGGGCTGCTGGAGCGGCCAGGCTGAGACAGCTCTTGAGAAAAAAGTAAAGGCTGTCCTCACAGGAGATGGTTCTGGGTGGCCGCGGCATGGGCGTTTGCTGCCTTCTGGCACCACCTGGTGGCAATTCGGTGCATCACCATGGAAGGCAGGCACCCCAGCCGAGAGAGCTGGCAGCCCAGCACCGGCTACCACTGCCCCGCAAGGCAAGCCGGTCCTCTTTGGACCTCGTACTTAAACTAGACCTGTTAGCAGTCTTCATTTCATCACGCCATGCAGCTGGCAGGGACACGCCTCGGTGTGTATCTGCAGCCTCAGCTGTAGAAGCTCTGCGTCTCGCTACAGTGGTGCTGATGGACAACCCAGGAGGGTAGGGGTGGGAGGGGTTCGCTGCCTGTCTCCTGCAGGGACGTGGGGGTGCTGGGCGAGTGTGGGCGAAGGGGCAGCCTCCAGCTGATCCCTGCTCAGGCGAGACCACCTCTGCTTTAAAGGTTAGAAGCAAGCTCAAGATGCTTAACAGGTGAGGCCCCCTTAGTATCCATTTACCTAGCCATCTGCTCTGCTTGGGAGAGTTATCTGTCTCTTGAATTTTAGAGCTAAAGGTTAAAGTTACAAATTCCTCTTTAGCTGAACCTAAATTTTTCAGTGTGAAGCGCCCTTATAAACTGCAACACTCCCTGGAGTAGACGGATGGGGGGGGTCTGTCCAATCATGATCTCTACCTGAGCCGGGTGGTGGCCGTCTGAACAGGCAGCAGTGACCAGCTCCCGTTCTGAGCCCATTTCCAGAGATCTCAGCAGCTGGCTCGGAGGATCAGAGCAAGGACAGTCTGTGAAGTGCTCGCCACCGCAGCACCTGCGGGCCAGCCTACCTGGAGTGAACCTCCCACAGCTTCTGGCTCATCCGGTAGTCCCACACGGAGACCAGGCCCTCCTCGCCTCCACTGACGATCTTCCAGTCATCCATCTGGACTGCGGACACTCCGAGCTGGTGGGCAGAGATGGACAGGGCGATGCTGTCGGTGCGGAGGTCGTGGATCCTCACCCTGCAGGGCCCAAGGTGAGCAGAGAAATTAGCATTAGAGCCCGAGGTGACAGATTCCTCCTCATCTGTGCACAGCAACCCTATGAAGATAAGAATATGAAACCACTTTAGTTACAAACGTCTAAATACGGACAGTAAACGTTCGCCTCCACGGTGTACTCTCACCGGAGGCTATGGGGCACTAGAAACGACCTGGTTTAAAGCACCCACAACTGCTCAAAGCACACAGAAGTGAACGTGTTAGTCACTTAGTCATGTCCGACTCTCTGCAACTCCATGGTCTGTATCCTGCCAGGCTCCTCTGTCCATACTTGCATGGGTTGCCATTTCCTTCTCCAGGGCACCTTCCCAACCCAGGGATCAAACCTGGGTCTCCCATATTGCAGGCAGATTCTTTACTCTCTGAGCCACCAGGGTAGATCAAAGCACAGAACAAGGACACAGATACCAGCTGTCCTGGACAGTAGCCCCCAGAGAGCGAGGCTGTGACCTGACGGGCACGCTGCCTCCATGGGGATGTGGGCTCGAGAAGCCCAGCATGGCAGTTTTGCTGTCTGTATGCAAGTCTGTTAAGGGCAAGATGTAAAACAGCTACATTTGTCTGCAACCTGATCCGGTGCCCAGTTCACCTGAAAAATAGCCCTTTTTGGGTGGAGTGGTATATGGTTCATCAGCGTCTTGTTGAAAGGGGACGCATCCATAGTTGACTAAGCATAAGAGAATCATGATGAGAATATGTAGACACTGGGGAGTTGCTTATCTAAAGTCTTGAGATAATCACCTACCTTGTAATAATCTGAATTTAAGAACATCTTTAAAAACTACTTTTTATACAAGTGTGTGCTGAATTTCTACCACCAAGGAGGAGACTACTGCTGCCCTGAACAGATGCCACTGGCTGGCAGGGGAGCTGGACACACGCGTCCCACACGGAGAACGCGGGGAGGGGGAAGAGCTCAAACACGCTCCAGGCCCTGGGCTCTTACAGCTACATGAGCGCACCCACACACAAGCTACTTTCAGCATTCTGAGGGGAAATTATTTCAACTGGAAATTCTATACTGCATTATTTACCAAGTTTGAGGGCATAATGAAGAGTTGCTTTGTTTTTTTTTTTTTTTAATTTCTACCAGAAAAGGACTCAAAGTGAGCTACCCATGGATACTCTCTGAAAGAAAGTGTGGCGGCAAAATACCAGGACAGTGAGGAGCCCCCTGCCCCCCCCAGAGTGCGGTATGAGCATCGTGGACAGCAGAGAAAGACCTACTATGTCAGCTGGGCAGACAGACGCACAGGACAAGGACAAACCCACCTCTTAAGAGGAAGAGCCCCAAACAGGTCACAGAGTAAAACTCAATACATGCCACACATGAGAGGCACATCTGCGTGTGACAAGGAAGAGAGGTGACAATTTTAATACCTGAAAAGGTAGACTTCAGAGCAAAAAGCATTAGCTGAGAGTACTTCATAATGATGCAACGGGTACTAAATGTTTCATAAAACTTGCCAGGAAAAAAAGCCCACATGTAAAAAGTATAAATCAAATATTCCAATTAAAACACCACCCTATGATGTACACCTTTACAGGTGGGTTTTAGTACATTTAATACACTGTCACACAGGGAGCGCAACCACCCCAGTGCTCTGTGACAGCCTGGAGGAGCAGGAGGGAGGCCCAGGACATTATGTATACCTAACGGCTGATGTGCACCCCAGTGCTCTGTGACAGCCTGGAGGAGCGGGAGGGAGGCCCGGGACATTATGTATACCTAACAGCTGATGTGTACAGTTACATCGTATGTAAAACAAAAAATAACACCTAAGAAATTCATTTTCATTTTGCTGTGCCCCTTCCTTCCATTACAATAAAAGATCCCACTTAAATTAGCAATTAAAGACAAAATACCTTATAATAACTTTCTCAACGTGGAGCTCTACCCACCAAAACTAACTATAGAGGACTTAAAGAATTAAAAACAATTAAAAATATTCAAGATAGGCCTTTCTAAAAACATTTAAAAAAAACAGCAAGTCAATGTAACTGGTAAACTGGGGGAAATGTTTGCAGCAGAGAGGACTGGCTAATTTCTTATTTAAAAAAAAAAATTCATTTAAACTGATATTTCTGTCCGTGGGAATTTCCAGGCAAGAGTACTGGAGTGGGTTGCCATTTCCTTCTCCAGGGGATCTTCCTGACCCAGGGATTGAACCCAGGTCTCCTGCATTGCAGGCAGATGCTTTACCCTCTGAGCCACCAGAGAAGCCCCTAAATTGATATAACCCATTATTTTTTAAATATTTACTTGGCTGGTTGGGTCTTAGTTGCAGCATGCTGGCTTAGTTCCCTGACCGGGGCAGGGGCTGAACCCGTGCCCCTGCACTGGAAGGTGATTCTTAACCACTGGACCACCAGGCAAGTCACTGATAACCCATTATTAAACCAAGAGAAAAGAAAAAGTTGACAGGAAAAGAAATATTAATACTAATGGCTTTTAAACACATACAAGATGTCCAAGTTCACTGGTAACGAGAGAAATTATGCACTAAAACTATAGCCCCGTAATAGCACTTGTCAACTGTCTACCCTGCAAAGGTAAAGCTCTGCAGTACTCTGACTCTTCCATCCTGGATGGACAGGTACTTCTGTGCAGCTGATGGGAGCACAAGCCTTCTCTTTGGGGAGTGATTTGACAATATCCAACAAAGTAAAAAATATACTTCACTTTTGACCTAGCAGCTCTACTTCTAGGATTTTATCTAGGCTACATCTAATACTGGGGGCTTCCTCAATTGACTCAGTGGTGAAGAATCCGCCTGCAACCCAGGAGATGTGAGCTCGATTCCTGGGTCAGGAAGATCCCCTGGAGAAGGAAGTGGCAACCCACTCCAGTATTCTTGCCTGGAAAACCCCATGGACAGAGAAGCCTGGTGGGCTACAGTCCATATGGTCACAAAGAGTCAGATACAACTTAACAACTAAATAACACCACATCTAATATGTGTACATCCACACACGTACATGTAAGGCCATTAGCCACAGCACTTTTTTAGCAGCAAACCTGAGGCTTCTGTTTCAGGTACCTGCTGACCATCCCAGTAAATATCACTTAATACTGCTGGGTAAGACATAACTACATCTTTCTAAATGCGAACTCGCAGAGCAACTGACCTCCCTAGGGACCCTATAGAAAACCAGCCTGGAGAGCCTGAGCTGCAGTTTCCGGTGCCTGTAGGCATGTGCGGGAGGGGTGAGGCTGAAGGCAGGTCCAATCACAGGAAGCAGTGGGCCTGGCTCTTACTGCCCCACAGGGCCACCCAAACAGGAGTATTGAGAAGTCGCTTCACAAAAAAGCAGTATAGAACTTCTAGACACAAAAACATAATTCTGCAAGTAAAGTCATTAGATAATCCAGAAGCAGATTAGACAAAGTACTTGTAAATTAGAAAATAAATCTGAAAAGTTACCTAGAATGGAGCATGGAGAGAGAAGCAGATGAAAAATGTAAATGAAGGGTTAAGAGACAGGAAGGACGGGAGCGGACAGACCAGCTTATTTATGCCCAAAAGAAGTTTCCATAAGGAGAAAATACAGTGTATGGCAAAGAAGCACTATTCAAAGTGTTAATGGCCATTTTCCCAGAATGAAAGACGGGTATACGCACACTCATGAACACTAATCAGAAAAACTTAAAAAGAGGTACATATTAAAGAGTATCATCATAAAGTGGGAAACCACAAAAAAAAGAGAGCAGTCTTAAAAGCAACCTGAGACAAAAAGATGTTATGATAATTAGAGCATCGTTTTTGCGTCATCATGAATCTGAGAGACTCAATGGTGCGCACAGGTTACCTACCTCCATCAGCTGAGGCCGAGACAGTGCGTCCACAAAGGTGTGATGGAGGCCTGCGCAGGCAGGAGAGGACGAGAAGGACGCAGACTGAGGGCCGCCGTCACCCACACACTGCCACACCCCAGGCACCCAGGCCCAGCCATGTGCCAGGTCAGGGGCTGGTGGCAGCTGCACCCACCTGACTGTGAAGGCCCCCCTCTGGAGAATGCAGCTACCCAGCCTCCTCTGAGCAGAGAGATGCTCCCAGGATACAGCTTCTCCCCGTATAGACTTTTTTGTGCTTTTGAATTTTAAAGGTATGGATGACTTCTCTTAAGTTAAAGACTTTTAAAGGTAAAATTCCAAAAGGACATACATAATAAACTAGTAACTGTAGTTACCATGGGGAAGAACGTCAAGGAAGAATGAGAGGAATGAAGGCAGCTGTTACTTCTCATTCTAGACACAGCCAAACTGTTTAAGAAACGAGCTCATTCGTGGCTAGGCCATGGGGCTCCCGGGGCTGGGCCTTCAAGTACTGGTCATGCTGTTTCTTACGCATGTGTGTGTGCTGGGGGGAATGCCCAGGCATTCGGTTGTTCTTTAAATTCTGCACAACATACCTTGTATACACTTCCACGTAGGTGTTTTGTTTCAAATCACACAGGGTTTCAGAAATCTAGTGTCTTAGGACATGGAGGCGAGGTCCAGGGTTGCCTCCAGGCTGTCGGCTGGACGACCAAGAGCTCCGTCAACCTCCTCCCCTCCCAGCCTTGCTTCCTGGCAGGGGGTCGATGACCAGAGAGAGGCAGGGCGAGGGTGAGGACAAAGCGCTCCCTGGGTCAGCATTTGGAGACACTAATCTTCGGGCATTTGTGGGTGAGGGAAGAGAGAAAAGGTAGAGCTGCCGTGAAGGGGACTCTGCCTGCAGGCTGCAGCTGCACGGCCTACTAATGGGAACCAGAAAAGCATGAGGGGGAGGGAGAGATTTTTAGCTCGAGTACTTTTCAGTGCATATTTGGGTAATGAGGGTCTATTTTGCTCTGGTGATTTTCATAAAGAGCTCCTCTGTTGAATATTTATACTCTCATCATTTACAGTTTGGCTGTTAAGGAGACAAAGGCAAACACAAATTTGGTCCAGAAGTTCAAAGTTTGCCATCTGTTTTCCTATTGTATTTAGATACCAGCATGGATAGCTCCAAACAAAACACAAATACCCTGAAAGATACGGCATTAGTGTATTATATCACTAAGGAAAACAAAGATGGGCCAAAAACAGACTCGAACTTCTGGTAGGGAGAAAGGAAAGCACTTAGAAGACATCTCCTTAGAGGGGCAAGGCTCTGGTCTCTGGTAGACAGAGACAACAACCAGGGCAAGAAGTCCCCACGAACCTTTCGTGGCCCCAGCCTGAACGGCAGCGCTCCCTGGCAGAGCGTGTGCCCTCAGCACACAAATCAAATACCTGACTCGGAGAAACAGGTGGCACAGCGAACGGGCACAGACATGCCAAGACAACTGATTCCAGGGACAAAAAGCAGCCCATGGTGGACACGGTGAATCCCCAGCCAGTGTGCGTTTCATCAACTTTGCCCGATGAAAAGGAAAAAAAAAATTGGTCTGAAAGCTGTAATTGTATTATGTTTAATATTCATGGTTGGATTTGGAGGACTGTTCCAACACTCCCCTTCTCTCCAAGCCCCTCTCTAATGAAAATCACACCATAGGAGTCAGCTCGAGCCCGCCAATTAAAACAAAAGACACCAGAACCTTCCAAAGACTCCCAACAGAGGAGCATCCATCTGATGGGCAGGAAAACGTGCTGGAAGCGAGAGGGAGGCACGCTCTGGCTGGTCCTGTGCTAAGAGCTCTGAATAACTTATTATAACACTTGCAGATGGAGCAAGTGTAACATTTACACCCCACTCGCTCTCCCTAACAGCCGGTAGCAGCACCAGAGCCATCACAACTCTGCATTTGTCAGGGCGAGAAGCAAGCTCCAAGATTCTTTAATTAGCGGTCACAACTCAGAGCTTGCTTCCCATTGGTTTGGACTGAATAAATAGTCCCTTATAATAATAAAGCCAAAAAAAAAAAAAAGCAAAAACTGTATTTGATGGCAAAGATGAAGGCTGTTCAGACTCTGGCTTGGCAACTTCATCAAGAAAGACTTGACCTTCAGCTAAACTTCTATCCAGAAAATAAATGCAACAAGCAAGATGGCATGAAAACATAGTCCTTCTTTTTTTAAATGACCAAATTAATCAAGAAAACAAGTATTTTTTAAAAATCAATAACATGATTCTGTTTTGTCTCATCAAAGCTAGGCTATTAAAGAGGATTTTAAAATATAACATACGGCCAAATCAGTAGCTGTAGCTATCTACTTAACTATATCTACACAGCACCAATGATGGCCTTTGGTGAATGATTTATTTTTAACAGCAACTAGAAAAACATGGATTTTCAGGCAGAACTGACAAGTTGAATCCAACCAGGCCATGGTCAGAGCGCTCTGTATTGTAAAGCTGTCTCTCTAGAGTTCTTTGTATTTTGCCCACAAAAGTAATAAGCCCTGTGAAAGTGATCACTCGACCTTTCTGGGCCTATCTCCTTAGCTGGGCCACCACTGGATGGTCTTAAAGAGCTCTGTGAGACTGAACACTCTATAATCCTTATAAGACAGCCCATGACACCACCTGTGGACAAAAATGAGATATGTATAACACCAAATTAACAAGGCACGTTGGGAATATGGAAACATTTAGCTGACTGTAATATCCTTTAAATTTTTAAACTGATGAGTATACCTAGCATAACCTCTCCATTTTATGGTCAGTTGGTTTTCAACAGTGCGGCCAGACAATCTGATGGGGAAAGAACAGCCTTTTCTCAACAGACCATGGCTCTCCTAGGACAGTAGATATCCACAGGCAAAGAAGAATGAGGCGGGACTCCCACCTCACACTATATACAGAATTTAACTCCAAATGCGTCACAGACCTCAATGGAGGGCAAAACCACAGAAATCCTTCTAAGTAAACACAGGAATCGGAGAAGGCAATGGCACCCCACTCCAGTACTCTTGCCTGGAAAACCCCATGGACGGAGGAGCCTGGAAGGCTGCAGGCCATGGGGTCGCTGAGGGTCGGGCACGACTGAGCGACTTCACTTTCACTTTTCACTTTCCTGCACTGGAGAAGGAAATGGCACCCCACTCCAGTCCTCTTGCCTGGAGAATCGCAGGGACGGGGGAGCCTGGTGGGCTGCCATCTATGGGATCGCACAGAGTCAGACACGACTGAAGCGACTTAGCAGCAAACACAGGAATATGCCGTGACTTTGGGCCAGGAAATGGCTTCTTCAATGATACCAACAGCACAAGCGGTAAAGAGAAACTGGAAAAGTCAAACTCAATCAAAACTTAAACCTTTCATGCTTCAAAGAACACTATCAAGAGTGTGAAAAGACAACCCTCAGAATGGGGAAACCTATTTACCAGTCGTATCTGATAAGAGGGTGGCATCCAGACCAGACAGAGAACTCATACAACTCAATAAATAAAACGACAACCTAATTAAAGAATGGACTAAGGATCGGAACAGACATTTACCCAAAAAGGCCAAAAAGCACATGAAAGGATGTTCAAAGTCACATCTTTAGGGCAGCTATCATCAGAGACAACAGTAAGTACAGCTGAGGGTCTGGAGAAACTGGAACCTCCATACACTGCTGGTGGGAATGGAAGACGGCATAGTCACTTTGGGAAAGTGTCTGGCAGGTCCTGAGATAGTTAAACACAGACTTATATAAGCCAGCAATTCTACTCCTAGGTATGTATACACAAGAGAACTGAAAATAAAACATCTATACAAACATTTGTAGCTGAATGGTAATAGCAGCACTATTCATAAGAACCAAAAAGTGGAAACAACCCAAATGCTAACTGATGAATGAATAATGAGTGAACGTGGCTTACTCACACAATGGACAACGACTTGGCCATAAGAAGGAATTAAGTGGTGATTCAACCTACAACACAGGTTTATCTTGGAGACATTATGCTGAATGGAAGGAAGAAGCCAGCCACAAAAAGGTCGCATGTTCTATGATTCCATTCATATGAAATCTCCAAAGCAGATCCATAGAGGCAGGAAGTGACTGGCAGCTGCCAAGAGCTAGAGGGGTGGGGGGACGTGGAGAGTGTCTGCTAATGGGCACAAGCCTTCTGTCTGGGGTGATGAAAACATTCCAAGATCACACCAACCTTGCGAACTTTACACGGGATTGTATAACCCAAATGGGTGAATTGTAGGCATGTGAATTCTCTCTCAATAAGCTAAAGTTTTAAAAAATAAAGGTTACAGGAGGAAAAAGCAGAGAGCGTTGCCTAGGCAGCCCACTAACAATCTGACACACACCCTTCCCACCAACTCTTTTTCTGTTGTTTTCGGCCCCGCCACGTGGCTTGCAGGGTGGGGTCTTAGTCCCCCTGACCAGGGACTGAACCCAGGCCCCAGCAGCGGCAGCGCCGAGTCCTAACCGCTGGACCGCCAGGGAAGTCCCACCCTATCGCCAGCTCTTATTCTGTCGTCCCCAGCGGAGCATTCCCTCGTCTGGATCCGGGTTTCACTCGTTAGACAGGAAGGAGCAGCTCCCAGGTGGGAGACTGAGAGCAACAGAATGTGAAGGGACCCATTTAACACAGCTCTCTGCTGCCAACTGTTGAGCTTATTTTAATAATTTAAAGAGAAGAGGAGTTCTGATTCTGACTTCAAGTAAGCCCACAGCTAGCTGCCTGTCTTCTGACGCTACAACCAAAACCTCTGGACAAAAAGGCAAGGCCCTAAGGACCCTGGAGAGCTGACTCAGTACAGCGAGTTGTGGAGGACATGGCCAGGGGAGGAAGAGCCTCACCCCAAGCGTGAGCTCTAGAAGCCTGTGTGATGGTGCGGGAGCTGAAACGCTAGCAGAATCGTCACCTTCTTCCTGAAGGACCGGCGACAGGAGCCCCTGCGTCCAAAGAATGTGGGTGTGGGTCTTTGGGGAGTCCCTCTCCTCTCTCTCTGGTTTTGCCCATGAGCAGTCCGTACTCACAGAGCTGCACTCACAGGTGAGACTCCGAGAGAAACCCCATCTCCTGGTCAGAGGCCCTGGGAAAGGGGCCCTGAAAGCTAGTAAGTGTAGGGATGAAGAGCGGGAGGAACTGGAGACGGGGAGCCCGTGATACTGGGCGTGACTCTTGCTCACACAGACGCTAAGCTGTGCAACAAAGGCTCCAGCAAGACTGACGGTCTCAGACTAAGCTCCGGGCGGCACGTGCAGGACAGAGTCAGAGAAAACTGAACTGACACCCACTGAAGGCAAGACACAAGCTGCAGGCTTAGCCTAACCAGGGGGAGTGCCTGTTTGAAACACAGGACTCAGCATCTTCCAGAGGATTATGCAACAGGACACAAAGCGGACACACAATTTTTGTCCACATTACTTGATGCTCCTCCCACCCTGGAAGCCCCAGGGAAACGTAACCCATTCTCCGTGCAAAAAACAATGTCAACCCTAAAATAACTCAGGCTTTAGGAATAATCACTGACTTTAAAGCAGCTATTGCAACTATATTCCAGGAGGTAAAGGTACAGGGATAAGAAACGACGAGATTAGGAGCAGAGAAACAGAAACAATGGAAACAATACAAACTTTTATTTAATTGAAAACACCATCCAACATAAGAAGCACCATTACTTTATGTAATATTTTAACATGCTGCCAATTATTTGTAAGATGTTATAGAAGACACATCTTGATTTTATAGATGTGAAAATGTAAAAAAACAAAAATCAATGCATCTTAGAATAAATGCAAAATATACAGAGTTAAGGGCTTCCCTGATAGCTCAGCTGGTAAAGAATCTGCCTGCAATGTGGGAAAACCTGGTTCAATTCCTGGGTCAGAAAGATCTGCTGGAGAAGGGATAGGCTACCCACTCCAGTATTCTTGGGCTTCCCTTGTGACTCAGCTGGAAAAAGAATCCACCTGCAATGAGGGAGACTTGGGTTCGATCCCTGGGTTGGGAAGATCCCTTGAAAAAGGGAAAGGCTACCCACTCCAGTATTCTGGCCTGGAGAATTCCACAGGCTGTATATATAGTCCATGGGGTCGAAAAGAGGGACATGACTGAGCAACTTTCACTCACTTCACATACAGAGTTAAGCCCTCTCTGAGCACAAGACAGACACTGTGGTAAGACAGAAGCTTCTATTCCTAACACTGGATGCACAACCCATCCCTCCTCCTCTAATACTGCTTAACCACTCTTTCTACTTGGCTTAGCAGCAAAACACAAAATACACATTTAAAAAAGCATCACTGATTTAGGGTATTAAAACTCTTGTGCACAGCCCCACCTATAAAAGCCCACCACCGTATCACCCTTCCCTCCCAATGAGGGCAAGGTACAACCCAACAGTAACTCAGTTACCACACCTTGATCATTTTATAATCTTTTATCAGACTCTAATTAACCTCTAGTGACAAGCTAGGTGAACTATTTTTTCATTTTTAATTTCAGCCTATACCATGCTGCCTCCCCCCACCCCAAAACACAACTCCTTATATAATTCCACCCATGTTTACAAAGTTACTCAAGCTGATTTCCTTACTTTAATGACAGTTTATTTTTGTTTTAACCTTGGACAGTTTTATGTCTTTAGAGTCTATTCCATTCTCAAGTTATTTATAAAGTACCAAGAGAAAGCAACATAAATTTAGTTTTTAAAATAAAAAAGGTCCCAAGGTTTTTAAACGGCATGTGTCACTAAGTGAAAGCCACACAGCTCTCTCCACAGTATTCACCCCTTCCTCTCACTTGTGAAATAAAACATAAGCTGTACAACCTGGGTGGGTATCTCTAATAAGACCCTACTCACAGTTATTAAATATCAAGCCTTTGGGAAAATCCCAAAAGACATGCCTCAATACACTTAAAAGTACAGAGTCCGTATTCTTTCCTTTTTGAAAGTGAAAGTCGCTCAGTCATATCCGACTCTTTGCGACCCCATGGACTATACAGTCCACGGAATTCTCAGGCCAGAATACTGGGGTGGGTAGCCTTTCCCTTCTCCAGGGGATCTTCCCAACTCAGACTGAACCAGGTCTCCCGCATTGCAGGCGGGTTCTTGACCAGCAGAGCCACAAGAGAAGTCCTTCCTTTTCACAGACGTGTAATATTTTGAGCGCCGTGTTTCAAAGTCATGTTACTAACACTGCAATGTGATTCGTAAAGAACAATCCTATACACAACGGTGACCCTCTGAGGTTCCAGCAGTGGCCAAACTAGCGGCACACAGATCTAGAGCTGGCCCTGATGGAATGACAGTTGGGACAGCCCCTCCCCAGCGCCAAGTCCCGAGTCCACTCTCTTCATCCATAAAGACAAAAGAACAGTGCGAGTGTTGGTCACTCAGTTGTGTCCGACGCTTTTTGACCCCGTGGACTATACAGCCCACCAGACTTCTCTGTTCATGGGACTGTCCAGGTAAGAATACTGGGGTGGGTTGCCATTCCCTTCTCCAGGGAATCTTCCTGAACCAGGGATCAAACCTAGGCTTCCTGCCTTGCCGGCAGATTCTCCACCATATGAAAAAACCCATAATGTTGGTATACTAATAAAAAGATTTAGCATGGTCAGACTGGGCCTTCAGGATGACCAGAGAGCCATTTTACACCATGTGCTCGCTTCTCCTCTGGCAGTGGGTATGTAGTCAGGCAGCTCTGCTCCAGAATAAAACATCGGCTTAACCCAGTGCGTGCCGGCCTCCTCACTGAGAGCAGGATGAGCGGCTGACAGCGGTCAGGACGACCCGGCTGTGACTGAGCTTCTGGAGCTAACTAGGCTGCGCTGTGCAGAGAGCAGAGGGCTCTGCTCGGGAACACCCTTTTGGTTTCCTGGCAGCCTCGCTGTGGTTGATCACCTACACGCTCATGCTGTCGGCAAACACTGAAGCATAACCCACAGTCCCACACCCTTCCCTCCGGATGCCCCCCAGAGCACTCCTGGAAGGCGAGGGTGCTGCTGGGCCCCTGGGGGAGCTCCTATCAGACACGCTCGGAGCCTTTGTCCAGTTCAGACTGGAAATGAAAATGGGAAGAGTAAGCCTACTCTTGTTCCGTCTGCTGTGCCACAAGTGGGGCCAGTTACCAAGCCTAGGGTTTGTCCTTTTTCTTTTTTTAAATAAAAAGAAAACCTGCCTGCGCGTATACTAAGGATTTGAATTCTCAAGTGTAAGAAGTATCTGCTGTTTCAGGACGCCTTGAGGGAAAAAAATAAGATCAAGTATTTTCTCCCAGTGAAGCACACACACATTATCTTTTTGCTCCATGGGAGTGCGGCAGGAGTAGTGAAGGTCAGAAGCTGGAGGTATTATTTGACAAAATCATAATTTTTGCAAGCTGCTGCACTCGTGTGACAGAGGTCTGGGATTTGGCACAAAGGAGGACCCGCCTCACGATCTGATACCCCCACCGAGCAGCCCGCCACCTGCAGCCCGGGGCCCGCTGGGGAGGGGCCGTCGGCCGAACCTGGCCTCGGGCCACCCTACCTCTCTTCAGGGCACTGGATCAGACGTGACAGATATCCGGCCAAAAAAAAGAAAGAAAGAAAGGAAAGGAAGAGACAAGGGGGAGAGGGGACAGAAAGGGGGGGAAAAAACCCTAAAATTTGGGCTCCGTCTTTTCAAACACTCTAATCCTTTCGTGCTGATGGGTCCTGGAGCGGCCGGAGCTGGCACAGGACCCTGGAACGGGAAAATCTGACTCCCTCAGCCAATACGTTAAAGGGAAGACTGCTAATCAGCTAAATAGAAACTGGAATCTGTTCACATGAAGTCTCCCCCCACTCCCACATCACCAGAGGGACACCATAGTGTTCTGAAACACACTCTTGACATCATTTGGCAGGCAACCCTGTTTTGCTTAACATGATTCATCCCTTAGGTTATTGTTTTTAATATTAGAAAGTGAGCTTTTAAATGCCAAACAAATTTTATAGCAGGGGACAAAAGATACTCCAAGTGGTCCCACTGGACTTTCCACCAACTGCGTCCACCAAATGGTCTAAAGACCCCCTTCCCATGGAGTTTCAGAAACGAGGCTGAGAGGTGGCTCCATCCAACTATTACCTAATACGAGACTTTGTTCTCCAAGTTCACAGAGACAGTATTTGTGGGGTCAGGGCTGAACTCAGGTGGGCAGAGCTGAGTGAGTGAGAAGTGAGGAGGGTAAGCTCTGCAGGAGATCAAGTGAGTTCAGTGGGGCTGAGTGGCCTGACCTCCGGAGAAGCTGCCTGTGGCAGCCCGATATGCAACTGTGTGGAGACCTACCTCCGGTCCATGTTGCCGCTGACCATGAGGTTGGGAGGGCTGTCCCGGAGGTTGACACAGGAGAAGTCGCCCAGCGCATTGCCCAGCTTCGAGACACAGCGTTCTGCTTCCAGGCTGTACACCAGGATCTGGGGAGGAGGAGGAACACATGGGTGTGCGTTAAGGGAGCAGGCCCGCACAAATACCCTCCACCCAGCATCGCCCAGGGCTCGGTTACACCACTCGCTCCCACAGAGAAGAGGCTCTGTCGCCCCATTTCCTGACCCCTTCCGGGTAATGGCAGTGTAGGACGTCCCCGCCAGAACAAAAGGAAATCCAGAAGAAAAGAAACTCCAAAGAATTCCAGGCCAAGGTGCAAACAAACTCAAAGGACATACAAAAAATGCCAAGTGGGGAAATTAGGTATCCCAATTTCCTAACACAGAAAAAGAAGCATGGAAACCAACTAAGGTCCACTGCTTCTGATTACATAATAGGGGAGCTAACAAGAAGCCGGCATGGGTTATCTTTTTTTCTCCCTCTGTATTTACACCACAACAGGTAAAAGAACAAACAGCAGAAGCATTAAGGAAGATGAAGCTTGCAGCGTTAACCACCAGATGACTCCTTTAAATGACAAACTAAACACAAAATCCTATTTGAAACATTAAAAAATATATTTCTTTTAATTGAGATACAACTGATACTCCCCAACACTGCTCTCTTCAGTCACATCCACTTGCTAATTATAGGAAGCCCTGTTCCATAAGGCATGGAGGCAGGTAAGAAAGTATCCTTGGTCTCCAGACAATGTCTTCATTACAGACCCTGCCTCTTCTCCCAGGCTTCCCAGGGTGGCTCAGCGGGTAAAGAATCTGCCCATAATGCAGGAGACCTGGGGTCGATTCCTGCATCGGGAAGACCCTCTGGAGGAGGACATGGCAACCCACTCCAGCACTCTTCCCTGGAGCATCCCATGGACAGAGGAGCCTTGTGGGCTATAGCCCACAGGGTCGCAAAGAGTCGGATACAACTGAAGTGACTGGGCATGCATGCACACCTTCTCTCCAGCAAAACAGGGGCCCAGGGAGGATGATTCATAAGGAATCTTTCTGAAGATTATGTAAGTCTCTTACTAAAAAGTAATTCATTTAACATTAAGTGCTCACTATGGGTCAGTAACTGTTAGACACAGTCCTTGCCCCAGAATTCACAGTTCAAAAGCCTCTTCATTTACACACACATACACACACATATGAGCACACACTGTATTCTGTTGATCCTGGGGTTAAAATTCATCACTGAACTCAAAAGTTTTAATGTAGTATTTTATAGAGAGTCTCCTCTCACCACACACATGAAAATGATATGCTATTTTTTTGTTAACCTATATACTTACCAACTGTCAGTATACAGATTCATATTTCAGAATTGAGAGGTTAATAAACTGACCCCACCATGAAAACCATCGATCTCACTGTCAACATACATTTATAAGAACTGAATCTTTGGAAATTCCTAAGAAACTATTGCTCACAGTATCTGAAAGGAGAGAGGGCAATTTCAAAATGTAAAATGCCTTCTTAATCCACAAAGACTATAGAAAATACACGAAATTTTATTTTTATTTCATGCAGTTGAAAATAGTTTCTGAGAAAATATCAACTATAAAATATCCAAAATAGGATTATGTGGACCTAGAAATAAATAAAATCTGTATCTACAGTGACTATCCTAAAAACTGGATAAAAATTAGTTCCTAGAGGGAGGGGGAAAAAAAACACCACCAATCCCCTGGTCTAAAGTAACATTCCACACTTACATATCACTGTAGAGTTTTCAATAGGACTTGGACTCAATCTCTTGTTTTTAAAATACTTCAACATCGACAGCAGGAAGAAATTTCCACAGTAAATAGAAGACTTAAAATCTGATACTGAGTCTATTCCTATGTCTTTACTTTTTCTGGAAGTTCTTTTTTGGTGAGAGGACAGGGCGTTTCTGAATGAAACAGTGGGATCTAATCCCTCTCCAAAAATTCATTGTAAAGATGTCTAAGTCAGTAGTCAGGAGTCAAGGATTTTCTAAAGTGTTTAATAATTCAACAAATCAGAACTACCAGAAGAGTACCTTGACCATTACGTTTAGTTAAAGACCGTAGAGATTAGAAAACACATTACCCATCTCAGAGGCGGTTCTTCCCACGTTACGAGTCCCTCAACGACCTTTACCATCTCCCTCTCCCTCCTGTGCTCTCTCTCTTTTAATAAGGGTGAGCAAATGGGACTTCATTTTATCTGATTGCCACAGACTAGTGAGATTAATTATTCATGCTCACGCTCTCCCTCTTGTTAAAGCCATGCATTAGACTAATTTTTCTCTTTATTGCCCTAGTTGGGTGAGTCTCAACCCATGGCCACTTGACTCGCTCTCAGAGGTGTATGGATATGCTGGAAAGAGGGAAAAAATGACCTGCAGCTAAAATCTTGGGAGAAAATGTTCTGCACTAATGTGACCGTCAAATCAATAGATGTTGCTGGGGATTTTCTTCTTTGAAGTACCAAGAGTGTATCATAAAAGAGCTTAAATAGTGACTATAGAGCAAATTTTTGTAGGTGTTGGATGTTTCTTTAAGAATTGTCCAGAAAGACTGAACCTGTTGTCTATTTTACAAAGAAAACTGCAGGAGAGGCAGTGTGGGGTCTCTGGACACTGTGGGGTCTACTCCTTTCTCTCTGGCTTCCAGGTAGATGGAGAGGGCACCTGGGGGCAGAAAGCGTTGTTTAAAAAGCACTTTGCTTTTGGCAATCCACTCCAGTACTATTGCCTGGAAAACCCCATGGACAGAGGAGCCTGGCAGGCTACAGTCCATGGGGTCACAAAGAGTCAGACACAACTGAGCGACTTTCCTTTCCTTTTTCCATCTTAGAGATCTTAAAAGTGTTTCTACAATCCCTAGTCTTAAAATCCTAACTTTCATTTCTTATCAATTACTTAGATTTCTCTGAAATTTCCAGAAAAATTTTTTTTCTGATTGCAAACATAATATATAACAAGTTCTAAAACAAATCATGTAGCAAAGACTCATAACCTTCTGCATATCCATTTCTCAAAAAAAGCCACTTTAACAGTTCAGTTTATACAGCCGTCCCTCGATATCCACGGGGGTTGAGACTCCCAGATACCAAAATCTGCCCACACTTATATAAAATGGTGTAGCGTTTGCATGTAACTTACATTTTCTCATCTACTTTATTTAAGTCCATCTGTATATTGCTTACACAACTAAGACAATGTAAATGCTGGATATATAGTTGCTGGTGCTCAGCAAATTCAAGTTTTGCCATTTGGAACTTTCTAGAACATCTTTTAAAATATTTCCAACCTGGGATTGGTTGAATCTGTGGATTCGGAACCTGTCTAGCTGACTGGGTGCTGCTAGACTTTTTCTATACCCATGTCTGTCTTGTCTGTTGCTCCCTTTCTCTCACTCTCTGTGTGTGTAAAATTGTTCTTTTCTTCAATGGGATTATTGTTCTGTGACTTGTTTTTCCTACTAAATAACATAAGAGATCTTTCTTTATCAGTACCTATTAATAAGTTGATCTTTTCCTTTTTAAAGGTTGCATGGAATTTGTCATGGATATATAATTCCATACTGGTGGATATCTGGGTTGTTTCTAATTTTTTTAGACAAAGTAAATAACAATTACCCTTAATTTGTAATTCTTTCTGCAATCAGTCAACAAATGTTGATGACGCTTCTTCGTGCAGCAGGCACTGGAATGAACAGGGAGGGTGGATGATGTGCAGGAGCCTCGGTGGGCTGCCAGCTGAAACAATCCACCTCTTCACCAGCTAGCATGCGGCCGCCAGCTGTCCCGCTCCTCCATCTGTGGGACTCACCTCTCCAAGGAGACCCACCTTTCCACCACGTCCTAGCAGGTGGTGATGTCACAGGCGGGGCAGCAGTACAGTCAGGATGGAGGTGGCAGCCACAGGCCCAACATCGGGGAAAGCTCAGGCAACACCCTGGTGCAGGCAAACCCTGCTCCTTCCAGGTGTGACCCTGACCAGCTAGTGTGTCTAGCACTGGCTTTCCAACCAGACCCTGAAGGAAAGGGATAAGAAATGGCTCCGTCCCTGCAGTGGGGTGAGCTCAAGGCAGGTCAGCTACACCCAGTAAGACCTGGGTTTAGCTGCAAACATTTCTGAAATCTGGGACTACTATTCCCCTCATTATGAAACAGGAACCATTTGTGTACAGAAACAGTTCTGAAGAGATTACAGGGCATTGCAGTCCCAAACTTGTGGTCATGAGCTAATGACTGAAGACAGGAACTCCATTTGTACTTGAAGTTTACCAAAAACAGTGAGTCTTCCTCAAACTACTCTATGCCATCTGTCAAAGGCATGACACCACCACCAATGTCACCCTAAGCGGCAGGCTCACCTCCTCTGGACCCTGCTCAGTTGGGCCCAACTTTTTGCAACCCCATGGACTGTATGTAGCCCACCAGGCTCCTTGGTCCATGGGATTTCCCAGGCAAGAATACTAGAATGGGTTGCCATTTCCTCCTCCAGGGGAGCTTCTCAAGTGGTGGACTCTTTACCACCTGAGCCACCTGGGAAGCCCTAGCACAGTCTCATACACAAGAAATACTCAAATAGAGCTGGTCTGCCTTTCCAAAGAGGTGAGGAGTGGTCACAAGGCTCCCTTACAAGACTACAGCTTTTTAAAAAGTGTGAAATAAAGAGAGCATGTCTGCCACCATCTTAAAAAGGAGAAGCGACAGAGAAGAAAGGTGAGGAGATGCTGTGCTGGACTGCAGCAAAGTGAAAGACAAAAGTCACAGGGAGAAGACCTGATCGCCATCCGTGGAGACGACAGTCTACCTACTTTCTTTCCTGATCTCTAACAACTCACCTCCGTCACTACCATAGAGACTCTTCTGAGGGGGTAAAGTCATGATTAAGAAGCCAAATTCTAGAAAGTAGAGCCTCATGCTCTCTTCTCTTCCATCCCAATCAAGCTTGTCTTGTATTCTCTTTGAGCCCTTAACAGAGTTTAGCCCTCCTATCAGTGCTGAAGGTATCCACCATCTATGCAGTCCACCCCATCCAGCGTCCCCAGGGTGCCATCTAGAACTGTGCATGTGCTTCCTCCGACTTTTCCCCAGACCTGTGGTTCTCAAATGCTGGAAGGCAAGAGGGTCACTGAGGAGACTGACTTTACAGACCAGCCGAGGCTCTGTTACGACGCGCCAGGCCACATGCTGTAAACACTGTCCTAGACTAAAGTTCCTTGGGGCAACAATACCATCATTCATTCTTGCAGCACTGACGAAGGACCAGCAAGTGCCAGGCACCCTAAGTGCCTGCACATTAACTACATGATTATCAGGCAAACCCAGGGCTTAGCACTGTCTGTGTGTCTGCTCAGTCGCTCAGTTGTGTCCAATTCTTTGCGACCCTATGGATTGTAGCCCACCAGGTGCCTCTGTCCATGGGGATTCTCCAGGCAAAAATACTGCAGTGGGTTGCCATCTCCTCCTCCAGGGGATCTTCCCAACTCGGGATTGAACCTGTATCTTCTGCATTGGCAGGTGGATTCTTTATCACTGAGCCACCTGGGAAGCTCTACCATGGTCTGGCACACAATAAAGACTCAGATAGGCTTTGTTTGGCCTAACATATTCCCCCATTCATGCATGTCTAATCTTGTTGCCAGCTTACACAAAGGAACCACTTCATTGTGCTCAAAACAGAAGGTTCCGTAGCTCTCTCTCCACAATATCCAGATTCTAGAACTCCCACGCTGTATCCAGGCCCCAGGTTCCACCTCTGACAACATGGCACACTAGAGTATCTGGAAAACCATCCTGTTTCAAACACTGAGGATGGCTGGTTAAGATTCAATCTATTAAACATTCTTCAAACGTTCTGTTTAACTACAAAATCTGAGAAATTCCAAGGAGCCAGACACATAGAGAGCACTATAAGCAGAAGGGGAGGCAGCACACAGGCCAAGGGCTGCTCTGGGAACGTCTGCCAGAGTCAGGAGCCTGGAAAACAGGGGCAACAAGCACAGTCTCCAGCCAGAGCCAGGTGCAGCCAGCACTGCGGAGTCTACCTAAAGCTGGGCCCTTGGACAGTGATGTACACTTGGCAAAAGGAGAGCCAGGAGCAAAACTCTATCCAGTGGTACACAGAGCCTCCTGCAGGTTCAGCTCAGGATGGAAGCTGCTTGCCCTTGGGCCTGCAACCCTCACACAGGCTGGGGGTTTGAAGTCATATGACCTGCAGGGCCAAAAGACCTCAGGGTTAGTAATTAAAGTATTTTCATGTCAGTAACATGGTTCCTGGTAGCTGGCAGAATACTGACAGGAGGAAGACCCTCTCAACCCAGGTCCAGAGGAGATCTACAACTCGAGATCAGCCAAGTATGAGTTCACAGTTCTTAAAAATAAAAAAAAAAATTATTTTTCCTAGAGAAGGAAATGGCAACCCACTCCAGTATTCTTGCATAGGAAATAAAAAACCGAGGAGCTTGGTGAACTATAGTCCATGGAGTTGTAAAGACTCAGAACGCCACTGGGCACACACACATGTACGTGGCAAAAGCACATCCTGAAATGTCTATTAAGACAAGTGTCAAATCAACTGTACTTCAATTAAAAAAAAAAAGAACAGGAAAGGAAAAAAATTTTTTTCCAAAGACAGAAACAACTCTTTATAAGTGAGAGACATAAACTTGAAGAATCAGGCTTCCAAGGACATCAGATGTTTATCAGATGAAGAAAAATATGCATGCTGGAAACGTTTACAGAAATAAGAGAGAGTGAGGGGTCAAAGAGGCAAGTTTGATTAAGTAGCTTTGAAAAGCAAAAGAACTTTCTAGAAATTAAAAAAAAAAATCAATGGATGAGTTAAACAAGTAATTAAGAGTTCAAGAAGAGAATTTGTGAACTAGAAGACATATGAAGAAATTATTCAGGATGCAACAGATAAGAGACCGAGATGGAAAAGATGAGTGGGTGGGGGAGGGCAGAGAAGGGAAAGCAGTTTGGTCTAACACACATCTAACCCGAGTTCAAGACAGAATAGAGAGAATGAGGGAGGAGAAATTTCAACAAGTCAATGGCTGAGAACTTTCTGCAACTGAAAGCAAAGAAGTGCCAGAAAATCCCTAACAGGGAGAACAAAACTAAATCCACACCTAGAAATAGTAGAGAGAAACCACAGAAAATTAAAGACAAGGAAAAAGCAGCCAAAAGAAGAGAAAGAGTCCTAAGTGGGAATGAAAATTAAACAGCCTCTCAGTTAACATCAGTGGAAGTCAAAACCAATCATCTTCTCAAAGGTTTGAGAGAAAACACCTATCCATCCTAGAATGACAAAGGACTGGTGAAATCACCTTTCAAGAAAGAGTTATGAAATAAAGATGCTTTGGGATAAAAACACAGAGAGCACCTGTGGTCACGAGATCTTCAATGAAAAATATACTTTTGAAAGGTATAAAATCATTCCAGAAGAAAAGCTCTAAAATGCCAGGAGGAGCAGTGAGCAAAGAATAAGGTAAATGTGCATGGAAGTCGATGAGTGTTGACTATACATCACCACAACAATGCTGATTTGGGGTTAAATAAACAGAACAAACTCCATCCAGTCCTTGTTATTCCAAACAGTCAAGTGCCATGCATGAGGGCAATGTACCAGGAGCACAAAGATGCCAGGTGCATGGGGGACCTCCAGAAATGGGTTCTGGTGTCTTGGATACCTGTACTGTTGTGTTTGGCACACAGGATGGACTTGGTACACCTCTGATGAAAGAATGAGTAACTGCTGCACATTTCTGCGTGTGTTGATTATAGGCAAATGATACACTGGCCTTACATTAAAGATACGAGCCACAAATACAAATGAACACATTAAACCAAACTGCTTTCTACCAACAGCAACATATTTAGCTGGTTTGTAAGTGGGAGGTACAGTTTCATTCAATATAGATCTTAAAGTACAAGACTAGTAATGCTCACTTAAAAAAAAAAAAAAAAAGATACAAAAGAAAAAGACCTCTCATTTTGGGGGCAGAATTTACTCATGTAAACAACCCAGGTTGATCTCCTGACCTGACATAAATATGACCCACAGAAACGTGATCAAAAATTTTACTACAAAAAATGCAGGGTCTGCTTATCGATGTTCACATACTAAGCTAAGTGAATCGCCTCTATAAATCCACAGATGAGCTAAGATTAAAAAAAAAAATGATGAGAAAGACAGACAATCGGCGGGCTCGGAGGGCAAGCTGGTGAGAAAAGAGTAAATCATACGTAAAACAGCCAATAAAAAAATAAAAAAGCAGTTAATATACATGAATAATGGATGTCTGATTTAAAAGCAGTTTACTCCGATATGATGTAATTTTTGACAATCAGCCAGAGAGACTATTTTCTAAGTCCCTGCCAGAGATAAGTCAGCGCGCAAGGCCTGGTAAGGCGGCATATCTGTGAACATGTGGAAAATGACTTTCACCACCACCCCAAAGGTGACTCTGCTGGCAGACAAAAGCTTGCCTCTCAGGTGCTTTCAGCAGCGGCGAGCACAAGCTGCCGAGCTGAAGAAATAGACCCCTGGCTCGAGCACAGATCCCTCAGCCGCAGCAGCCCCGCGACAATCTCCATGACACGCTTCTGGCACGGTCCACCCTCAAACGCCACACAAAGGGAGCAGTAGCCCGGGCTGCGTTCATGTTTAACTTTTAATTGGAGTGACAAGCCCACGAGGCCAAGATATCTCAGGGATGGGACGGTGATGCTGAGTGGCGCCAGGCGCTTGGTAGGCAAGGCCCGCATGCGCGCCCCACCACCACGTGCCAATGCACCTGCAACCCCCGCTGTTCCAGGACTGGACTCTGCCCGGGAAGGCACTGCCAATCACCATAGACCGTGCCAAACGTGGGGCTTTGTGATGTGGGCAGATGTCTACAAAGGGCCAGAGTGAGGCCAAGCCGACACCTATTGTGACCTAAGCCTGAAAAGAACCCAGAGAGCAAGAGCACGCTCGGGTGACAATGCAGGCCAGCCTGTGGTCCAGTCTCTCCCCATCCCCGCTACGTCCATAGATGCTGGAAATAATAAAGGAGGGCAGGTGTACTCTGTGGACTTAGCCGAGAATGGCTCTCTGCTCTGCTTCAGGGATCTGTGTAGACAGTCTATGTCCTCGTGCTAGAAGAAGGTGAAGAGGTGTGACTAGCAAAACAACAGGTCAATGGGGAACCTGAAATGAACAGGAGACGTTCACTGTCAGAGCATTCAGTGCAGTGAGGAGACTGTAATCGTCATGCAAGTGTGTAACTCAAAGCTGAAAGTCCTCACATCCTTCACGCACCCAAACAGGCCTCATCATAATGAACAGTGTGCACGGCCAGTTTCAGAGCACTTCCCGTGTAACTAAACACAGCCCCGTGAGATAGAAGGTTATCATTAAACCTGTGCTTATAATAAGAGGGAGGAAAACCTAGGCTGCAGACTACAAAATGAAGGCTTCAAAATTCAAGACAACTTGAGCATTACTTTTTAACTAGGAAGAGTGCAAGTGAGATGACAGTAGTGTAACGACACTCGTGAACCTGTGGATTCACACTGTATCTGAAGGTCAGCACAGTTTGTGGCTTGGGCATCAATTTTTGACTGGCCTGGCAACTGCTCGTTTGGCCCCAAGTTGGGGCTGAACCAAGGCTTACAAGCGGATAGACTGGCAGAATGTGGCCACAGTCAGCTGACGGAGGAGCATGGAAAACCACAGTGAACTTCTGGGCGCATAGTCTGCCCCAGCTCCCTTCACACCCTTAAGATCTAACAACCTTTCAACGGCACTATATGGGCCACATTGGTGTTGGCACAGACGTGCTCAGCAGTGTCTTGTACATAAAGACAAATATTAGCTGTTAACAATCACCATGATAGTCTTTTCACACAAATCCTGTCAGAGTATCATTCCATTTGGTTCTCGCAACCAGTAAAGGAAGACTAACATTACTGTACACATTTTGTGCATAAAGAAATCGAGCCTTAAAGTAACTTAAATATTAGTACCTTGCCCCAAATGACACAGGTAACAGCAGCAGCCCAGGATGCACGAGGCCGAGCCCAACTAGTCTCATTTCCAGGTCAGTGTTTGCCTGACCACATGGCCCATATGACAAGCTTTTCCCCTTTCCTGGCAAAAACGGGCATTAGCGATGGCTGACAGTCACAGTGTCCCCTTACGTCCCAACGCTGAGACACTGCAGCCACTCACCTACCTGATCCCACGACTCCATACGGTGGGCACCGCGACTTTACTCTCTGCATGTGAGGAAGCGGAGGTGCAGGGAGGTCAAGCCACCTACACAGTAGAGAAGCTCTGAAACTAGAATTCTCGGCCAGGTGGGGGGACCTCTGAGCCCATCATCCTACACCTCCACCCAGGGTGCTCAAAACGCGACCCCCGGACCAGCAGCCTCAGCAGCACGGGGCAGAGCCTCAGGCACTCCCCCCACCCCCGGACTCATGGAGTCAGAAGCCTGAGGGGTGGAGGCCCAAGGTCTGTATTTTTCTGAGATTCGCTGGTGTTTTAGAACCCCTGCCCTACACCGACCCTGCCTCCCAAGCCAAAAAGACTTTCCAACCTTAAAGCAGTGGTGCTCAGCTCTAAAGCCTCACTCCCTGCCTCCCAGCTGGTGGCCGTCTGCTTAAGACAGTGCTAGGCTGGGCAGTGACAACACGGCAGTGTGAGACGCGGGGCCTGTGCACCTAAGGGTCGGGAAAGGGAGGCACACACTGAAAGCCAGCATCGCAAGTAAGGCTGCTTCTCACAGGGCACGCTGGACAGACTCCCTGAGAGGACATGAGTAGACAGGAGGGGAAGAAACACAGCATCCTCTGTACTGCACATGCCTGGCTGGAGCAAGGGGCTCCCTTTGGAGGTGTGGAGAACAGGAACCAAGGCCAGGCAGAAGGTGGGCACCAGGGCCTCGTCTCCAGTCCTCAGCACGCAGCCACTGCCGACAAATCCTGAAAGGGGCCGTGAGGAGGGGCACTGACAGGTGCACAAGAGCCCAAAGGCGGGGAGAGGGCAGAGGCGGGTGAGGGAGGGGGGCCAGGGAAGAAGTATTCTCACGTCACTTTCAGCATACATTTTAAAACTTGTGAACAGGAGGTAAGAGTTCACACCCTAAGGAAACAGTGCAGAGAGGCTGCCAGGGGAAGAGGCGGAGCCTGGGCCAGAGGTCTGAGGCTAGAAGGGGCCAAAGAAACCCATGCATCAAATCCCCATTCAGGGATTTGATGGTCCCTGGTCCCCATCCAGCCCGTCAGTTCCGCATCTGCAGCGGGGAGGTGAGCCGAGGCTGGAACCAGGTGACGGCAGAGCTGCTCCCTGCACGTGGCAGAGATGCCGGGCCTGAAAACCTCCCGAGGCCCTTCATCTGGAATGTGACCGCTCACAGGTAGACTCAGCTGGGGTTTCCTTTGTCCATCTACAGAACCAGATTTACCCTGTAAATTAGTAACACACTAGGAGAGGAACTTTGTGTCCATTAGAAGAATGCATCTGCAACTCAATAATTGATAAGTTAATTATAAACCCACTCTCTAACACAGTGCCTTATAGACTGAAGTGCTGGGCAAATTAATAAATCATATTCATCTATGTACTGAATAAAAAGCAAAAGCCTTCCACTTTGTAATATTTCCGTGAGTCTAGTTTAAGCTGCCATGTGAACCCAAAAACAGTAAAACCTCTTAAATATTCTGAAATTCAAACCCACTCAGCCGTTTTCTGTGTGCCCTCTTCTCCAGCCCTTGACCAAACCAACACCATTTGTCTCAACTGTCTGGACGTATGTACACAGAAAGTCTGTGGCCTACTGTACAATGTTATTGTTCCTGTTGTAGGGCCAAGGCAAACATTTCTGACAGGCCCCTGTGATCTTCATTAACTGGAAAAACAAGCTGATTTCTAACCCTAACAGAACTTATTGCTCCTCATCGACAAGGAAGAAACCAAAACCACATGTACTGAGAAGCTGACATAAATGCAAGATAACTCCAAGTTCCCCTGGCTGTGGAATGGTAAACCAGGATGAAAACTCCATGTAAATAATCAAGAAAGCCATTAGAAAAATTAGGCCCTAAATAAAACTCTAAGCTTAATTCAAAAGACAAATGAGAAAAAAGGAAATGATCATCACATATGTCACTGTAATGGTCTTGTAAACGTGCTCAGTGACTCGAGAATATGGATCAATGTTTTTTTAGAAATCAGAAAATGGTAAGAATGTCACAGATAAACAAAACGATGCCAGCGTGAGTGAAGACAGAAGACACTTAAGACACAGTGCCAGTCCTCTCGGACAAGGCTCCACATCTCAAAGTGACCGTGCACAAGGTGACTCGGCACACGCTTTAACTTCCCGCATTCGTCCTGCCAGAGGCCACGCTCCCCCAGCCCTCCCTACTCTTCGCGCATTCTCAGGACAGCTCTTGGGAAAACGAGTCCTGTGACGTACACGGACTGCTGTGACTGCAGAAGTGGCTCCAGCACAGCTCCCGCACCCGCCCACCTCGCTGTGTCCCAGCCCACCCGGACCACCCCAGTGCCCGGACACCCTCCTCCAGGCCTGACGCCTCCGCACTGGTCCCCTTGCCCAGGCTTTCCTGATGAACTCTGACCCAGAGCTGGTGGGGGTGGGGAGGCGGAGTCTGAACAGGTACGGAGCACCAGGCATAAGGATGCTACCTGCTCTCCCCAGGTATTCTCCCGTTTCCAAGTGGGAAGCCTGAGGCACATAAGCAACTTGCCTAAGGCTTATATGACTCTAAAACCCTTGCTCTGTCCCCAGTGGTTATACCACTGCCTGACTTAGCTGAAAATACTTTTTCCTATATTCACTTTCAGTAACTTCCTCACTCTCTCCCTGGAGTGGTTCCGGACCGCCAGAGATCCTAAAGCATTCTCAGCTTCTACAAGTGGCAGCATTCCAAAAATGGGTTTTGCAGAATCACCCACTGTGGATGTAGAGAATCCGAGAGGTGGTCGGGTCCTCAAAGGTCTCTAAGTCAGAGACGGGTCTTGAAAAGCCCTGGAGCTCTACAGAGGCATTTCAAGGTTTTCAGAATCATGTGAAAACTATTCATTTTTTACAATATACTAACAATTAAGCCAATTACTGATATATTTTAATATATAAAACATGCACAAAATGCATATGAATGTTAAGCCTCATCTGTGTATTCATCTATGCAATTGTCTATAATTACTCTGGAATCCAGCAAATACACTGTGAAGGTCTCCCTATGACCTCATGTCCATCTCAACATAGAGAAAACCATCTTTGCATTTGCCAGGCTGCTGTTAAAGCCCACAAGACAGTGAGCCCCGAGGCAGATGTCACGTTTTG
Source organism: Redunca redunca (assembly GCA_006410935.1). Taxonomy (NCBI): domain Eukaryota; kingdom Metazoa; phylum Chordata; class Mammalia; order Artiodactyla; family Bovidae; genus Redunca; species Redunca redunca. Next base: position 33,054 of record SJYQ01002469.1, read on the forward strand.
AGACATCACTGTTTCCAGCACAATCAGAAATCCAGCATATAGGATGTGTTCAGTAAGCAGTGGTTAATGACAGCATCCTGAGCAACAGAAGTGGGGCCTTTGGCAACATCACTAACAATCCAGAAAATGGGTCTCCGAGTGCTATTTTCTTAAACTTCTCCGAGCAGAAAGTAATTAAATATGAAAAATATTAAAGGTTTAAGGCAAAAGTAAAGAGGAAATGAGACATTTATTTACTTTGTGAACTTTAAATTTCAAATTAGTCATCCTGCTCATAAAATACTGTTTTTAGTTCTCTTCTGGAATGGAACCTTGAACAAAAAGGAAGAGAGATTTCACATGCTAGTGTAGGTATGGAGAATGGAGCCAGGATCCATGAGCACTGCGTTGGATACCAGAGGCTCTCCCAGACAGGTATTTCAACTTGTGATGTGGGCAATAACCAATCCAGAGTCTTTTCACGTCTGCATGTGAGGAATGATTATCCTAAGAGACATTAGCAATTGTTTTCCAGTGTGATGTAAGCTGAGGAGGCAGCGCCAAGCCAGGGTCCTTGTCAAACACACCCAGCCTCCTGGATTACTTCACTCATGTCCCCTGATTAAGATGCGTGTCGCATGCTGCTTAATACAACCTGCTGCCGAATGCCAAGCGCATTAGGACTAAATTAGGAAATATGTCCAAATACAAAGAATGACGAGAAGAGCTCTAAGTGGGTCTCTCTCTTCCTTGATGAGGCATGAGACTCAGCGTCAACATAATGCTCTTAAATGAGGCAATTCTATCTCCTAATCCTCCACCTCAGCAAGCAAAATTTAATTCAGGTAGCAAAAGAATTAATAATGATATGGCATCATAAAAACATTTTCATGGATGGAAGTATTTTTGACAGGTTCAGGAAATATGAGACATAAAAACAAATTTTAAGGGGCTGTTTGGGCACAGAGGGCTGCAATAATGGAGTTGACACTGATCTCTGCCCTGCAACATGAAGAGATGAGGCCAGAGGAAATGCTATTACACTTGTTTTCTTTTACAATCATATGCCACCTAGCAATGGCTACCTTTAAGATAATTTATGCCACTGAAGTATCAAAACTCAGAGAGTCCATTTTCATCTAAAAGTAAAAGGACCTTCAAGCAGCTCACCACATATCTCCCTTGTCCAACAAGACACAGGAATTGATGAAAAAGTACCAAATAAGTTCCTGCCCAATCATTCTTGCCAGCAATAAGCTTGGCCTTTAGGAGATCCCGTTAAGAGACTGCGTGCTCAGTCATGTCCGACTGTTTGCAACCCCATAGACTGTAGCTTGCCAGGCTCCTCTGTCCATGGAATTCTCCAGGCAAGAATACTGGAGTGGGTTGCCATGCCCTCCTCCAGGGGATCTTCCTGACCCAGGGATGGAACCCCCATCTCCTGCATTGGCAGGTGGATTCTTTACCACTGAGTCACCTGGGAAGCCCTCTCATTAGAGTAGGGGGCCCCAGTCTACCGGGTCTGATGATTGATGACCTGAGCTGGAACTGATGTAACAATAATAGAAATAAAGTGCACAGTAAATGTAATGCATGTGAATCATCCCGAAACCAACCCCCCCACCCCAGTCTAGAAAAATTGCCCTCCACAAAACCAGTCCCTGGTGCCAAAAAGTCTGAGAACCACTGTGCTAGAGAAGTATCAGGAGAGCAAGGGATTCCTCGACCCATTTTAGAAGCCCTCAGCTCCCCAGCAGCCCCTTAGGATGGATCAGCTCAACACAACTCCACAGGTGAAGGAAAAAGTTTAAACCACCTAACCTCCTAAAGACTCAAGGAACGTGGGTGCTGGACAGAAACCAAAAAGTCACATGTCCAGGCCTCCTCAGTTTATAGAACAGAGGCAGGTGAGTCTACGGTCTTTAAATAACCATGGGCTTCTCTCATGTGATAGCCAACAAGCAGAGAAAGGGCACACAGTAGTGTGTGTTACAGTTCTTTCCGCCCTTACGGAGGTCTGACAGGGCTGTCGAGCCCACCGCACTGATTCCGGGTGAAGCCTGTGATTCTGGATGAGGTCACTCATCATCAAAGCAGAGTGCCACAAAATAATTTACATGAGGGTCAGGACCAGACAGAGCCTTGTTTATTCCCTCTGGCCTCATTTTGTTTGTGACCTTTTGCAAAGCCTGTTGAAAGGAAAGATGCTAAGGAACAGCGAGGAGAATGGGATGCACTGCCATCCACCACTTTCCAAGAAACACCTTCTACAGAGGGCAACAGTTATCAAATGATGAAGGCTCAGACCCTTCTGACCCAGCAGGTCTTTACTTTGAGGAACTAATCCGACAAATATGTTCAATGGATCAAGTGTTGTTGACAACAGCAGAAGACTGGGAGCAAGCTAACATCCATCAACAGGGGGTAAGGTAGCCTAATTACTTAAGGGACAACTACAAAGTGCAATATCATTAAATCACACACACACACACACACACACACAAACTACCAGGAAGTTCTTTATTATGTTACAAGAAATGATGAAATGATCTCTAAGACATTTTGTTGCAAGAAAAAGCAAGATGCAGGACAAAAATAGTGTTTTACCATTTATATTTTTTAGAAAGAACGGATGGAGGACATGTATGAATAATTTGCTTACATACGCATAAGATGTCTCTGCAGGGATGTACAAGACACTGACGACATGGTCTCAGCTCCAGGAAGAGAACCTGGTGGCCGGTCGGAAGGAGCGGGAGGAGTCACCCCACTGTGCACCCTCCCTTTCTCATCTTTTGATTTCTGAATCAGGTGAATGCGTTACCGAGTCAAAAAACACTTTTTCAAGGGTGTTTAAAGATCTGCTCTTTTAAGAAAGAATGAAAATAGATAATAGCCATTTCTCCATGACTTTACCTGGCCAAAGGAAAAGTTGGTAAACCCAGGCATGGCCTCTAATTTTGGCCTCTGAAATCCAGAAATCTGAGGATCCCTATGCCACGGGCAAACCAAGATGTGGCTGACCACTAGTGTTTTCTCTGGTCTTTCCTACCAGAGCTGGACATGGTTGAGCCAGCTGTAATCACATGTGTTTCCTCAGATTAAATAAATCAGTTTCTCCTAAGTCACTTGGCTTCATTTCCCTATAAAACTATGTTTACTAGCTTAGTAACCTAAGTACCAGACTACTGAGGCCTGCGCAAATGATGTTTTAATTTTCCAATGCTGAAACACAACTGGTGTCCTATAACTCTCTGTGATGAATACGTGACAGGTTGGCTAGTAGGCATGTGAATGGATGAGTCTGAACCATTATTACTATGCTCAGAAAGCTGTGGTACCTAAAGAATGCTAATGTGATCATCAGATGGTACAAGAACATTCTCCAAGCAAACAAAAATAACACTACTGGAATACTCCTACAGGTCAGGGAAACTTCAGTCCCCGCCAAAAAATCGACAACAACATTTGGACTTCACATCTGCATTTATCACAGTCAATCAATAGTGGGCTCTAGCTGACCCCCAGTTCTGTATCTGGTACAAACGAAGATACACCGAACTCTGTGTTCCCATAACACCTTCATCTGAATCCTAGACACACGGCCAGAGGTAGACACAAATCCCCACATGGACGCAGCTGCAGGCTCGCTCTACTGCTAACAGTCTCATGCTAACCTGATAAAAAGTGCTGTTCATGTGCTGCCAGGCCAGAGACCAACAGGACCAAAGTATGGAACTCACAAGCAAGGTGACTAGGAGGCCACACAGAAGACTTTGAGAATTACAACAGTGCGTCATGCAATGGCAGGGTGCTACTGAAACCTCACAGAGCCACTGTGACACGGCTTAATTCACACGGCAATGCTGATTTGTCTGAGGAAGCAGAAAACCCATTAAGCATTATCAGATGGAAAGTCCCGCCTCTGCAAAAATAAGGAAAGTTTCACAGCAAAGGCTTGGCTTTCCTCACGTTCGAGTGGGTGGCGTTCATGTTGGAGAAACATCTTAATGCAGAGTTCTCACCAGCGCTACTAACAACCCACCCACCCACCCAAGGGTATCAAAGTTTGCTGGTGTACTTACAAAACCTCTGGATAACCAACTGCCACTGCCAGATTTCAGAAAGGTGCTTAAACACATTCTTGCAGCAAATTTACTTCCACTCTTAAAACACCAATGAAAAACACCCACTAACAAGTGACAGACATTATTTTCTTGGGCTCCAAAATCACTGCGGATGGTTGACTGCAGCTATGAAATTAAAAGATGCTTGCTCCTTAGAAGAAAAGCTATGACAAACCTAGACAGCCTATTAAAAAGGAGAGATATCACTTTGCCGACAAAGGTCCACCTAGTCAAGGCTATGGTTTTTCCAGGAGTCACGAATGAATGTGAGAGTTGAATCACAGATAAGGCTGAGCACTGAAGAATTGATGCTTTCGAACTGTGGTGCTGCAGAAGACTATTGAGAGTTCCTTGGACTGCAAGGAGATCAAAGCAGTCAATCCTAAAGGAAATCAACCCTGAATATTCATTGGAAGGGCTGATGCTGAAGCTGAAGCTCCAATACTTTGGGCACGTGATGAGAAAAGACAACTCATTGGAAAAGACCCTGATGCTGGGAAAAACTGAAGGCAAGAGGAGAATGGGATGGCCAAGGATGAGATGGTTGGATGGCATCACTGACTCAATGGACATGAGTTTGAGTAAGCTCCAGGAGAGAGTGAAGGACAGAGAAGTCTGGTGTGCTGCAGTCCATGGGGTCACAAAGAGCCAGACACGTCTTGGTAAGTGAACAACAACAACAAGTTATTAGAGGGAACAGGAACTTTTTTAAATGAACTTTTATCAAATTCACATACAAATCAGCTAATTCCCATAATTAATGCTTTTTAATTGGGTTGGAAAATTTGAGGGCCATCCAAAAAAGTGCCTACTTAGACCAATATCTAAAGATGCTCCAAGTCTAATTTTGTGCTGAGCTATTTCTTTAACTAGGGGCTTGGCTTCCCAGATGGCACAGTGGTAAAGAATCTGCCTGCCAATGCAGGAGACAAAGGTTCAATCCCTGGGTAGGGAAGATCCCCCGAAAGGAGGATATGGCAACCCACCGCAACATTCTTGCCTGGAAAATTCCATGGGCAGAGAAGTCTGGCAGGCTACAGTCCATGGGGTCACAAAGAGTTGGACACAACTGAGCAAACTGAGCACACACATGTCCCTTTAACCGGTTTCTCAAATATATCTGTTTCTCAAATACATCCGACTACGACTGTATCACTGTAGAAAAAGATCCACTCAGATAAGTCAAAGAGAAATAGGACCTGTCAGCTGAAATATTTACTAAAACTATGAAAGATTTAAACCAGGCTAGTATTAATTCTGGTATCACCTCACTATACTGAGAAGAACTTGAGAAATAAGTGAGATAATCAAAACCTGAAAGCATGATGGATGAAAAATTAAGAAGCAAATAGTCTCTCTTTTTTCAACAAATGAGCTTGCCAGGGATGAGACAAGAGTGTTTTCAAAGGCTGACAAAGGAAACTGCCTTAGGAAACCAACTGCTGTCTCTTTTTCCCCACTTTATAGGAGGACAAAACATAGGAATTATATCATCATAGACTCTCCAGCTAAGATACGCTGAACAGGCTCCAGCAAGGCAGGCCAGCTTGAGCACAAAGGAATCCCTTTTTACAGTGAGATTACGATGAGTCTCATGTATTTTCAACCACTTTATCTGTCTTCCCGGTTGAAGAACATATAATAGGAACCCAAGTCACAAAACCAGTGAACGCCTAGAGAAGTGAGATGTGACCTTCCAGGAGACTACATAGGAGAGACAAAATGTACAAACCACAACCAGAGGCTTGGCCCAGACTATGAGTGCGAGAAAGAACAGGAAGCACGCAGAGACTGGTAATTCTCTGACGCCAGGCACTATAGGTAAAGCTTTACACACGTTGTTTTTTTAATCTTAGAATTCTATGAGGTCAGTACTGTGATGGGACTCCTTTTTACAAATGAGGACACTGAGGCACAATGCAGGTTAAGCCACCCGTTTAAGGTCACAGTGGGGAGCGGGTGGCAGGGCTGGAACTGGAACACAGACGGCCTGTATCCAGTCTAGCTCTCTCCCGGTTCAGGACACTGCTACGTGGAAAGGGCTCTTTCCACAGGAAAAGGACGATGTCAGGGGAGCTGCTGGCTCGGAGAAGTTCCTTCCCAGGGATTATACCCACTGCCAGCAGGGTGAGGAGCCAGCAAATTGGAGGAAAATCAAAACAACACAAACCTTTATCCATAACTCTCCCCGCTGATCCCACTGGAAGAGAGAGTTCTGTAAGTCAGTTTTAAGACTAAGTACTTGGCCTACAGTCAGGATAGTAAAAAACTAAGTAGTGCTAAAATCGAGTCATCATGCAAAGAATTTCAATTAGAAGCCTGTCTCCTTGTTTCTGGCTCAAAGAGTATCAAGAGGCGCTTTACAAACTGCAAAAAAAAGATGTAAATTTTGAGGCAACCTCATCAGAAGGCACTTTGGTAATGTCCATCAACCTTCTGACCAAGCGGCATAGATGCTAAGAATTTATCCCGGAGATTTACAAGTTGCAGTGTGCACTGGAGCACTGTCTGTAACAGTCCGCAGAGAAAGCAACCTCAGTGCCCAGCGACGAGGAGACTGCTGGAGCAGACTGCTGTAGGCAGTGCTGGAATCCCAGGGAGAGGGAGCTGACATGGAATGCTCTCCAGGGTACGCTATGGAATAAAACCTTGGGCACAGAACGGTAGTTACACTGTGACCTCGTTTCAAAGATACGCTCTTTTAGTGTATAAATGTACCCATCTATGCATTAAAATTTTCTAGATGGATATCTAAAAACTGTTAATAGTTTCTTCTATGGAGTAGGGCTAGGGGAAGGGAAGAGAAAGGAAATTACTTGCCATTTTATATCATTTTGAGCTACTTGAAATCTTTTTTAACTACACACACACACACACACACACACACACACACACTGCCTGAACACATCTTTTAAAAATATATCAGAGAGATTTAATTTTCAAATTGCCTCTTCAAAAATAACATTCATGTGTTTTCGTTAAATCGTACATCTTTCTATTTTTGTACCTTGTTTCCTTCGTACACCCATCCCAGACTCTTCACACCAAAAGCAGCCTGGTTGGCGGAGACGTCCAGACATGTGACCGGCTGCCCGTAGACGTAATGGAGGGTTCTGGCAGAGTCTTCAGCTTTTAGCAGGTATACCAGATCTCCAGCGGTGGCCACTGCCACAGGGTACCTTTCAGTGTCTGGAACTATTTCAAGGTAGTCAACCTATTAAAGGATAAGGGTTGTTTAGTCCTTCAGGTTTCACCGACAATTTGTCCTGACTTGGTCACAAATACAACAATTCCTCCTGCATGTCAATGAGGTCAGCAACCCAACAGAAAAACACAGGTCAAGGGCTGGTTCACAGGAAGTGAAACACAGTTCCTACACAAATGAAATGATGCTCATCATAAAAGAAACACAGCATACTCCTAATAAGAGAAATGCAAAGTGAAAATTCACCAAGATACCATTTTCACCTGTGTCAGTAAAGATGAATTAGCCTATAAAGACACTGGGCTGGAAGTGGAGTTGCAGACAACCATATCTGTGGATCCCACTTATGATTGGTGGGATGTAGTCTGGCTCAACTTCTATGGAGGGAAATCCTGCAACATTTAACGCAAGCAAATGTGCATGTGCTCTGATGCAGCACATTTGACAATCCAGGAATTTAATTTAAACATAAACTCACATTTATGCAAAACAAATGTGTACAAGGTTATTTGCTGCAGCTCTGTTTGGTCACAGCTAAGAACCAGAAAACCCAGAACATGCCTTACTAAGGGACTAATTAAACAACTTACAGTACACCGATATACTGGAATACCATGCAGTCATAGAAAAAAGCATAGACATTCTTTATAAACTCTTACAAACGGATCACTACTAAGACACACTTGGGGGGAAAAAGCAAGGAAGCAAGGTTAAGAGGACTTTACAGTGTGCCAAGGTGTGTAAAAGTGGCAGAGGAAGCCTGTGACACACTTGGCTTGTACGTGCGTAAATCTAACAGTGGCTGCCTTCAGGGAGAGAAAGCTCTGTCTTGTGGGACCGAGCAGAAGGGAGATTCTCACTGTAAACCGGATTGTGTCTTTTAAATTCTGAACCATGAGGCTACAATAACTATTCAAAAACCAGAGTTAGTTTTTATTTCTTCACAAAAAACTGAATAAATGACAAAATTCACTCAGTTCCAAATTAGCCAAAATTGTATTTTCACGTTTGGGCAAATACCACAAGTGTGTTGCTGAAAGTGTCTGAGTTACCTGCTTCCTCCCGGTTTCAACCTCATCCAGGGTAGGAAGGCCACGGGGAGCATGCAAAGGCCACACAGTCCGGCCGGCTGCGCTACTGCTGCCACGCTCTCCCGTCAGCGTGCACCGGAGGGGCTCCCTTTAAGAATAATTTGCCTTTCTAGACTCAGAAGGGGCATGCTTGCCCCAGGGCTATTTACATCAGGTTTTCACCTCCCTGGAATAAATTCTGAGAGGACAAAAGCAGAAGGTGAGCCACCTCTGTAATTATGAAAATCCACAGTCCCTGACAAGAAGCCAAGCGAGTTCAAAGGCCTGAATCCTGAGACCTGTCCAGAAGCGCTTGAGAGAGTAAACATCTGGGTGACTCCGCTAATCCTCGGGCCCGACAGTGCGAGTGGTGGCCCACATCCCCAGCCCTGCGCCCATCACAAAGGACAGCTGTTCTGGGCAGGCATTACCGACCCGGGAACACTGCCACTGTGACTCAGGGAGCCTATCTGAGGAAGACAAAGATGGCCCAGCCACCGGCCCGGAGGTGCCTTTTCCAGGGATGGCCTTCATCCAGGATGGTAAACAATGAACAGTGTTACGAGACATCCCTCCAGCAGTGGCCGCTTGAGTCCTCTGTCCCCCATCCTAAACGCCACTTTTTGCTTTCCTAAAATCAACATCCTCAGTCTAGCTGTTAAATTTCACCTTCATGTTGGATTTCTGACAGATCAAGAGCTCAGACTGACTGTGACTGTGCCGTTTGCTGGGAACTGGACACGACTTCACAAAGCTTCTGGTTGGTGCCAGCATGCCACCTGAGTGCCAAGGCTGGATTTGCACTTTCTGGAGGGAATCACGTCTTAAGTAACTGTCTGAGTTCATATAATCATTGTTAATCTACAGAGTTCTTTAGGCAGAGGCCAAATAACAAGCACTACGTGGTTTTGAGAAGAAACAAAAATATGGTACTTTTGCATTTCTCTAATAAAACCCCAAGAGGAGAATACAGCACCAGGCATTTTGGGGAATGCTACCCCAAAACCAGACAGGCTTGTCATTAAAGGGACAGGCTGCTTACAGAGGTAAAGTGGTGACACCACGGCTTTTTAGTTATTCGTGTCTAACAGGATTCCCACTGGGAGGAAAAGGGAAGGAGTAGGATTTGTTCCAGGTCCCACCATCGATTTATTATGCAGTGCTGGCTTTTCTGTTCACTCTCCTACAAGTGCCAAACCCAAGTTCAACAAACAGGTTTCAGCTCTTCCTTCTTACCATCACATGGTCTCCCACCATACAAATGTAGAGGCTTGGGCACAGCTGAACTCAAAAACAGGCTCCATGTAATGAACTACTAAGGCGAACTCAGTTTCACACATGGTGTTGAGGAGCACGCCTTCCTGATCAACGCTGGCCAAATCTACTCTCATTCGAGAATTACTCCTGATGCCAAGTGAGAAAGCCTTCCGATGGAAAAGGTATAGGAGGGAAGCCTCCTCCCCACACGGCCTGGGCTGTGCCACTGCATCACTCTCACTCATGTGTCAGGCCAGATCCTGGTCTCAGCTGCCGGGGTGAGCCTCCTGTTAGTCCGAAGGAGGCTGAGGACGCCAGCGATGAGAAACTGCAGCCTCAGTGTCAGTCCTGGGGTCTAAATCACAACTTCTTATCTAGGGCCAGAGTCAATTCACCACTCTAAGTCTCTGCTGACTTCTTGGTAAATGGAGGAAACAAAACTACCTATTTCACAAAGCTCTGGTGAGATTTATGGACAAAGAGCCACAGGAAGCCCTGAGCGGATGGGTGCTGTCCATATCATTTCTGTGTATATCAGACCCAGAGAGTCTAAGAATGAAAAACAAAACAATCAGATTAAAAGCTCACCAGTTTCTGAACTTCAAATTCTGCAGCTATTTGCAAATTTCCCTCCTCGTTGGGGCATAACATTACGACATCAAAAGCAGAAGCTGTGGCAATTGTTGCATCTTCCTGGCTGAGGGCTAGAGCTTGTATTCTTGCATCATGCTCAAAACGATGAACAGGATACTTTCCAGTCCTTAAATTCCAAATATTAAGAAATCCTATGTAGAAAAAAATAATTCAGGAATCAAATTCACTTAGTATGCACAATTACAGAATAATCATGTAACATAAAGAAAATTAAAAAGATAAATAATAACTTGGTAAAAAATACTTGCATGACACATAACACCGGGTCAATTTTCTTAATATACAAAGAGTTTATATGATTCAATAAAGAAAAAAGCAACTGAAAAGTGAACAAAGGACCTAAGCATATTATGCTGTTCACAGGAAAAGAAATACAACTGACATACAGCATTTTAAAAAATATAAAAATTCACTCACAATTATAAAAATACAAATTAAAACTATAAAAGGATACTATTTTTCATCAACATTAAATTGACAAAAAAATTCATAAAACATTTTGTTGCTGTGGATATGGGGAAACAGGCTTTTGTTAAACCGCTATTAGGAATGTAAACTATTTCACCTAACTCTGGAGGCAATTTGATAATATGTACCAAATTACAAATGTATGTAGGATAGTCACTACAACATTTTTAACCACGTCAGAAGATTGGAAGCTATCTAAATGTTCACCAATAAAGAAATTCTTAAATAAGAATTTAAATACCTCATAGTTAGTACCACCATTGTTTGGAGTTTAAATGAGCAATCAAAAGAGTCAGTCTTATATATATGAGCTATATGAGATGATCAACAAAATATACTGTTAAATTAAAAAAGTAAAGTACAGAATACTGGTATAGCACACTATGTTATGTGTTTTAAAACTGTACACACACACACACACACACACACAAATGTATACGTGGATTATCCCAGAAAGACACATAAAAAATTTAACAATGACTGACCTCTAAGGAAAGAAACCAGGAGAAAGAGACAAGAGTAGAAAAGAGATTTAGTGTACATCCTCTTGTATATAAAAAATTTTCTCCAAAATTATCTTTGCCAAAAAGATAAACTTTTAAAAAACAGTTTTATGAGAAATCTAAGAATTGTTTCTAGTTGCTAGGTCGTGTCCAACTCTTTTGTGACCCTATAGACTATAGTCCTCCAGGCTCCTCTGTCCATGGGATTCTCCAGGCAAGAATACCAGAGTGGGTTGCCATATCCTTCTCCAGGGGATCTTTGCTACCCAAAGACTGAACTCACGTCTCCTGTACTGGCAGGCAGATTCTTTACTACTGAGCTACCAGGGAACCCCACCAAGAAGAATAGGAGGACATAATTGCTGAATAGTTTTAACATATGGAGTTCTTAACTTACTCTATTTGTCTTCTTGCACAGCAAATAATTTTTTTTGGTTTTGTTAAAATATAATGGACACATAACATTATATAAGCTTAAGGTGTACAACAGAATGATTTGATATACTGTGAAATATGATTACCACAATAAGTTAACATCACCTCACACAGTTACAAATATCCTTTTCCTTATAGTGAGAACTTTTAAGATCTACTCTCAGAGAAACTTTCAAATATACAATATGGTATTATTAACTGTGGGCTTCCCTGGTGGCTCAGTGGTAAAGAATCTGCCTGCCAATGCAGGAAACACAGGTTCGATCCCTAGGTTGGGAAGATCCCCTGGAGAAGGAAATGGCAACCCACTCTAGCATTCCTGTCTAGGAAGTCCCCTGGACAGAGGAGCCTGGAGGGCTACAGTCCACGAGGGTGCAAGAGTCAGATATGACTGAGTGACGAAACATTAGTGACTACAGTCATCACTGCACATTACTCCCTCAGAACTTATAACTGGAAGTTTGTACCTTCTGTACCCACCTTAAATCAATTTCTCTACCCTGGCAGCCACAAGTCTGATCTCTGTTTCTTTGAAGTTTTTCTTGTTTTAATGATTCCACATATAAGTGAGATCATACAGTATTTGTTTTTTCTGACTTATTTCACTTAGCGTAACGCCCTTAAGATCCATCCATATTGTTGCAAATAGCAGGACTGTCTTCTTCTCTATGGCTCAGTAGTGTTCCCCTGTATACATATACCACATTTTCTTTATTCATTCACCTGCCAGTGGACACTTAGGTTGCTTCCATGTCTTGGCTATCATGAGAAATGCTTCTGTGAACACGAGGGTGCTTGTATCTCTCCGACACAGTGGTTGTGTTTCCTTCAGATGTATACCCAGAGTGGAACTGTTGGATCACATGGGAAGTGCTCCTGTTAATTTTTTGAGAAACCTCCATACTGTTTTCCACAGTGGCTGCACCAATTTACACGCCCACCAACAGTGCACAAAGGTTCCCTATTATCCACATCCTCACCAACTGTTCTCTCTTGTCTTTTTTTTATATGTAATTTATTTATTTTTGGTTGTGCTGGGTCTTTGTTGCTGCACAGGCTACCCTCTAGTTGGGGCGAACAGGGGCTGCTCTCTAGTTGCGGTGCGTGGGCTTCTCACTGTGGTAGCTTCTCTCGCTGCTGAGCACAGGCTCTAGGGCACGAGGGCTAAGCAGCTGCAGCCCAAGGACTGATCACTGTGGTTCCTGAGCTCCAGAGCACAGGCTCAGTAGTTACCGTGCACAGGCTCAGCTGCTCCTCTGCATGAGGGATGTTCCCGGACCAGTGATCAAACCCACGTGCTCTGCATTGGCAGGCAAGTTCTTTACCACTGAGCTGCCAGGGGAGCCTATCTCTTGTCTTTGATTAGAGCCATGCTAAGAGATGAAGTAACATGAAACGAATTATTACTGAGGACTTGTTACATGCCAGGCACTGACCTAGACACTAGCAGGTTCTGAAAACAGCCGTTAACCTACATTCTAAGAAGTTCTTACAAATACTTTACAAACTTCCTCACCACTACCTTCTTCTAGCCATGGGTAGCAGAGGTGTTTTCTTTTGCAAAATCTAAAACACAAGCTTGACTTATCCCAGACTTGTTAAAAACTACGACTTAGGAAATTTCTTGATCATGCTACATAACCTTCTCCCAGCCCCTTGAATGCTGACCCCAGATGAACTCCTTTTACATACATTGGTCCTGTCTCCACCCTTCTCAAACTGTCTACAGCAATGATATCCAAGTGTAGCCCCTGGACAAGCAGCATCAGTATCATTTGGGGGCTTATTAGAAATTCAAGTTCTTGGGCAACAAACTCTGGGGATGTATGCCTAAGTTTGAGAACAAACTGTCTGCAGAAACTTACACTTTTCTACAGAAATATAAACTTTCCTGTATTTCGAGTGCCACTTATTCTTTTCTTGTCAAATAATTTCTTTTTACCATTCCCATCCATGAAGCTACTTTCCCCCCACAAACATTTATGCAAGAAAATAATTACTTCCTGAAAATGATATGCTATTCAATACAGACAATGGATAACAAACATGCATAGTTTTTAAGTCCTGAAAGAAGAAAACCAAATTCTAAATGAAACAAATATTTAAATAGATAACACAAAAATATTTCCTGACACATAAAGGCTATGAAGATTCATATTGAAAGGGCACATGATATATCAGGGAATAGAGTTAATACCAATAGAATTGTTAATACGATTATTACCCCAGGAACAGTCTTGGTCTTCTCAATAAAAGGAATAATTCCTTTTAAAAAAAAAAACTCATTTTCTGGCTTATGCTGGATAATGCAGATGATCCGATATCAACTAATTTTACTTTTCAAAAATCACTTAAAATAACCGTGCACAGATAACACAGTATGTGGTTGTCTGAGTTCACACCCAGCTCCACTGTTTGCCTGCTGAAGGCCTTGGGCAAGTTACTCAAAGCTGAGAGTCTGTTTTCTCATCTTAAAGCTGAAAACATTACCTACTACCTAGGACTGCTGGGCAGATTAAAGGAGAAACCCACACAAAATGCTGGAGACAGAGCAACCGTTTTTACGGCTGGACGTTATCCCATATGGCCTGCCACGTTACAGAGCATGGCTCAGTGGTAAAGAAAATCTACCTGCCAATGCAGGAGACGTGGGTTTGTCCTTAGGTTGTGAAGATCCCCTGGAGAAGGAAATGGCAATCCACGCCAGTATCTTCGCCTGGAATATTCCATGAACAGAGGAGCCTGGTGGGCTACAGTCCGTGGGGTCAAAAAACAGTTGGACACGACTGAGCAACTAAACAATTTCTTCTCTACTGCCCGTCCACAAGTCCAGGCCTGTTTATTACAACTTCCTACTATCTAAAGCAGATAAAGCGTTCAATTTCCATCTTTCTGTAATCCCTCTTTCCATTTTTCTTTGCCTTGTACTTTATCTTCTACATGTCAACAAAACTGGAAAACTCAACAGCAGCCACAGGACTGGAAAAGGTCAGTTTTCATTCCAATCCCAAAGAAAGGTAACACCAATGAATGTTCAAACTACTGTACAATTGTGCTCTTTTCACATGCTAGCCAAGTAACACTCAAAATCCTTCAAGCTAGGTTTCAGCAGTACATGCACTGAGAACTTCCAAGTGGACAAGCTGGATTTAGACAAGGCATCAAATTGGCAACATCTGTTGGGATCACAGAGAAAGCAAGGGAATTCCAGAAAAACATCTACTTTTGCTTCACTGACTATGCTAAAGCCTCTGATTGTGTGGATCACAACAAACTGTGGAAAATTCTTAAAGAGATGGAAATAGACTACGTTACTTGCCTCCTGAGAAACCTGTATGCATGTCAAGAAGCAACATTTGGAATGAGACATGGAACAACGAACTGGTTCAAAATTAGAAAAGGTACATCAAGGCTGTATATTATCACCCTGCTTACTTACCTTATATGCAGGGCACATGTGAAATGCTGAGCTGGATAAATCACAGGCTGGAATCAAGATTGCTGGGAAGAATATCAACAACCCCAAATATTCAGATGATACCACTCTAATGGCAGAAAGCAAAGAGCCTCTTGATGAGGGTGAAAGAGGAGAGTGAAAAAGCTGGCTTCAAACTCAACACTCAAAAAACTAAGATCATGGCATCTGGTCTCATCACTTCATGGCAAATAGAAGGGGCAAAAGTAGAAACAGTGACATATTTTATTTTCTTGGAATCCAAAATCACTGTGAATGGTGACTGCAGCCACAAAATTAAAAGACGCTTGCTCCTTGGACGAAAAGCTATGACAAACCCAGACAAGCTATTAAAAAGCAGAGACATCACTTTGCCAACAAAGGTCCATCTAGTCAAAGCTATGGTTTTTTCAGGAGTCATGTACAGATGTGAGAGTTGGACCATAAAGAAGGCTGAGCGCTGAAGAACTGATGCTTTTGAACTGTGGTGCTGGAGAAGACTCTTGAGAGTTCCTTAGACTGCAAGGAGATCAAACCAGTCAATTCTAAAGGAAATCAACCCTGAATATTCATTGGAAGGACTGATGCTGAAGCTGAAGCTCTAATACTCTGGCGACCTGATGCAAAGGGCCACCTCACTGGAAAAGACCCCGATGCTGGGAAAGATTGAAGGCAAAAGGAGAAGAGGTTGGCAGAGAATGAGACAGTTTTATAGCATCACTGACTCAATGGACATGATTCTGAGCAAACTCTGGGAAATAATCAAAGACAGGGAAGCCTGGTGTGCTGCAGACCATGGGGTCACAAAAGAGTCAGAAAGACTGAGTGACGGAACGACAACTTTATCTTTAAACAGTAAATGCATTGAACATAGGATCTTGCTATAGGGTAATATTCAGCACTAAATAAATAGATCAAGTTAGAAGAAAATAATATATTTGGGTTGCTCTGCAAGCCTTTCAAACTGTCAGTAGGCTAAGGAGGTGATTACAAACAAAAGCAGAGCTTTCTTCAAGTTAAATGCTGCTTCAGATGTAAAACAGTGTACTCTTCTAAGAATTATGATAAACTTGTTGGTAAGTGGATCGAGAAAGGCTCCACAACACATTCCTCTGGCAAATATTTTGGCAAATTCCTTCCATTCAGACTCAGAAACAACAGATACACTGTAGAAAATGCCAAGGGCTCTACATATTAAACGGGAGACAGGCTCGTTCCAGGACGTGCCTCTTCCCAACAAGCCTGCATTACATTTGTTTGCCGACAACACAATAAAGCAATAGAGCAACTGCTACTGCATGAAGCCTGAGCGCGCTCCCACACTCACGGTCTCCTCTCCTGCAGTGCTTACTTCCCCCTCGGAAAGAGCATCGCTGGACAAAAGAGAAGACTCAGAAGCTCTGAGCGGCTCAACAACTGGTCCAAAGCCACTCGGTAAGTGGTGAGGCTGGGCTGGAAGTCAGCTAGAAAGTGCAGGGTGAGCGGCTGCGTTTACAAGTGCATAAAATAACTATGAGCTCGATGAGTAATCGACATAAACTCAACCTGTGTTCTGCCAAGTGTGGAAGTTACTCAACCACAGCTCACTCGAAGCACACATGGAGTTTATCTATAAACACATTTTTCATTATTAATCAAGTACTGGTTTTGTTGGCATCATTTCCCCAATAGAATTGTATGCAACAAAATACTCTTCACCGCAAGACTGCAGAGCTGTTCTAAGAAGGGTCCTTCTAGAAACCATATTCCAGGTGCCATCCGTTTAAGGGTCACATCCTTCTCTTTTGAGTGTCTGTGGTGTCGTGGGCTTTGTCAACTTTCTCCAACTATGAAAGTGTGTAACTCAGCCAGACCCTCGCTGTCATCAGCCCTTCACTTTAAGGTGTGTGCACACTTAGGGCTGCGCTACTCTCTGGGTGAAATGGCCTTCTGTGGTGTGCAATGTCTTTCTGTCGTGCTCTTCCCTCTGAATCTACTTTGATGCTGACAGTCGCTCCAGCTCTGGAGCAGTGTGAGCATGCTATGTCTCCTCTCTCCTTTCACTTTGCCTTGTCTCTAAAGTGGGTTTACCTGTAGGCAGCGTGCAGTTGGTCTTGCCTTTAACTGGGGTATGCAGATGACTTACCTTTAAAGTGACTATTGGTAAGGGTGGGTGTAATCTACCATCTTGTCTTGTTTTCTATTTGTCCCATGTGTTCTTTGTTCCCCTTCCCCCTCTCTTTCTGCCTCCTTTTGGACTGAGTATTGGGTTAATTATGTGTTCATATCATTTTGATTCCTTTGTTGGTCTATTAGCCAAACTGTGTTTATTTTAGCGGCTACAGTCTTGCAGCACTCGTCTGTAACCCACCGGTCTGCCTTCAAGCAATACTGCACCACTTCACACACAGGGAAGCAGCACATTCCCATTCCCTCCTGCCCTGCCTTTCTGCTATTATTGCCATACTTTTTAATCTCTACATATGTTATAAACCCCACACACATTGTGATTATTTTTGCATAAGCAGGCAATTATCTTTTAAAGAGAAATAAGAAAAAAAAACATTTATATCTACCCATGTAATTACCACTTCTACTGCTCTTCCCATATCACTTGTAAGATGGCTAAAACTCCTGCAGCTTTTGCAAGATGTGCAGTTTCACTTTCCCACCAAGTTGCTGGATATCTGACCCCAAAATACAGAGACAAGGTGAGCGGGAGCCAGCACGCAGCTGACAGGAGGGATGCCTGAATGAAAGCTAACTTTATGAAAGGTCATTTTTTTAGCTAATATAGTTAAATCATGCTACTTTTATAACCCTAAAACTACAAGGGCTTCGACAGTGAATACTTGAATTATAATAATATTTTATAATATTATGCTTGAATGTTAACCAATGTTAACCAATACTTAGCCAAAAAGCAGTCAATGCAACAATACATTCAACACGTATTTGAGCCCCTGCCCTGGGCCAGTCACTATTCTAAGCACCAGGACAACTGCAGTGAACAAGACAAAATAAAAAAATCCCTGACTGCCTGGAGCTGATGTTCTAGTGGCATCAACAAGCATCTCATTTTGGGGGCATGCAGGAAGGATATAATCTTTATTCTCACAACATTCACACTGCAGAAAGAACAGTTATAGTCACGAAGATACAACTAACAAAAACAGATATATATACAAAGTGTGAGGGGACAATGGATAAGCTTAACTTTTTGTCCTGTTGACACACTATTTTAAGAATCCCAAAAAGGAGCAGCTAACTTTCACAGATATTTCAAGTTGAACTGAGTCCACATACATTGCATAATATTAAAGAAGCTGTAGTCAACACCTGTCAGAGCCCGATAAACTCCCTTCCCAAACGGGTGACAGTTTAAAACATCTGATGTAAATTCACTTGAAAGGCCAAGTTTTATCATATTGCAGACACAGCACTAGCATGGATTTGGCTCCTAATATCGGTGGATTTCTGAAGTGGCAGGAGTGTGTCCTTTTTCTGCTCCATCTCCTAGGGAAAGTGGCTGAACATCCATAAAGGTTTGCTGAATGTTTGTCTTATGTTTTAGCAAAGGAACATTTGGTTGTAAGAAACAAATCCACTAGCTTAAATTAAAAAGGAAACAGACGGAACAGAAATGAGGCTAGCTGATGGAACTCAAGGGCAGAAAACATAGCTGGACAGGGAAAGGGATCAGAGCTGGAAGCAGAAAACCATTCAAACCTGGGCAGTTCGTCTCCTGACGCGGCACATGTCTGCCTCTGTGTCTCTCTGCACTGTGCCTCCCTCCCCACCCACCCCTCTCCACAAAGCAGCTTTCCGTCTTCCCGATCTCCCAAGGGCTTCTACTCCAAGCACACAACCGAGACTGAGAAGTCTGAGCCCAGTGGCTCAGCCAAGAACATGAAACAGCCGCCCCAGGCCTGGGGTCCCCATCCTCGTTTACTCTACCGAGACCAAAAGACCAGCTCAAATGCTACAAATATGTCCACCTCTAGAGGGGCTTCCAAGCAAGGAGATGCCTGCAAGGGTGTCTACCAGGTCCTTTACTCCACATGCTCGGCCAAGGTGAACCAACAGAAAACTTCCCAGCAAATGCGAAGGGAGCTTCATTGCGGCTCTTTGGTGGTGACTGAGTAAACAGGTCGTCACCACCACTCCCTGAACCAGGCATAAACGACCCTCAGCACCGGGGCTGATGGCCCATCTGCCCCACACCGGGAAAGCTGAGAGGAGAGCAGGTGTGTCTGCCTTCCCTCGGTCGCTGGGTAAAAGATGTGTAACCCAACCAGTGCTGCATCTCCATGACACTGCTTCACTCATGAACAAAGTAAAAAGCACTCAGACAAAAGAAGAAGGGTCTCTCAAAAAACGTGGAGGACCACAGCGAGGGAGGGCTGCCGGCCCAGGAAAGTAGACAGGAGTTGGGCTTGGCAGGCCCACCGCTCTCTGGGCCCGGGACCCTCCACCTTGACAAGCATCCGCGAGGCGGCGGGAACTCCAAGCTCACCCGAGCCTAGGAACAGTCATTAGCGGTGACATGAGTAACGATGGCCAGTCTTTGGAGGAGACATAAAGCCGGCTCGGCAGCTGTGGATGGGCACCGGTGCCAGTCTGCAGCACGTCCCTCCCACCTCCCAGAGGAGGCCAGCCAGAGTGTGGTAATGAAACTGCACAGAGTGGAGATGGGATCTCAATGAGTTTAAACTGATTTATGTTAGCTTTTGTAAAGAGCACACGATATCATGAAAGTGCTACCACTGTGAAATAATGTCGACAATCCTTAAGACCTCCGCCTAATGGCACTTGGGCAGAATATTTATATGCCTCGTCATGGGAACAAGGGCCATAATGGATACCATTTTTGTTTTATTAGGGATGCATTTTTAAATTAATCTGCTATTTGCCTAAACAATTAGCTGCTTCTGTTTGCATGCACAAAGCCAAAACTGCAATTAGGCTTCCATCAAAAAGATAAGTCCCATCTAAAACTGTCCCAGTGGAGTCGTAAGAGCTCAGGGCAGAACTTTCCAAAATTACTTTTTAGCATAATGGTAATTATGTTAATTGCTTGAAAGGTAAATAACTACTGAACTGGTTTTGGGAAAAGACAATTGGTATTACCCCTCCCCTTTGATCTTTCCATGCACCATAAAATTTACAACAGGTTACCAGTTTAGAAAGTCAGAGACCGGTCACTTCTTGAACCGCAAGGTCTTGTGGTCTTTTGTGCTATCTCGATTAGAGCTTATTTTAGCCACGAGCTCTTCTTCACTTGAGGTGGCGTAACCAACACCTAAGGCTTGGTCTCAGCTTCCTAACAGTTAAGTAGACAGGATCAATTAACTGCAGTTCAGAGACACTCAGTGAAGCTGACTATTCCTAAAGACGGCGGGCAATTTCCACCATGTAAGTAAAAACTTGCCTGTAAGAAATGAAGCAGGAGTCAAAGGAAATTCTGCAATGAGAAAAAGCATCTTGAAAGAAATTTCAATTACACCCATAGCACTCACTGAATGTGTACCCCTTCACTCATTAAGCCTACACAGCATCACCATGCAATGCAAGCCAGAGATGGAGGCTGGTGTAAAGTTTGAGAGGACAACACAGCTTCTGCTTTCAGAAGAGAAGAGGTGAGTAGGAGGTTAAAATCAGTGCAAACAAGGGTCATAAGGTAGGGCCAACTCACAGAAGATCTTGAAAAAGATGAAACAGAATGAAATTTATTCTTTACCGAGATGCAGCATCCACATGCATGTCAGCCTTGACCTCCCAGTTGAACGTAGCTCTAAAGCTAAACTCTTGCTTAAGGCAGAAAAACTGTACACAGGAAGCATTCTGGAAGCTGCATCCCAGACTGACAAGTAAGGGGATCTGAGTGGGCCTGTGGACCAATGAACTGACTGGTTAGCACATAAGCAAGGAAGCAACCAAAGTAGAAACTGAGTCAAGGAGGAGGAAAGATGAATATATTCAGTAGTCTCAAGTTCAAAGCAGAAAGAATGAACATTCTAAAGAAAAGACTCAAAAACAGAGACAGGAAATTGAAAAGGAGTCAGATGATATGGTGTAAGAATATGACAATGTGACTAAATAGAAAAATTTACAGTTAGCAAAGTCAAAGGAAAAACAGATTGGTGGGGAAGAATTTGCACCGGCTCTTCTATAAGGGGGTGTAGTTCGAGAAGGCAGTTGATGCAAGAGAGACGTCACTGTGCACACCGCCACTAACTCTAGCCAGTTCCTTCTTGCAATACAACTAAATGATGTGACCACAATACAGGCTGTATCTGAAGGAGTGTATCAGACACTGGGAGTGGCCAATGTCTTTGGAGAAGAGACGGGGATGACTGGGGGAATCAGGAC
The DNA here is from genome assembly GCA_006410935.1 of Redunca redunca. NCBI lineage: Eukaryota > Metazoa > Chordata > Mammalia > Artiodactyla > Bovidae > Redunca > Redunca redunca. Next base: position 54,557 of record SJYQ01002469.1, read on the forward strand.
CCTAAGGTGGTAGGGAGAGAAAAAACAGGTTTTTTTTAACTACATGTTTTTTCTACAAGTAGTACTATATCACAGAGAGGGCGATAGCACCCCACTCCAGTACTCTTGCCTGGAAAATCCCATGGATGGAGGAGCCTGGTGGGCTGCAGTCCATGGGGTTTCGAAGAGTCGGACACAACTGAGCGACTTCACTTTCACGCACTGGAGAAGGAAATGGCAACTCACTCCAGTGTTCTTGCCTGGAGAATCCCAGGGACAGGGGAGCCTGGTGGGCTGCCGTCTATGGGGTGGCGCAGTCAGACACGACTGAAGCGACTTAGCAGCAGCAGCAACAGCAGTACTATATCAAACAATGTTATAATTTGTAGGCATATCTCTATACATATTAATTTGATCAGTGATGTTGAAAAGATGGTCATTTCTTCATCAAAGGATGTTGATACCTTTCATAAAAAAAAACATTTTTTCTAGATTTCATTCGGTTCCACTGGTCCACAGGTCTATTCTCAGGCCAGTATCAACACTGTTTTGATTACTGTCATTTTACAGTAAATCCTCCAATCAGGTAGCATAAGAACTCCAGCTTTATGCTTTTTTCCAAGATTGCTCTTTGCTATTCTTAGTCCACCACATTTTCTTTCAGATTTTAAATTTTAGAATCAGCTTTTCAATTTCTACCCAAAAAGCCTATGGGGATTTTGACTGAAATTGGATTGAAGCTCTAGATCAATTAAGGGAGAGCTGGCATCTTAACAGCATTCAACTTGCCAATCCATGAATCTAATAATAACCCTCTCCCTTTATTCGTGCTTTCCTCAAATTTTTCTCAGTAATATTTTATAGTCAGCATATAGGTTTTAAACATACACTGCTGAGTTAATCCCCAAGTATGTTATATTTCTGATGCAATATCAATTCCAATTGTTTGCTGCTCACTTGAATACTATAGACTTTTGTATCCTGACCTAATATCCAGTATCATTGCTAAAGATATTAGTATTTATTCTAGTAAAACACTTTTGTTGCTTGCTTAGGAGTCTATCCATTTATTCACAGACAATTTTATTTGCTCCCTAACTGGATACCTTTTTCTTGCCTTACTGCCCTAAATATGCCCTCCAGCACAACATTTAACAATTGTAGTGAAAATGGACAGTCTTGCCCTGTTTCTGACTTTAAAAGGAAAGCATCTTTTACCACTAAGTACAAAGTTAGCTCCAAGTTTTTCATAGATTCTCTTAAGCAGACTGAGAAAGTTAGCTAAGTTTTTAATAATGAATAAGAGTTTGTTTTTGTCAAAAAATTTTGTTGTTTCACTGAGATGAACATATGCATTATATTAATTGTTAATGGAATCAAACTCACCCTGAATTCCTGGGATGAATCCTAATTGGTTATGATGTATTATCTTTTTAATGTACTTGCAGGATTCAATTTTATAATATAGTTGAGGATTTTTACATCTATGCTCATGAGGAATATCTATCTGTAGTACTTGTTTTCAGGTGTTAGTTATTATTGTTTCTTCTTTATCTAGCCTCAATGCTGGCCCCATAAGTGGAGTTGAGAACTGTTCCTCTTAGTCTATTTTACGGAAGTGTGTAGATTTGGTATTATCTCTTCCTTAAGTGGTTGACAGGATTCACTGGGCTTACAGTTTTCTTTGTGGAAACTACTAAATTATAAATTTGATTTTTTTAAATTGGAAATAGAGCTATTCATGTTTTCTAGTTCTTGTTAAGTGAACTTAGGTAGTTTGTCTTTCAAAAAGTCAATTCATCCATTTTATCTAACTTATTGAATTTACTGGCATAAAGGTGTTCATAATATTTCAACTTTTTAATATTTACAGGATTCGTAATGATATCCCATCTTATATTCCTTATGTTGACAATTAATTTTTGTCTTTTTTTCCTGATCAATCCGGTTAGGGATTTGTCGATTTGATCAATTTTTTCAAACATATGGTTGTCCCCTTCATTGATTTTTCTCATTTTTTCCCCTCTATTCTACTCCATTGATTTCTGCTCTTTATTACTTTATTCCTTCTGCTTATTTTATTTAAGTTTCTCTTCTTTTTCTATTTTAAGGTGAAAAGCTATACTGTTGATTTGTGACTTTCTCTTTTCTAATATAAATAGTCAATGTTATAAATTTCCCTTTAAGCATTGCTTTAGCTACATCCCATACAATGATATACTGTTTTTAATGTTCCTTCAGTTCAAAATATTTCCTAATTTCTTTGGTGATCTCCTCTCTGACTTATGGGTTATTCAGAAGTGTGTTGTTTAGTTTTTAAGTATTTGGAGATTCTCCCTGCCCTAGCCCTGGAGTGGCCATTACGCCAAGAAGCCTTGGCTCCTTTTAGTAAAGAGCAATATTTTTCAAGACCTGAGCACTAGGTCGGCTTATCGCTACTGGACTGTTGCTGCTTCTATACCTTTTTCACAAACAAAGCCAGAACATACATGAAAACATATGCATATGAACATACATACATCTCTGGCTGCTAATCAATCGATACTGAAAACCACACACTGCACACTGACAGCTCCTATTCCAGTCCAGGCCCCCAGAGTTCCTTCTGGCCATCCCCACTTCATACCTGCATCTCCCTTCTCCAGCAACGAGAAAACTGGCTCCTATTATCCTCAGTTTTCTTACCTGCTCAGCCTCTCTGTATGGTGACAACCTTCCAAACCTCCAGGTCACTGTTCCCCTCGGACTCCCTGCCCAACCTATTCCTGGCACCCCGAGGCTACTGTCCCACTCCATGGGCCTCCCTAACAGCTCTGTGACTCAAAATACTGAATACAGTTCACAAATGTATTTATCTCTGCTATAACAGTGCCTAGGGTTCACAACAGAGTAAACATTACAACTAAAATTGGAAGTACTAAAGAGGAAATTAAATTTTATGGCTTAAAATTAATTTTCTTGTTAAAAAAAAAAACTCATGCTTAGTTTTCATTAGGTAGATTGAAGAACTTGGACAATTTATTTCTGTAGTTTCCACTATCTCCCCAAAGCTCCCCTGCGCTATTTATCGCTCCCTTCTGTTCTTAATCTCGACTGTAGTAAGACAGGACAGCGACTCTGAATTCATGCACCATGCTGTGCCTTATTAAAAAATCAGTGCTCAGTGAAACCAGACCCCCAATAAACCAGACGATTAACACCAACTCTCATATCACTAATACAGAGTGTGCCAGTGTTTTCGGCATGATAAAACGATTTCAAATTATGTTCATAGTACCTTCAAAATTTGTAGTTATCCAAGAAACTGCTCATTTGCTATGTGTGTCTAAAGCACGAGAATGTCACTCTCCAGTATTTCTTAAATTCGAGAGCTTACAGACCTCTAAGAATTCATCTATGGGCCAGTTAGTGTGAAAAGCAAAGCATTACAAGGCACCGAGGTGATCACTGGGTGCCAACAGCCTGTGACTACAAAATGCAAATTCAATTAATGAGTTCTCACAGTACGGTTCGGTCACAAGGCCAAAAGTTCCAGATTCCTTTTTAAAATGACCATAAAAACACACAGATTTTAAAACATTTCCTAGAGATCTCACAACTCCCACCCACAGTTTTATCTGTGGAATGCCACTAAAGGAACACTGAGCTATTATTTAGTTACAACACAAATGCAGTCCAAAGCATGTATAAGCAAGTGTAAAACAAATATAATTTAAAACTCCCCTAAGGAACAGAAAAACCTTAAAATAAGTATTTTTATTTGACATCTTCCTCCATAACATAAACACAGTCTGAATGGCTTGTCTATGAAACAAATTTTAACACGCTAAGACCACTCCAAGTGCAATCAACTATAACGTTCAATGCTCTAATACTTCCTCAATACTAAAAAAAAAAAAAAAACCCACTTCAGTTCAGAATTCTGCATTTCAACTTTTAATTCCACTCTGAATATCTTTAAACTGTAAGCACTTGTACTATTAAGATAACTGTTTAAATGTATTCTTTTAAAAGAACTCTACTGGGGGCCTTCCCTGTTGGTCCAGTGGTTAAGATTCTGCCTTCCAATGCAGGGGACAGGGGTTCAATCTCTGGTCGGGAAACTAAGCTCCCACAAGTCATGAGGGAACTAGAGAGCCCAAGCACCACAAGGCGAAGCCCTTGCAGCACAACTAGAAAAAGCCCACAAACCTCAGCGAAGACCCAGAGCAGACTTTAAAAGAAACAAGGACTCCACCTAGTATTTTTTTTGTTTTTTATCAGAAGGATGTTTCAGTTTGTTTTGTCTACCAAGTGTCTGAATAAGGCTCCTAAGACCAAAAGGTAGAAAAAGGTTTCTGGCAAGACTTACTAAGACTTTAAGAGAAAAATAAGCAGAAAAGGAAAGCCTTAAAAAACCACCCCAATCCTCCACAGTCAGGTATGCTAGCCATCTCCCAAACAATTATGTTAATAATCTACTTCTGAAACTTCAGTTTTGATCAGGGGAGAGGAGCAGACTGAATACTGCATTCAAAGGTTAGGTTATGGCATCTCATCAACATCTAAGAGACATAAGCAAAACTACTGACGAACCGATTTTTTCATTAAGCATAAAATTCCAACTAAAACTCTGGAAGCACCTAGTTTCAGTAGCCGCCTAAGTAAAACATGGCCCTACTGTTCACTGCTGAAAAGAAGCTTGGAGAGACCCATTCCCATCCATCGTACACACGGCAGGAAATGAGAAATCAGTCACTCCAGCCCAGGGCAGGCGGAGTCCCAGACAATGGGGTGTATGTGGGCGCAGACAACTGCCCTGGGAGGCTGCACGAGTGGATAAGCCACTCTGCCTGGCTCCATGGCACCCGAAAGATGCCTGCTGGCTGTCCCACCTAGGCTTCCATGTGCTAAAGAGCACCGGGTCTCCGCTCTCCGCCTGCAGGGACAAATCACAACTTCTTTGCACCTAAGAAGTGTGTAATCTCATTTCTAACCAAAGAGTGAGTTTTTGAGACAAACTCTGCGCAGGGAGCGGGTTTCGAGTACACTGCCATTCCCTAATGTGGTGGCTCGAGGCCAAAGGCAGGCAAGCATGGAGCAGATGGAGTCCTGGCAAGGTCTGCGCTGTCCCCGCATTAGCAGCATCTGCTCATTACTCAGAACCTTCGCCTGCTTTATCTAATGCTCCAGGAAAAGCATTCTGATTTGATTCATTTTGGTATGGTAGCGTGCAACACAATTAGTGGTAAAATCAAACTGGAGGGCGGCCAGTGCTGACAATCGGAAACAAGGCAGAAGAAATGTGAGGCCAGTGGGTTGGAATTCAAAAAATCACAAGTGTGTATCATCTTGCCAAATCTCACCACCCCAGGTGGGTGTAAGAGTGTTCCTGCCGGGCAGGGAGGCTAAAAAGGACATGGGGATGACTTACTCTCTCCCAGACCAGTTTCCATCTCCCCCTCTGGACCTGATTCCTTCTGTGGAGAATACATGTACAGACAGACCATCGAGGGGGTCTCCACGGCTACAGAGCTTCCCTTTGGCACAACCAGGGAGCTGAAGTTCATTAACTCATTTTATTGTCTTATTCTTCTTTTCCGTGGAGCACAGTCACAAATTTCAGACCCTCAAGGTGAATCTCCTTTGTGCCATGGCACTGCCTAACAAGTGCGTGTTCAATGCTCTAGAGAGGAGCACTACGAAATGTGCATTTGATTATCTCGATCTGTCTTTGCCCAGAAGTAGCTACTCATCGATATGTTAGTACAAATATCATAGTTCCAATCTGCTAAACTGAAGTAAGACTAAAGACAGTGCCACCTGAGGTCTGGGGGTGGGCGGGGCGAATGAAAAGTTGTTGCTTATCTCAGAAAGGAACAATTCCTATCAGCCTGATAAAACAAGCTGAGTGAGAGAGGAACAAGAAAATTCAGGAGCTATCATCAAAGAAACAATCCTAATACTAAAAGGAGTGCGTGCATGCTGAGTTGCTCAGTCGTATCTGACTTTGTGCAACCCCGTGGACTGCAGCCCACCAGGCTCTTCTGTCCATGGGATTCTCCAGGCAAGAACACTGGAATGGGTTGCCGTGCCGTCCTCCAGGGGACCTTTCCGACCCAGGGATCAAACCCAGGTCTCTTACAATCTCCTGCATTGGCAGGCAGGTCCTTTACCACTAGTGCCACCTAGCGCCACCCAGGAATACTAAAAGGAATTTGAGACAAATCAAAGATTTCAACGCAAATGATGCAGCCAAGAAAGTACTACAGATTTTACCCACAGAAGGGTAAAAATGAAACCCAAAACAGTAAGGCTGAAATGTGATGATGTAAACGGAAGCAACCAGACAGACCACTTGGACAAAACGCAACATCTAGAAACAGACTGAAATACTAAGAGTTTCATATGTAAAAATCTGTAAAAGTAGCACTTCAAACCAGTGAGGTAGAGACTCACTTAGGCTTTCTACTAAGAAATGTCGGAAAGATATAATCAGATTCATATGCTATTCCAGGATGAACTCTACATTGGTCAGGATTCAAACATAAAGATAACCCATAACACTGTCATCAAAAAGAACACAAATGACAAACGCCAGCGAGGATGTGGAGAAAAGGGAACCCTCATACACTGCTGGTACCAAAGTAAACTGGTATAGACACTGGAAATAGTGTATTTCTCAAAACACTAAAAATGTAACTACTATATGACTAAGCAATTCCACTCTGGTATATATTCGAAAATAAAACACTAATTTGAGAAGATACACGCAACCCCAATCTTCATAGCAGCATTACTTACAATAGTCAAGATATGGAAGCAACCTGTTCATCAACAGATATAAAAATGGAATACTACTCAACCATAAAAAACAATGGAATTTCCATTTGTAACAACATGGATGGACTTAAGAGGGTATTAGGCTAAAGTGAAGTAAGTCAAAAGGAAAAAGACATGATCTCATTTATATGTGGAATCTTATAAGCAAACCTAACAGAAAAGAAAGAAGCTCATGGATATAAAGAACAGACTAGTGGTTACTCCTGGGAGAGGGAAAGGGGAGGGGCAGACAGAGCCAAGATGGGGATGGGAGCTGAAGCAGCACAAACTACTAGGTACAAAACTTGAAAAGCTACATGGATACATCGTCCAGCACAGTCAATACAGTCAGCATTTTATGATAACTAAAACTGGAGTACAACCTTTAAGACTGAATTACTATGTTGTACACCTGAAATTTATATAGTATTGCACATTAACTATATCTCAATTTTAAAAAAATTTTAAGCCCTAAAAGTAACAGAAGAAAAAAATTACAAGTGGCAGGCACACATGTGAAAAAATTCAACCTTTCTCACACTAAACGAAATGTAAATTCAAACATTCGGATACCATTTCTTATCAAAGTGACACCTAACATTTTGAAACAAATAAGTTTGCTGATAAAACTTAAAAAAAAAAAATGGGCTGGTAAGAATGCTAAATAATATAACCCCACTTTCATTTACCTTTTGACACAGACATGTTTTGGCAGGAGACAATCCGTCCTGCACTCACATGAAATGTCATATGCACAAGGCTTTTCACTACAACACTGCAGCAGTGAAAGCAGAAACAGCCCAGCTGTTCCTCAATAAAGGACTGAGTGAGTCAGTCAGAGTGCACACAATGGGGTGCCAGGAAAAAGGAGCACCTTTCCCACGCACTGACACGGACAGCCTTTCATGTTACGTCTTTAACGAGATGTGAGCATTCTCAGGTTCATTACAGAATTATTTCCACTAGCCAAGATATGGCAACAACTCAAATGCCCATCAGTGGATGAATGGATAAAAAAGGCATGGTATAGGGACCTCCCTGGCGGTCCAGTGGCTAAGATTGCACTCACAACGCAGAGGGCCTATGTTTGATACCTGGTCAGGGAACTAAGATCCCACATGCCACCAACTAAAGATCCTACATGCTGCAACTAAGACCCCGTGCAGCCAAATAAAGATTTTTTTAAAAAAGACATGGTGCTAAGCCGCTTCAGTTGCGTCTAACTCTTTGCGACCCCATGCACTGTAGCGCAGTAGGCTCTGCTGTCTATGGGATTTTCTAGGCAAGAATATTGGAGTGGGCTGCCATTTCCTCCTGCAGGAGGTCTTCCCCACCCAGGGATCGAACCTGTGTCTCCTGCATTAACAGGCAGGTGCTTTACCCCTAGGGCCACCTGAGAAGCCCCTTAAAAGACATGGTATATATGCCCAAAATACACAACACATAATAAAATATTATTCAGTCATGAGAAAGAAGTAATTCCTGCCATTTTTAACAATGTGGATGGACTTTGACCATATTATGCTAAGTGAGATAAGTCAGACAAAGACAAGTGCTGTATGGTAACACCTACATGTGAAATCTATGTCTAACTTATTTTTAAAAAAACAGTAAAATGGTGGTTACCAGCAGGTAGGAGGCATGAAGGATAGGATTGATGGTGTTTAAAAGTACAAATAAAAAATACTAAAGTATTTATAACTTGTCAAGTGATAAACTTGTTAAGTGATAAATAAATCACAGGGTTCTAATGCACGGTATAATGAAATACAGATAATAATACTGTACTATAATTATGTAATATTATAAATACTGCTACAATGGCCATATTACAATATATAAATGTATCAAAGTAACACACTGTACACCTTAAACTTGCACACTATTATATGTCAAATTTACTCAATTGAAAAAAAAAGATACACCATTAAGTGAAAAAAAAAAAAAAACAAATGCCAAGGTATGCAATAATGTTATAAAGTAATATGCTGACAAAGGTCTGTATATACAGTCAAAGCTACGGTTTTTCCAGTAGTCGTGTATGGATGTGGTCATAAAGAAGGCTGAGTGCCAAAGAACTGATGCTTTTGAACTGGTGCTGAAGGCGACTTTTAAGGGTACCTTGGACAACAAGCAGATCAAACCAGTCAATCCTAAAGGAATCAGTCCTGAATATTCATTGGAAGGAGTGATACTGAAGCTCCAATATCTTGGTCACTTGATGCAAAGAGCCAACCCACTGGAAAAGACCCTGATGCTGGGAAAGATTGAAGGCAGGAGGAGAAAGAGGCAACAGAGGATGAGATGGTTGGATGGCATCATCGACTCAATGGACATGAATTTGAGCACACTCCAGAAAACAGTGAAGGACAGGGAAGCCTGGTGTGTTGCAGTCCATGGGGTTGCAGTTGGATATGACTGAGCAACTGAACAACAACAATCTTTTGTTTAAAGGGGGGGAGGAAAGAATAAGAACAGATAGCAATACTTTGTATTTACAATAAAGAAATACTGCAAGGCTAGACAAACTAAAAAATATGGTTGCTTTAGAATGGAGTGAACAAAAACAGGTAGAAGACTTTGCAATGTACAACTTTATGTTAGCTTGACGTCAATGTATTAGTCAAACATATTAAATTACAAGATAAAACCCACTCATTTATGGATTAAAAAATTAAAATCACAAATACACATACACACATAACTACTATCAAGAAAAATAAACCATAAACAAAGTTCATTGAAGAATAAGTGACAAATTGGAAAAATATTTAAGAACAAGGACAAGCTTATTTCCTTAGCCCTTATTTTCAACCATAGAAGATAACAACCCCCCAAAAATGAGGAAACTATTAGCAGAGAAAGAAATACAAGCACCTAATAACACAAAAGGCTGCATATTGTCACCCTGCTTATTTAACTTCTACGCAGAGTACATCATGCGAAAGGCCAGGCCAGATGAAGCACAAGCTGGAATCAAGATGGCCAGGAGAAATATCAATAACCTCAGATATGCAGATGACACCACCCTTATGGCAGAAAGTGAAGAGGAGCTAAAAAGCCTCTTGATGAAAGTGAGATGAGAGTGAAAAAGTTGGCTTAAAACTCAACATTCAGAAAACTAAGATCACGGCATCCAGTCCTATCACTTCATGGGAAATAGATGGGTAAACAGTGGAAACAGTGTCAGACTTCATTTTGGGGGGCTCCAAAATCACTGCAGATGGTAACTGCATCCATGAAATTCAAAGATGCTTGCTCCTTGGAAGGAAAGCTGATCAACCTAGACAGCACATTAAAAAGCAGAGACATTACTTTGCCAACAAAGGTCCGTCTAGTCAAAGCTATGGTTTTTCCAGTAGTCTTGTATGGATCTGAGAGTTGGACTATAAAGAAAGCTGAGCACCAAAGAATTGATGCTTTTGAACTGCGGTATTGGAGAAGACTCTTGAAAGTTCCATGGACTGAAAGAAGAGCCAACCAGTCTATCCTAAAGGGAATCAGTCCTGAGTATTCATTGGAAGGACTGATGCTGAAGCTGAAACTCCAATACTGTGGCCACCTGATGCGAAGAACTGACTCACCAAAAAAGACCCTGATGCTGGGAAAGATTGAAGGCGGGAGGAGAAGGGGACGACAGAGGATGAGCTGGTTGGATGGCATCACTGACTCGATGGACATGAGTTTGAGTAAGCTCCAGGAGTTGGTGATGGACAGGGAAGCCTGGCATGTTGCAGTCCATGGAGTCGCAAAGAGTCGGACATGACTGAGTGACTGAACTGAACTGAATAACACAGTGAAAAACTATAAAATTATATAAACAAAAACAAAAACAATGGTGAAACACCATGGCCACCTAGCAGACAAGCATGAGGAAGCAGTCATTACACTTTTGTATACACACTTTCATATACTTTTAGTGAGATTACAACCCAGTGACACCTTTTTGGACGGCAATCTGGCAATACTTATCAATACGTAAAGCATCTGTAGCCTCCAATCCAGTGATTACCAGTAAGTTACCCTGCAGATATACTTGTATAAGTCCGTCTCAGTATCTGCTCAAGGATACTGCTTTGCGGTACTGTTTTTAATAACAACAACAAAAAAATCCGAATGTGCATAACCAAAGGCCCTAATAAATAAATAATCGTACAGCCACATAGTACAATACTACACAGGCTGTAAGAGAACAGGGTTTACCTATAAGCACTAATACAGAAAGACCCCCAAACATGTTGTTATTAGGTGAAAAGGCAATGTGTGTGCAAAATGTGAGAGGAACTAGAGGTAGGGCAACAGGGAGGAACACTTCAACTTCTTTTTGGATATCTCTTGTTTTACATTTTATACTTTAGTGCTCTGTTTGCATTTTAACTACTAACTTTTTTTAAACCCAGTATTTAAAAATACATGATGGCAATTACTTGCCAAGTATTTACTGAAAAGAGAAGTTCCTCTGGCATATCTACACGGTTTCCTAATATTTCTGTGCAACAACAGGGAGGAGGGTGACAAAGACAATTCTAACCAACAGTGTAAAACCAGCAGCACACTTGCACGTCATCAAAAGCCGGATGTTCAGGCTCATGAGATATGAGACGTGAGCGTGCAAATAAATCAGATGCACCGTTCTCTAAGTGTCTCTGTGGAGTATTATTTAAACAGCGTTGGATCCTGGGTACAGCCTAGGAGAGACCACCACAGTTCTGGATTCACCAGTGATGAACGAGTCAACCTCAAGGAAATCACCTGGCTTCTCTGAACCTCAGTTTCCTGATCTGAAGGGTGTGTGTGTGTCTGTGTGTGTGTCTGTGTGTGTCTGTGTGTACCTCAGTTTCCTGATCTGAAGGGTATGTGTGTGTGTCTCTGTGTGTCTGTGTGTGGCAGGGTGAGGCTATCAGATTGTTCTGTAGTGCATGCTTCTAACAGAGAAGTCCTGCAAACCTCTGCACAGCTCTATGGGACCCTCACTGGTGATTTGGCATGTAGGGATCACGCTCAAGCTGCTCTTCTGCTATCTCTGCAGGATCTCAACAAACACACCTCATCCATGACACACCCCAGAGACAGGTTGGCTCAATTACTAGAGGCCAAAAGAAAGACCCATCAGTGGTGTCCAACTAATGCCAAACCCAAACAACAGAGTTTGTGTTGTTAGAGTAATAAAATGAATGTTTTTAAGATTTCAGCCCTAATTTTTTTTTAATGGCATATGCGTATAAAGTTCCCATCAGCTCCATTACCACAGTTCTGTCCTACCTCTGAAGATCTGCAACCATGCCATGACATGAACACTAACATTCTGAAATATCTCATGGTCCCAACGTTCAAGCAAATGGGAAGATTCTGGAGATTCAGACTTCACAATACAATGGAAGTTAGGAGCATGAGACGTGGTATACTATATCATGGCCATTGAAACTATTAGACTCTTCTTACCCAGTTCTGTAAATCCACAGTTGCCAATACACAAAAAGAATTCTATGAGTCCCAGAGAGACAACATATTACCATAATTTATCTCACATAGTGTGTTAGTGCCAGGCAAAGGCAGACCCTGACTTTTATTTTTCTATTTCCGTATTTATCAAAAGATTATCTCTGTCTGTCCTCTTTTCACTGTTTCCTTTGAATCAAGCAGAGCCAACAGGAAAAGTAGGCCAAGTATATTTAATATTTTACACCAAACAAGTTATTTGCTTAAGATGGCTTGGCCAGCCGCGTGTCTGGCACTAAAACCCAGCCTGACAGTTCCAGTAGGAATTAAACACCAGTTTTAATGGGTGCTGTGTTCCAATGCCTACTAATGCACTGAGGGTTATTGGCCAACTTCTTCACATAAAGACAAGGATGAGTGTATGTGTGTGAACATGTGTGTGTGCCCACGTGTACGTATGGAGGGATTACAGGGGGGAGCTGGCCACAGCTGCTTAATTTTTGTCAAGCTTTTTTTTTTTCCTTAATAGGGAGGAGGGTTGCTTACCATCCTCGTAAGCTGCCACCGCCAGCGAGCTGTTTATCCTCACAAAGGAGACATATGGCTGCATTCCAGGCTCATCCTCCTCAAACTCCGATTCCAGGAAGGGGGCTGTGTAGTCCCAGGTGCGGGTGTCCCACACCCTCACGTCCCCTGACGTGTATCTGGAAAAGAAGGACACACTTGGTTCCAAATGGGGAGTGAACAGCAGGGCCATGGTGGAGAGCCTGTGGGAGCCTTAAAGCGCCCGTGGAGGAAGACTCGGCAGGCGGGGGCCCACTGCTGCAGACCACTTACACGGGTCACCCCAACAGGAGAGAGCGGCAGCTCGGCAGCAGAAAGGCTGAGAGCACGCTCCCTGTTCTCGCGACACAACGGGGACAATTTCAAAGGAGAATACTGCAATTAAAACACTCGAGAGCAAGATCTCCTTGCCTTCCTTTTCGACTATTACACCCCTTCTGCTACCTTAAGTCCTCCCAGTAGAGGGATCACTAGCAGAAACGTGCAGAAGCCACACTATTTACACACACACGCACACAGGGCTAATGGTCTTACAGGCACAAGCTTTCTCCTATCTCATCCATGCATCAGATTCGACTGATTAAAGTCCCTGAAGACTAATTGATTTGCTGAAACAATTAAATCTTCCCTTCAGCAGCCAGTGCTGCCTTCTCATGAAAAGCTCTTGCCGAAATGCATGACGCTCCCTGGTTTCGCCCACTTAGAGCGCGGGAGCACTCACTCTCTCCTATCACTCCTGCCACTCCAACAAATGACTCTCTCCATCACGGCCGAGGCAGGGCCAGAACCTGGGCAGACACCAGGCCCCGGGGACAACGGAACGGCCAGATGACGAGCAGGCCTTTATGCGGAGCTCCTCACAGCTGCTGCAGAGTCTGCTTCAACACCGCAGCACCTGTGCTGAGGCGCGCTAGATCCAGGGTCAGAGCCTCAGGATGAACCCACACAAACACAAAGACATGCAGACAACGGGAAAGGCGTTTGGTCTTCCTGAGGCCAAGCCACAGTTCGTTCCTTCAGGGTTTCTTTCATCTCACATTACAAGTGAAGAAACAAAAAAGGTAACTCCGAGACTTATTTAACCACTGAAGTCTATGACATGATGCATCTATGAAGTAGCTGTAGATCAGTTTCTTAATAAATTAAGGTTACTCGGATTCGGGAATGCTTTACTTACTAAATGCAGCGGTGTTTTCCTGACACTATTAGTTGACAACGAATATACATACCATGAATTCAGAGGTCATCCTGTCACACACCTTCTCTAGGCTGGACCACTGGGCTCTTTCCCTGTAGGATGGCACCCGGGGAGGGGGCGTGTGAAGAGGCAGGCAGGAGAGATGTGTTATCTAAAATTGGACTGATGGGCCTCTGACCATTGATCCTCCAGCAAACAAAAACGCTCACTTCTTGTCAGTAAGCCTGGTGACACACAAGCAAAGGCAAGATATTGAAATCGCCAGGCCAAAGCATGGCCGCTGGCTCCCAGACCCTCCAGACAGCGCTCCAGATCACGTGACCTCAACAAGGACACCTCAACAGGAACACACACTTCACTGTACCCTAACTACCCAGCTGACTCTGACACCCTAAGGATGACTACACCGTTCCCTGGAATAAGGCCACTTGCTTAGCAACAGACACACACACTCAAGAGACAATATGTGTGAATTTCTAGGCTGTGTATGCTTAGATTCTGGAGGTTAAATTCTGTGTGAAAGGAACTGGCCAATTCACAGAAGGCGGCTGAGAAGGATGGCAACATCATTAAGAAATAGAGAGAAGTGACAGACAGACAGAGGGGACTCGGGAGCTTTGAGAGAAAGAATTATACAAACCAGGAAAATGTATTTCCTTTCTGTCTGTCTCTGTCATTCTGCTTCTTGTGACCTGCATATGCGCGCACACCAGTCATCTTCAAGGCCTTTGTGATGCCCCCAAGGGGATAAGAGGGCAGCATTTGGGGGGCTTGAAACCCACCATTTGCAAGCCTCCTTAACACAAGGAGTTCCAAGGTAAAGCAATGGCGACCAAATCCAAACCTGAAACCTGCTGCACCCCACAACCGTGAGCCATGAAATACAGTCTGCCTGTCTCTCTTGGGGGAAGAGAGACAGAGGGCAGAGGCCGCAGAGGAGCATCCATTAATATGAGAGAGGCTCCTGACTGCCTTTTCTTCCAAGAAGTTGTCCCCTTCATGCTGCAACTCACTCACCTAAAATTAAACACGTGCTCTCCTCAAAAAGTCTTGGCCCACAACCAAACTGGCCTGTTGCAAGTTCTTGATTTTGTCAGAGACAGAACTCGTCCCAAGTCACCAGTGCAAAACTGGGGGGGCTCCTCAACGCCCCTCTGCCATCACGCACACATCACCACACTACTTACTACACGTGCAGTCCACACCCTTCCTGGTGTCCTCACTCCCAGGCTGCCTCTGGACCTGGCCTACCCCTCACCCCTCAGCCGCCCCACAACAGCCTCCCCACTCCCAAGCCTCGCTCACCTTCGGCCGCCCTGCACCAGCCAAGCCCTCAGAAATGCTTGACTACGTGGCTCTCTCTCCCTTTCTCCCTCCACCCTCCACACCAGACCACGGGTGCTACCATCTTCCAGGACAGCAGCATGGACTCTCCTCTGGAGGCAGCTGTGTGTGCAGTCATCTGACTGTTCACCTTCCCTATGAACCCATGAGCTTCTAAGGCCAGGGGCTGGGTCCTGCCCCCCGCTGCTGATCCAGTGATCGGAAGAGCTGAACTAAAATAGCGCTTGACACCTAGGGAGCTCTTTGTAAATCCTGAGACCTTAGCAACACACTGAATGAACCTTTAACTATCAGCCAGGCACTGAGATCCCGCCACAAACTCGCCTCACTGCTCTCCCAGCCTCATTTTCTCCTCTTCCTTAGCAGCAGCCAGTCTCTAGCCAGGACAGTCGGTCACTGCCTTCCACATCACGGGTGCCTCTGCATCTTGGCTCCCGATTACCCACCTTTCTGGAGCCCCTTCCCTCCTCATGACCCAGCCAGGTAGGCCAAACTTGGCCACACATCAGAATCCCTTGGGATGCACTTAAACTCCCAAAACCAAGGGTGCACCAGATCAATGAAATCTCTACCCAGATTGAGAACCACCCACCTCACTCAAGCCTGTCCTGTGCTGTGCTGAGTCGCTGTCGTGTCCGGCTCGTTTCAACCCCATGGCTGCAGCCCACCAGAATCTGTCCACAGGATTCTCCAGGCAAGAATACTGGTGTGGGTTGCCATTTCCTTCTCCAGGGAGTCTTCCCAAACCAAGGATTGAACCCAGTCTCCTGCATTGCAGGAGGATTCTTTATCAGCTGAGCTACCAGGAAGCCCTCACTCAAGCCTAATAACGTCTAAAGGTCTGGCCCAGGCCTCCCTTCTCCAAGACACCTCTCTGCCTCCACTACTGTGCCCCTGAATCTGAAGAAATGGTGTTCCCTGCTACATCCCTTGTGTCCTCAACTTGACCGTGAAGGCCCTACCACAGTGCCACAGCCTCCATCACAGCACCTTACACACAGCTGAGAGAAGGCGGTCCCCAGGTAACAGCCCGACTGGTTTGAATGGCACCGCCTTCTCTCTGCTGTCCCACTTCCAGTGCTAGTGGTCAGTGAAACACCCAGAACACACACATCGAGATGCATGAGACCTCTTCCATTTACTTCCAGACTGACTAAAACCTCTCTACAAAACACAGAATAAATCACGTTATTTCAGTAAATATAAAACTTTCTGTAGATATCCATTTAAGTCAACTCCATTCTTTATGGCCAAAGAGCATGATAACGGCATAAATGTTTTGCTGCAAAAAGATTCACGAGGCAAATGCAAAAGACTCTGTGCTCCTTTAAGATGGGAACGGAGAATAAATGCCCTGCTTCAGCAGGTACTACGTGCTGACTCAGCGACAGGCTCTAGAGTGTGCCACACGAAAGCAACCACAGCAGGGGCGCTCAGACACCACGTTCATGAACTCGTGCCACAGAAGCCGACGTCTTCCTGAGGAAGAGACACTGGCTGGGCAGAGGGGCCTGGACAGACTCTCGGTGCAGTTTCAAAGTGCTTCCCAGCACTGGCCAGGAGAAGCAAGGACAGAGCTGGAAGGGGCGAGGGCTGATTTTTCTCCAGAGCTCCAGATGTCTTTACGGCTGCCTAATGACAATTACACTCAACCAATTAAGACACCACTATGACAGTTGCATTGTCAGGGAGCCTCTGGACCCCAATGTTGATGGTTCTCTAATTAGTGCCTGTGCAAAGTACAATGGCAACTAATGTATTAGCTGATGTAAGAACACTAACGAAACACTAAGGAAGAAAGAAGCCTTTTCCAAACGAGGAAGGCTGCCCCAGCCCACGGCACGCATCAATGAAGCTGTATGCTTTTCCCAGTCTTTCTCCTGCTTGGCAAGGTTGAGTTTACCTCCAAATAAACAGGTCAGAGACCACAGCTGATTTTTTTTGTTGAAAGAATGGGAAGAGAGCCTCTTTCAAGCTCCGCACGCCAGAGCAATTGCCAATTTCAAATTATTTACCACTGAAGAGCTTTCATTAACTAGTACATTTCCAATAAGCAGACTACTTATTTGGACCAAGAGACCTGAAGAAAAACGGAGAAACGCTGTACAGCTAAAAACCACCTTTAACCTTTTTTCCCATCTAAGTAGCCAAGCAGGGGAGGGGATGGTTCCATTTTGCTTCCAGGTGCCAGTGCTAATTTGCTGAAAACAATTTTTTCAAGGTTCTTTATCACAACCAGGGGCATTGTTTTCATTTAAGAATCTGGGCATAAGGTTAAGTGACTCAGCCAAGGTCACAAGAAACATTTTAGTGGCACAGCTGGGATCAACCTGGGTCCCCAGGCTTTTCTCTAACTGCTGTTTTAGTCACCAAGTCACTGCCTTCTCCAATGACAGTGTCTTGGAAACAAATATGGCTTTTAAGAACCATTCCCATTTGAGTGCAATACAAGGAATTTATCCTTTTCAATACTCTTGACTCAGGCTTGCAGGACACTGCCCCAACCCTAACTCATCAGTTCTACCACTATAGCTCAACTGGAAGTCAAGAAGCCAACGATGAAAAAGCTCCATGTGCTGGCAAGGAGTGTGGGACTGGGCAGATGCAAAGGTGCCTCCCACACGTGGCATGGTTCAACTTCACCCTCGGGATTTCCAGGGCAGTCCAGTGGTTGAGACTAAGTTTTGCAATACATGGGGTGTGGGTTCAGTTCCTGGTTGGGGGACTGAGATCCCACATGCCTCCTCACAGCCAAAAAAACCAAACCATCAAACAGGAGCAATACTGTTACAAATTCAATAAAAACTTTAAAACTGGTCCACATAAAAAACAAACAAAAAAAAGCCTTAAAAAAACTTCACCCTCTACAGGACCATGCTCAAACTAAGTCACAGATTCCTTCTCATCAAGTACTCACGGCAGCCAAAAGGAGCCTAGTTATGAGGGCCTCAGGCCAGGAAAACGAATGGTTTCATCTGTGTGTCAGATCCAGTAAATCAGTGGTGGCTGCCTACGGCCCTGCGCTGAGGGTTCTGAAGCTGTACTGCGCCCAGCTCACTGTAATGGACTTCCCAAGTCCATCGCTGGTTTGGGAGTGAGCAGGGGCAGCACGTGTGTAAGTCATGAGCACCCTTCCTCCACGCAACACTGGACAACTCGCTGTCCCTTCCAGACTCAGCTGAGGAGTCACTTCTCAGGAGAAACCTGCCTGGCTGGGAGCCTACCCTGGTGCCTCTCCCGTGTGTCACGGCACCTGCCCTACCCCTACCCTGCCTCTCTCACACTGGCCTGTGACCACCAGTGACTGTTTCGCTTCGGCCTGTGAGCAAGGGAGGCGTACCCCTCCCCCGAGCAAGGAATGGGTCTGTAGTGTTCCTCTGTGCTTAGTACATGCTCACAAATCCGACTTAGACTTAGAAGATGAAAGTGGTTTAAAGACTACAACACAATTAGGCCGAGGCCCCTACAAGTGCAGTGCCCACATTTCAAAAAATGTTTCTGCCCTAAACATGCGGAGGTTTTAGGAGCTAGTCACATACTCCATACTTTCTTCAGTAATACCAAAGATTACAAATCAATGAAAGCAAGAGTATTCACTGTTTTCTATGGAACACAACTGTGTTGTTATTATGCAATTAACAAAACGAACTCAATCCCACAGTGCAGTCTTTCTGTGGAAATGCACTGCTGCAAACATCAAGTGCAGCTTAAGATGCATCAATTGAGAAATAATGAACATCTTAATGGACCTTATGAGATCCATGCACTACACACTTAAAACTGTTTTCCATACATCTTGGTTAATCACAATCAATAGAGTCAGAGTCAATGATGATTATGCAGAGTTATTGTAGCTGTGGCCCTTCCCATTATTCCTTGGAGAACCCGAGATGGATAAATGCAGCCATGAGTTCACCAGTATTTATTAAGGATATTCTAGAGCTCCTTCATTAAGGTTATAATAAATGTGAAGCTCTCCTCTAGTCTCTTATCAATATCTTACCTCAGACTTATTTACCAGAAGAGCATGTACACCTCACAGCAGAAAATAAATAAATAAAAAGTATTTTTAAGAAGAGGTCCCTAACGGGTAATGATTGGATTCCTTATGGGAAATAGTCCAACATCATAATAAGCAGCAGCACAAAATCTATATAACAAGGTTGAAAGGAAAACTGTCAAGACAAAGAGTTTGTTTTTTAAAAGGGGGAAAGATAAAGCAAGTCCTTAGTAAGTGTAAATACAGGGTGACATTTATCTAAGGCAATTTTTATCACCAATCTGTATTTACAAGGCATCTGCTATCATCTCAAGAGCCTCAAAGTAATCCTAGGTATTATATTATCTAGTTTTATACATTCACATGAAGCTAGCGAATATCAGAAACACCACCTTGAGGTCTTCAGCTCCTAAACAGAAGTGTTTTAGAATTCAGGGCAAATACACACTACTTCACATCAAAGCCGTATTTGGGCATGGTTTGTGGTCAATACTAAGGGACATTTTTAATTATTGGGAAAAGTGGTGGAAAACTAGCTAAAAGCAAGACATTTCAAGATTACCTTAGACACAGGCCTACGTCTGAAGTATTATTTCCCAACAGTTCTTAGCTACAAACAATGATAACATTCCAAGAAAAGTGTCAATAGGCAAAGTGAACCCAGAGATTCAGACACCCAATTTAACATATATAGGGTAGAAGCTCAAAATGTTGCTTCATGTCTACAGAAGACTGGCAACCCTCTCGACTATCCAGGTCGTGTGGACAGAGTTTTAGTCATAATAAAAGCCAGAACAACAGCTAGAGGTCACTTTGGCTGCTAGAGACAGGCAGGCAGTTTTGCTCTGTGTCTTACTTGCCTCAGAGGGAATGGAGATAGGGAAAACCAATGTAGACCAAATGGGACAACAGAGAACTTCTTAGGGAAAGACGACAGCTGACACCTGGTGACACTCAATGATAGAGATTTCCCACCAACGATACTTGGGGGTGAAGAGAAACACGGATACACAGCATTCTTTTCAGTACAGACAGGAAGCGTACCCTAAAAAGGCAGATCACCATGGCAGAAAACGAAGAGGGGTGGGAGGAGCACCTAGGAGTACTGAGAAAAACCTTGACACAGAAAGGGGACTTGATACTCTTTTTAAATCCAAAGGGGGGGGAACATGGTCTTCTAATGTGAACAGAAAAGTATGCTTTCCTATGCAAACTGAAATGCTTCAGACTTACGAATCTTAAGTAACAGTGAGGAGGGAGTTTATTGCAAAACACACCACGGTATACTCCTGGGCATCTGATAAAAGCTTCTGGTGAGCTAATAGCTTAATGGCCGGCACAAGGCCTCCAGTGAGCCCCCTGGCTGACTCTCCTCCAAGTTTTACCTGAGATGCTCTCCTTCACTAGATGGCAGTAAAGCAAACACTTCTGGCAAAGTATACCTAGCCCTGCATCTCAGGTTATAATGTGACCTTTCTGAACGCATTATGTCATCTGTTTTCAACACCCGTAACTCTCAGTGTGAGTGTGGAGAAAGAGGACCCTCTAGGTCTCACAACACAACACAGGATGGGGATGCTGTCACAGCCTCGTCCCTTCTGGTCTTTTCCCTCCATGATAACATGTCATTTGGGAGACATTCTACAACTCTCAGAGCTCTCACCATGAAAAGAGAAAAAGAAAGAAACAACTACCACGCTTCCTAACCATTTATTATCAACCAACTTTCTAGGTAAGATCGCCTTCTAAGCCCAAGGACGGCACACACTGAACCTCACCGCGTTTTAGGAACGCTACCAGATCACAGAGGAGATGCAGACAGAGGCTCGGCTCTGACAGAAAGAGGAAGGTGGCTTCTCAGCACAAGTTGCTCTCGGGTTAAAGAAATGGAAATCTTAGCAGGCAAAAAAAAAAATTCTAAGTACAGGCTGTGTTTGAATCACATACTTTGTCACAGTCGCAGGGACTTCCAACAGCAAAGAAAAAACTGTTTCTGGTATCTTCTGGGATGCTGCACACACTGTCGGGTGGCCACACAACACCAGAGAGGTGGCGGGGGGGACCTGAGAAGGAGTCTGTGAGTCAAAGGTGCAGCAAGGTGGCTCGGGGAGCACAGTGTGTGGGGGTCTTCCTTCTGTGCGTGCCTGCCCCCAAGTCTCCTGGGCGCTGGGACTGGTGTTCCTTAGGCTCTGCGGCTACACACCCTCTTCATACACGGCCCCCACCACTGTCAGAGGAGCACAGTCAACAAGAGCCAGCTCTTGTTACTTATGGCACTGACCGAGAACAGGAAGGTACACTCAGGAGACCGGGTCTGAGGGATAGTTTAGAGACTCCACGGCAAAAGGTTAAATAGGAAAGAACTTGAGAATTATTGAAGGCATTTTAAGATAATTTTTTTTTTTTACTTTGGCCACACCATGCAGCATGTGGGATCCTAGTTCCCTGACCAGGGATCAAACCTGGCTTCCCTGCAGAACCTTAACCACTGGACCGCCAGGGAAGTCCCTAAAATAATTCCTTAATCTGGAAAAGATAAAAATCCAGCCACCTAAATCCAGTAACATGCATTTGAAAACAGAAACAGAAACGGCACACACCAAAACCCATAATGGGGAACTGTGCTAGCAAGCTGGAAATCAGGCGGCTTTCTCTTCTCCAAAGACAACATGGTCTTACTGCTGTTTTCATTTTTAACAGAAAAGAAAGGTCCATACATGTCATAAAGGAAAGCAAAATGACACTACAGTAATAGACAGGCCATCTGAGCACTGAGCCAGGGCTGGAGACGGCAGCGAGGGGCAGGGCTCTCACGTGCTCCCTGCAGAAGCACAGCGGGGCAGGCAGGGCACACGCATCACCCCGCTCCCCAGACCTCAGGAGCCTCCACAACCTCACGCAGGAGGAGCATTTCAGAACAGAATCTATAAAGCTCATTCCAGGTTTCAAACTGTGTGATTCTAAGTTGAAAAGAACTAGGAAATCAGAACAGACAAAAAAAATCAGGAATTCCTCCAGTTTCTCATGTAACATGTAGTATACAAGTTGGGGGAAGGAAATCTATTAAGTGTTAACACTCTTCTTCAGATTAAAATATGTATTAGTACTACAGGGAGCTTAATGAAACATTACATAACACCTCTACTTTTAAAAGATGCTTACAAATTAACTGGGAATTTACATGACTATAAAGTTTAAAAATAAAATAACAACATAAGACAAAAATGTTTCGGTGAAGCCTCAAAGCCGTGTGGTGAGCTGCAGATAATCACTCCCCTGGGAGGCATGAGAAGGGGAGATGCTGGCATGGGAGGCAGAGGTAATAGGCTAGTGTGCCGTGGAAGCTGTGGGAGGCAGCAAGACTCGAGATAAGCCTTAAAAGATGGAGACAGGGTTTCTTTTGGAGGTGATGAAAATGTTCACAAATTAGATAATGGTGGACAGTAACACAACCTTGTGAATGTAGTAAAAATCACTGATTTAAACAAAAGGGTGAATTTTATGGTGTGTAAATTGCATCTCAAGTTTAAAAAGACATGGTCAGAGGTAACTAGGACAGTATGGGGGGAGAAAAACTAAAGGTACCCTGGGAAGAGTAATGAGGAGAAAGGGAAGGTTGGAAACAAATTTCAAAGGGCTCCAAGCATCAGGAAAAGGTAACTGGAAATTATCATCCATGAGACAGGAAGGGAAACAAACACTCATGGACAAGAGGGAAAGATCAAAAGCTTTGAGAATAATGTCTGCTTCCTCTGGTGGAAAACAAGCCTCAGGTGAGAGGCATCCACATCCTGTTCACTTGACAGGGACTCGAGTGTCTCAGAGTTTATGAGCAAATAAGCATTTGATGGGTACCCTGGTTCTGCGTGAAAAGAAGACTAAGGCAGAACCAAGACTGGGTTAACTCTACCTTTACACGTAACACACATCAGTCTAAGTCTAGGCAATGCAACTCCAAACCAGGAACACCTACATAGAGGACTGAAAAACTGAGAAGAAGTTGGGAAAAGATTCTGCAACAGAATCTTCAGTTATGTAATTAACAAGTTTAAATGCAGATATGGAACATAGCTTACCTGCAGATATATAAAACTAAGCCTCTGAACAGATTCCACTTGCATAAAAAATAGAGAAGAAGGAAGGGAAGAAGAAAAACAGGAAAAATGCAAGAGAAGTAAATGAGAAAGAAATGGTGGGGTAGC
The DNA here is from genome assembly GCA_006410935.1 of Redunca redunca. NCBI lineage: Eukaryota > Metazoa > Chordata > Mammalia > Artiodactyla > Bovidae > Redunca > Redunca redunca. The sequence goes on from SJYQ01002469.1 coordinate 78,084, forward strand.
CACTGTCTCTTTAAGAAGCTCCTTGGAGATACATAACTGCAGAAAGCCTGGTGAATACAACATTGATTGAGAATGAGGTAACCGCAAACACCGCTGTTCTCAAATGAAAAGGGATTCAAGATCTGACCCAGAAAACAAGCATCGTAACCACCAGATAAAATTTTAATGATAAACACAAGATGCTGTATATACAAGCAAGACTGAAGTATCTAAGGCTAGGCCATCAACGTAAGGTTCTCTTAGAAAAAGGGGCTGTGAGGAGCCTCTCTGACCCGCGGATCAAGTTTCATCTCATCGATCCACGAAACTCTGCCCTCGCTGTGCTTTGTGCTGGCATAATCTGTGATGCTGAGCAGGCCTCAGGGGAACGGAGAGGCAGGAAAAGAAGGACTGGTATCTGGACTCACGGCCAGGCTGCCTTTTGTAAGGTCCACGTCCGGATAAGAAAGTCATAATTGGCTTTCGAGAGTCATCTTCCCTATTTCAATTTCTTTTTTGACGTTCAGTTCAATCTCAACAGTCTGTTCTCAGAGGCCTCTAACCAGGAGACCCCTGTAAGCTAGAATGATCCCAGTCCCTCTGGGAGTTACTAAGGAATCTCAGAATTAGCAGGTGAAAAGAACCTTACCTAGCCATGAGCTCTCAGGCCCACACTTGAGTGATGCGGGCAGAAGCCTAGTGCCACACTGATAACTGGATGGACAGAATTCTAGATTTCTAGTCCATTAATTTTTCTAAAAGTAACAGTTTTATGGCACTGCCAAGAAGGGCATTAACCTCGAAATCATGGCCAGGAAAACACAAGCTAAAGGAAAGTGTTGCTCCTAAAGCATAACCTGTTTAACGCAAAATACTTTTACAAAGGTACTACGAAACCACAAGATATTAAAATAATTTCTTTGAAATTTCAATTCAAACAATACTCTTCAAGGAATGCTTCTGAAGGAGTTTTCTTTCAAAGGAAAAGGCTTTCCTATGACTGTGTTGTGAAGTCCAAGGTTTCTGTTTGTCCATCCAGGGAGAAACATCTTTTGGGCGGCTCATTTCAGAGTCAATCCAGACCCAGAAGTTTAAGTGTCCTGGTTGCTATGGCATTAGGTATACAACGTTGAGACTCTAGTTCAAGACATACTGTTAATCCAAAAAGAAAATTACCGCCTTAGTATACATTAAAGAAACACATAAAAGCACCTCTCTGATAAAACATGAAGAATTCATGAAAGTGGTTTTTGGAACAGAAGCCAAATTCACAGAAGCTAAAATTAAATTTCTCTGCAATGGAGACAGATACATAACAAAACGCCTATTTCAGGACAAGTTAACTGCAAATACGAACTGTGTGGTAGGGAAGGAAGATTACCTGTGTAGCCACAGCCCTTCCTCATAATGAAGGCTTCAGAATGAGAAATCAAGAATAGGACCTGTTTCTGCCAACACTTACTCTTCTTGAGTTTTTTATGTCTTCATAAAGAACAAACTGTTGGCCTTAATGAAAATCTAACATAATAACATGCCACAAGAGTCATTTAAAAGCTCACAAGATATGAGACAAATGGATTACAGAGCCGCCCCACCCCACTCGCTTCAGAGCCCTCGACTACTGGAGGACACAGGCAGGGGCTCCGTCTTATCTCCACGTGGGCTGTGAGTGGGAAGGCACGCGCTCCCAAAGGTAGAATAAGGTGGCTGAGACGCAGAGGGTGGTCTGTGAAAAGTGAAAGACCTTAGGATGAAGAATATTAAATGAAAAACTGTTTTTGCTTACCCAGCAATGACAACACCATCGTGAGAATGCACATCACATAAAACTGCGTCGGGAATGTGTTCCAGCTCACTCACGGCGCCTTTGCGATTCTGCATGAGAAAAGGGGTGCGGTTTATACTGTTCTCGGGATGGCAGGGAGACAAAGCATTTCACTCTCACCTGTATTCCATGGTGGGTTACCTACAGCATGGACTGCGTCCACAGTTAAAGAGACTCAAAAGGACACAGATGACAACCAGTACGTTAAGCTACTAGCACTTCCGAGCTGCACACACTGAATGGATTAGACTGTGAGACACTGGCCCACCCCCTCGGGGCTTACAGGACATAAACCACTTCACTCTGCAGAGGCTGCAGTGAAGAAACACACAAAGCGTATTTTAAAAGTCCAGTTTGGTGGAGAGAAAGTAGTTAATGGTATTTTACCTGCTAACAGCTCTTGTAAGTGCTCTCAGAATAAAATTAAAATATATATACAACAAAATAAAAATCAGGGTGGGGGGAAAAAGGAGAGAAGACTTTATTTCTGATTGAAAGGTCAGAGGTTCATGGAAATGGTTTATAAAGGAAACCCTAAAACCCATAACACAGTAGCTCCTGAGGTAGGTGAAGAGAGGCAAGAGGAAGATATCTTCTCCAGTATATGCCCTTTGATGATTTTTGATTTATTGTATCATGATTATTTATTGATTCAAAATATACACAAATAACTATTTTTAAAGTAAAGGGAATCTGGATGTATACAAAGTATACATGTAAATACAAAGTATTTACATGTGGGATGTTGGGAAGGGTGGGACAGTTATGCAAGCATGCATAAAGGTATTCAAGAATATCAAGCCATCAGAAAATATAAATACATAACTGACTCACTTTGCTATACACCTGAAACACAACATTGTAAAGTCAACAATACTAAAATTAAAAAAAAGAATACCAAGCCATCTATAACTTCACCTTTGTTGTACCAGCACAAGGATCAGAAATAGTATAAGTGCCAAGGACAGTTCTTCGCACACAAGCTTCCAATAAATGGCAGCTACTATTAGGCTTAGACAGTAAAGCATCTGTCTACGATGTGAGAGACCTGGGCTCCATCCCTGGGTTGGGAAGATTCCCTGGAGAAGGAAATGGCAACCCACTCCAGTACTCTTGCCTTGAAAATCCCGAGGATGGAGGAGCTTGGTGCAGGCTACTATCCATGGGGTCGCAAAGAGTTGGGCACGACTGGGCAACTTCGCTTTCGCTTTACTACTGTCTACATTATTATTAGGAGACAGATGATGACATCCATTCCATTAAAACCAACAATTATTAAGCAGCTGAACTCCAGACGCTGTGCCAGATGATCCGCTCGGTGATCGCACTGAACTCGAGATATGAGCCCAAGACTGAGGGACACAACTGGACACATCCAGGTGGGGCTGTCCTGCTGGTGTGAGACATGGGAGGGACTGCAAAGTCATCCGTGCAAGGACCATGGCCAAAGTGACAAGAACAGCAAGCTCTTTTGAGAGACCAGGCAGTGAAAGCAAAGGAGAGGGTCTATGCGCTCACGGCCTCCACTAAGTTCTGCCACGTGGCTTCCTCTTCATCCTGGGCTCCAGCCCCACACTGGAATTCTGGATTTAGAGACCTTAGCACTCCACTGTGAAACGAGTATGTGCAAACACCAGGGAAAAGAAGACTGTTTCACCCTTGCTCTAAAGTCCAGGTTAAGTTTGTACATTCACAGGTCACCCTCTATGTGAAGTACTGAGAACCCTGGGGTCCCTGCTGAGCTTCCCCAAACACTGACCTAGGAGATTCCAAACCAAATCACCTTCCCGACCCATCCAGAGGATGACCAGGGATAGCACCAAACCACAGCATCTGTGTGCCAAAGTCAAGGCTAACTGAGCTGCAGACACGGGCCAAGCCCTGGGGGAGGAGCATTAGATACCACTAGACAGTCTTCTTGACTGCAGCCTGGAGAGCGCAGCTACTCTCAGCTCCACATTAGAGATGGGAAAGCAGGGGCACCCACAGGGAAGGCATCCTGCTCTCTGCTCCCTTCCATGTTTTCGTAAGGATTCCTTTCATTCCAGAATCACTACCGTTAATGCAAGAACCATCACTTGACACTTGACCTCTGTAGTCCTTATAGGTAACAGTGCAGGATGTGGGCCCAAGATGCTCCAAAGAGAAGCCTCCCTCCAGTCTGACTCCAGTTCATTCAAGCAACAACCTCTTATTGAACACTTACCAAACACATGGCTTTGTGCTTGTTAGAGAAAAACAATAAACAGATGTTCAGTTAAACTGTATGCAATCTGTAACAGGCATGAAGTCCCAGATGCTATGAGGCAGGTCGTTAAACAGCTTCACTTCTGCCCCCTCAGCCTGGGTGAGGAGGGCATACCTGCTTCCCCCCTTCATTCTCTCTGGTGTATGCAGGTGTGTGCACTCAGTTGTGTCCAACTCTTTTGCAACCCCATGGACTGTAGCCCACCAGGCTCCTCTGTCCATGGAATTCTCCAGACAAGAAGACTGGAGGGGGTTGTCATGTCCTTCTCCAGGGGATCTTTCCAACCCAGGAACTGAACCTGCATCTCCTGCACTGGCAGGTGGAGTCTGCCAGGTTACCCACTGCACCACCTGGGAAGTGTCCATTGTCTCTGGAGCAAACAAAGAACTCAGCTGCTGTGTTCTCCCTTAGGATCTGACATTTATGAACTTGAGCCATGGTACACGGAGTACCTCCAGGTCTTGTGCTCACAACTCTCAAAAGCATCCCTCCTTCCTGGACAGAGCACCCTCCTCTCAAGCGTTCCTTAAATTATTGCCCCTCCTGCCAGGGTTGGAGAAGGCAATGGCACCCCACTCCAGTACTCTTGCCTGGAAAATCCCATGGGCGGAGGAGCCTGGTAGGCTGCAGTCCATGGAGTCGCGAAGAATTGGACACGACTGAGCGACTTCACTTTCACTTTTCACTTTCATGCATTGGAGAAAGCAATGGCAACGCACTCCAGTGTTCTTGCCTGGAGAATCCCAGGGACGGGGGAGCCTGGTGGGCTGCCGTCTATGGGGTCCCACAGAGTCAGACACGACTGAAGCGACTTAGCAGCAGCAGCCAGGGTTAGACCCTTGGCTTTCCTATCTCCAGCCTGTCTCAGCAGGTTTGCTCTCACTCATGTCCTTCACACAGACCGAACCAAGCAAAAGGGGAAGAAGGGGCCTCCACCTGGTCTGGATGCACTTGGCAGGGCAGCAGGACTTTTACTTAGTGGAGGGATCTTTGTGGTCTAAGGACAGCTATGCCCATTCTCTTTGGAAGGGTGGCTCTCAACCAGGGGTGATGCTAGGGGAAGGAAGGGAATGCTTTCTGACCTGTACTGGGGAGAGGCTGGAGATGCCGCAGAAGCAGAAGATCCTGCAATGCTCAGAAGAGCCCTCACTAAAAAGGATCTGGCCCCAGATGGTGCCAGCGCCGGGGCTGAGAAGCGCCAAGTTAAAGGAACACTGCTCTCATTGACTTTGCTAGGAACTGTGACACTACCCAGATCTAGAATACGGTTGCTAATCAAGTTGTGAGGTGACTGAGGACAGACGTGCACATAGGCAGTATGTCCCCATCAGTAATGAGCAAAAGCTTGTTCATCTCAAAGTCTATTAGGATTGACTTTTACAGGAGGGGAACAGAGAATCCAGTTCCATCCCTTCCCTCCACCTGAATATCCAGCCACCCAGGTGGGAAGAAACAGCCACCAGGCTGGCGTCTCCTCATGCCTCAGACAGCTCCACGTAACACTGCTCCTGACAGTGATTTCTACAGAAACACTTCACTGGGTAAATGCGTAGCTGTGATTTAATATTTCTGCAGAGATTTTGAAGTGATAAACATTATGGAAGCAAGCCAATAGGTTATGTGAGGGAAGGGAAGACAGTACTTAGAGTCGCTTAGTAACCTCCCTCTTACATTGACTGAAAGAGCACTTTCAGGCCCTCTTTTGTAATCAGGTGATGCTTTCTTGGTCCATCCAGGGAAGAGGGAACAGTGAAAGCAGGCTGCATGGAGCACCACTCCAAACACCCCAACCATCAGAGGGAGGTGACTGGCACCGCAAGCTCACCTCCTCTCCTGGAGGGCAAAGGATGCTCCCAAATAGGTGGCTGGAAATGAGGGCAGACAATGCCCTCCAATGGCCAACAAGTCACTGTCAGCTGCAGGGACACTCACACACCCTTCTCTCTGCTTTCAGCAGTGAAGCTCAGGCTGAAACTGGAGGGAGCCAGGGTTTTGTCCCGGGCTTGGCGTCCTGGGTCCCTGCAGGCAACTCCCCTGCAGGTAATGGTGCTGGCCACTGCCTACCTTCCAGTTGGTTCTCAACATGTGCTCCTTGGCTCGGCACTCTTGGAAGACGAGCTTCCAGCAAGAATAATCGGAGATGCTGCTCTCGGGGAGGTGGCCTTCCTGCTGGCACAGCCTGTACCACAGCACCTCGTCTTCCGCAATCACCTTCCACGTCTTGCTCACCTACAACAGCCCAAGTGACACAAACGTCAAGTTCTGCAATTAGAGACATCCCTTGTCATCCAAAAATCAATCAACACCTTTCTTTATCACTGCCCTGGGTTTATGGCAGTATAAAATGTCTCATTAACAAAATCCTCCGAGGTGAAAAAAATGCTAGCAAATGTTTCCAGTTTTATCTTTCAAGATTTCAAAATTGCTGTACTACCAACCTAATGCCACATTTTAGACTACTTGGTTAAATTATTTTATACATACACATGTAAATACAAGATATAAAGAGAAAAATACACAAACATGTAACAGACAAAAAATACACACTAATATGTTAACAGATACAAAATCACACACAGCTTTTCAGAACAGAATCTCTGCTTTTTACTAATAGGCACTTGTATTTCCATCTTATAGAGCTGGACACTGATGACCTCTAAAGTAAAAAGCTGTGATAAAATTAATATCCATAACCCAAACTTCTGGTCATGTGAGAAATTCAAATTCATTTTATGTGTGAAAACTCAGATTTTAAGTGTGTAAATAAAAAATATTCAACAGAAAAGGCAAGCTATTAACTAGGATGATAAGATCTGATAGAGAGAAATGAACACTGTATCTGGACTGGATTTCAAATCCCAACTGTATCCAGAGGAAACGGTCGTTTTAGCCGTTAAGAGCTTTGTCTTCCAAGCCCAACTTTGGGAAATGATGGATTTTCTTCATCATGAGATTTACTGTACAAACTTGGGCAGATTGTAAAGGATGGACTCCTCTGGCAAAATGAGACACTGATGTAGCAGATCCACATGATCTGAGGTCTGAAACACATTCTGCTTGCTGCCCCCCCAAAGGCTGAGCCTCACTTCTAATAAAGTCATGACCAGTGGTTCTCAGCAACCTGCGCTCCATAACACTCCCTTGGGGCTACTCTAAGACATGAAATGCTCAGATAAGAAGGAAGAACAGGAGACACAGTGAGAGAGCGCACACAGCGTGTGCCCTGCAGACTCTCATTACACAAGGGTGCCTCACTTGATGAAGTGCTGCTAGAGTTAACTTTCTAACTAGAGTGAAGATCGCCGAAAATCTGCTCCTCGAAAGAAGCAACAAGAATACTGCCAAACACTGTCAAAAATCAACTTTTCCAGAGCTCCAGAAATTAACTACAAGCTCGTAATATTCTGAGGAGCATTTATTCAAGGAAAACAGCTGATTCTTAGTAAGAACAGCAGCCTTCGTGTTGTTTTCACCTGCATTAATCCCATCCTCATTCCCCAGCTCCATGGCAGCCTTGAAAACCAACAGCCTCCAACTACAGTAGCTATAATAACCAGAGGTCTAACAACTCCCAAGGAGGCCAAATGGGTTTACAGCTCTCCAAAAGCATCATCCCCAGAAAACGGTCACTCTTTGGCCTGTCTGGCAGCTTGCTAGAAAGCTCTGTTCTCAAGGCTTGTCTTCATCCGATCTGACTTAGATCTAACTCTGTCCTATACCCAGGGCATTTGTCAGAAAAAATAAGGGACTACTGTTTAACAGTGCAGCTGCCTGACATGGCACTACCAACTAGGGCTAAAAGGAGGCTGATCGAAAGACTTAAAAGGAAAACCTGGGGAGTGGAACACCCCATTATAAATACGTTCAAAGTACTAAAGGAAAGCATATCTAAAGAAATAAACATGTATGCACAATGTCTCAGTAAGTACAGAATATTGATAAAGAGATAGAAATTATTTTTTTAAGAACCAAATAGAAGTTTTATAGTTGAAAAGTATAATAACTGAAACAAAAAAGTCACTAAAGGGGCTTAACACTAGATTTGAGCTAGAAGAAGAATCAGAAAATTTAAGGTCAATTAAGATTTTCCATACCGAGAAAGAAAAAGATCAAAAAACAAAAAATTAACAAAATTAACAGAGCCTCAAGAGAACCATGAGACATCATCTGAGTGGACCAATACAGGCATTACAGGCGTCCCAGATGGGGAAGGAAAGAGAAAAAGGAGTAGAAAGGACACCTGAAGAAATTAAGGCCAAAAACTCTGTCCCAAATTCGAGGGGAAACATTCACCTGCATAGCAAAGAAGCTCAGCAAACACCATGAAGAATAAACTCAAAGAAACTCACACCTAGACACAGTTAAACTGTGGAAAGCTGGAGACAGAATCATGAAGGGATCTAGAGAAAAAAGACTCACGTACAAGGCACCCCGTACTTCTCCTCCGAAATTATGGAACTCAGAAAGCAGTGGCATGCAGCATACTCAAACTGCTGAAAAGAGACTGCCAATCAACAACTCTAGAGCCAGCAAAATGACCCTTCAAACATAAAAGGAGAAATTAAGATATTCCCAGATAAACAGAAAATAAGGGAATTCATCTGGAGTATATCTGCACTACAAGAAATACTAAATACAATATTTTGACTGCCTAAAGGCAGTCCTTCAGGCTGAATTGAAAGGAAACATACTTTATTTTCCAAGTAAACATCACTATAAAGGTAAATATAAAAGACAGTATAAATGTACGTTTACTTGCATCCCTTTTCTTCCATCTGATTAAAAAGACACAGCCTAAAACTGCTGATGGGCTTATAAAGATTGTACTATTGTTGTGTACAAATTCTAAGAAAGGAGAGGGAACATAGTTATTCTGGAGCACTTTGGTTATACAATCGGAATTAAGTTGGTATTAGTCAAAACTAGATTGTTTCATGAGGCTCACTGTAACCCCTAGGGCAACCATTAAGAAAATAACTCCAAAATATGGTACAAGGAACAAGAGAATTAAAATGGTATGCTAGAAAAATATCTAACACAAAAGAAGATAATAGTATCAGAAAAGAGGAACAAAAAAGACACACTAACAGTTCTTTAAGTGACTGAGGGCAGCCGTCAGGTTTCCCCTTCGTCACTTCTTCACTGGTCTAAACACTACATATTTCCTTCAACTACCTGTCACAGAACTAGCTCCCATATTCATTACCTCTGAAACATACCCCTGTGTTTATGCGTCTGCACTGTCCCTCTTAAACAATACCCCAGATACGCAACTTTCAAGTGCCATGAACAGAAGGATTTTATCAGATACTAATTTGCTACTTCACTTAAAGATACAATGCAGAACCCATAGTCCAGAGCTTCTGGAGTCCATTTATTTTAACAAATATTTAAGGCAGACAAAGTTATATATTACAAATACCCATGGACACACCACCCTGCTTAAGAAATACTACCAATAAGCTTAAAACAACTATGTATCTCTCCGAGTAAGCTTAAAACTCCTATGTATCTCTCCGAGTCCACATCCTTTTCTTCCCAATAGTAATCTCAATTTGGTATTTATCAATCTTCAGTCTTCTTAAACACCAACTGTAATTAAAGGAAAAAAAAAGCCCCCATTTCTTACTCTCACACTATCATGTTTTAAATTCTTAGCTTTCTAAACTTTCTATTCATTTTAAATCACAGCTCATCACACATACCCTCTCCCAACATTTTATATCATCTTTGCGTTTCAATTCTGTCATCCATTATATGTATGCTACTTTTCCTTTACATAAGTCATCTACAAAATGTAGTCTGTGGGCCTTCATGTCTTAATTATTTTTAAAAAACTAACCAGGATGGGGCTGAGTACAGAGCCCGTGGCAAAGCACTAGAGCCCTCCTCCCCGGCTGACAGGAATCCATAAAGCAGCCCACCCTGGGCATGGCCACAGCATCAGTTACAAATCCACGTAACCACACTGTCATCCCACACCTCTCCATCTCAGCCATAAGGGCATCGGGGAAACAAACCCTCATCTGATCACAAGTGGTCAGGCAATAAAGCATAGGATAATGACTCAATAACACTGGAGTCCCAGTTCTGACTAGCGAGAGCACCACGGTTTATTTTTGGCGTGTCTGCTCCACAGCTGAGCCTGTCCATGACACTGGGTGGTGTCTGTCCATCTGTCTGTGCCAAAGGGAGTCTCAGCACTGGTCAATCAAGCCAAACACAGGGACAGACCAACATCCACTGTGATGAAGGTAGGCAACAACTCAAATAGCTCCAGAGCACAGTATTTCTCCCATAGGCTCCTGGAATTCAGGGTTTAATAAAGTATAAGATAAGGGTGAACACACAGACACCCTCGTGGTTTCTCAAAGGCACAGAGAGCTAACTAAACTGAACACGCAGCAGTTTACTCTGATCCATGGGATACATCAGTCCTTTTTTTGGGTAAAAATTATAAAAGGTAAAACTCTGCAGAAACTATGAAATGTAACTAGCAGATGAGAGATTCACAGTAACTAAGTCATTAATTTCACTACACACTACACAGCATTTGCCAAAGCACAGTCAGCAGATCAGCAGCTCCCTAGCTTTAGAGAAGGATTCTCAGGACTCCCCTACGATCCAGTGGTTGAACATCTGCCTTGCAATGCAGAGGGCATGGGTTCAATCCCTGGTCAGGAAACTAAGATCCCACACGCCAAAGGGCACCTAAGGCCTCACGCTGCAGCTGGAGAAGCCCACACTCCACAACCAGAGAAAAGTCCACGTGACGCAATGAAGACCCAGCACAGCTAGATTAACAAATAAATAAAAATCAAAAGGATTGCACTGTCACACAAGTTTGGAGAACACTGGTTTAAACAAAACCAAGCAGGACTCTTCACTGTGGGAACTTCTCAGAGCTTTTAATAGACTGACATGTGCTGCTTATATCCAAGGAGGAGATATAGGAAGCTGTGTTTCTCAAACATATCTGGCTCCTGAACTTTTCTAACAAGGAGTGTATCGAAAGCCTAGTGCCCTCCAGAAGGCACCTTAGAGAATGCTGATATGTGTTATCGGTCAATAGATTAAAACACCTGTTGGGCACTCACCACACAGCAGGCACTAAGGCCAGCAATTCTCATCCACTTTCCACCTTAACTTGCCTAACTGACACCTTTTGCACGTAGGTTAACACCCCAGAGATGTGCCCAGACTGGGGGCCACCTCCCCATGGCTGGGGAAGCTAGAAAGAAAAGTTCCAGTCTATGGCCCTCAGAGTTAGGCTGGACCACAAGGCTGCACTTTGTTAGATGGAGCCAATGAATCATCAGCATCGCAGAAGAATCCAAATTCAGCACTCACTGATTACAAACTAGAATATCCCAATTAAACTCAACATTCTAGATGAGGTTCTACCAGTACTAAACTGTACAAAGGTCAGCCACTTTAAAACGGAGAAACTTTTCAGAGACTTTCAAGAGCTCTCAAATGTCAGACCTTGTAAAAGTTGGGAGCTGAAAACTTTTTTTATATGTATCAGCTTCAAAGAAAATGCCAAGTAGTCTTAACTAACACAATCTGAAATCGGTGCAACAGGGTTACGGGACGAAAACCCAAGAATAAACGTTGATGTTTCAGTGCATCATCCCTCTACTAACCCCCAAACCACAGGGCTTCTTTTATAGAAAATAATATTCAGGATAAAGTTTAAACCCTGGAGAGCAAACAATAAAGCTCTTTGAGGGGTTTATAAAAGATTAGAGGTGAGAATAACTTCCAAAAACGGATCAGGATTGTACTTACAATTAGGTATTAAACACAGAAACATGCCAACAATTTCTTTAGCAAACTGTAAAGGGAGGGTTGCCTTTTTATTCTTCTTTAAAGGAGAACAAAAATGACAGGCTTTAAGAATTTCTTTTAAGCCTAAAAGGGGAAAAGAATCAACAAGAAAAAGACCTAGCTAAATTTTCACAGTAAATTTTAGAGTCTCACCAAAAGGAAATCTAATTGTTTTGATTTCTTAAGTTACATTAAATCTAGAAAGTTTACAAGTCTGCATTTTCCAAAGGCCTAACGGTCTTTCTTTAATACACTGAGATTGGACTGGCCCTTCCCAGTAAAAGTCCCACTGAGTGAGCCTCAGCTGCAAGAATTTGCTAATAAAAGTGTCTCCAGCATTTTGCTTTATAGCACCACTATGAATTGTAGCATTAAAAAAAAAAAAAAAAAAAGCCCTTGGCTCAAAAACTAGCTAGCTTATTAACTCTGCCTGGATTAAGGTTACCAGTGGGGTCCACAACAGGGGAGAGTGTCATTGTTCCAGCCAAGCAATGATGTACGAAGTCTACCTGGGGAGAACACTGCTGATGTCCAGCTACTAAACCCAGGAGTCACTTCAGTCTTCCTCTCGGCTGACTCACGGTACCACTCGTTACACTGGATCACCTTCACCTCCTTGTAAAATTCTCTTCCTTGGTTCAGAACCCACGCACTCTGGGTTTTCTTCCCACCTCACAGGTACTAGCTTCTTAGTCTGCTTATCGTCTAATCGCTGTGGTGTACCAGGCTCAGTCCCCCGATCTCCTCCTCCATCTACACTTGCATCCCTGGTGAGCTAGTTGTTTCCTGGCTTTAAATATCATCCATGTGCTGACAGCTTCCAGATTTACATCTTCAGTCCTGAGTACAACCCAGAACTCATCTGCAGCTTTACATACAAGCACTGATCTTTGCTCATCCCACCACTTTCCCCTCCATCAGTAATGGCAGCCTCACCCCCTGGTTGCTCAGGCCAAACACCCTGGAGTGCTACTGAGTCTTCTTTCTCTCCCCACAAGCAGCGCATAAGCAACCCTAATTCTGTCCACTTCCACCAGCCAGTCCTGATCCAAATCATCAAAGGCTCGTGTATGTGTTTGTGTGTGTGTGTGTATGTGTGTACGTGTGTGCTCAGTTGTGTCCAACTCTTTGCAACCCCATGGACTCTAGTTCCTCCTTCCATGAAATTTTCAAGGCAAGAGTACGGAAGCAAGTGGCCATTTCTTACTTTAGGCCATCTTCCCAACCCAAGGATCGAACCAAAAACTCTGGCATCTCCGGCACTGGCAGGCAGATTCTTTACTACTAGCACCAGCTGGGAAGCCCCACTGTGTGCTCCGCAGCCTTCAAAATGATTTCCTTGCTGCAGGTCTTGTCCCCCAGTGTATTCTCCACACAGCAATCCAAATGATCTCTTTTAACATAGGTCAGACCTATCACTCCTTGGATTAAAACACTTCAGTGGCTTTCCATCTCATTCACAACCCAAGTTCAAATTCCTTTTATTCAAGTTCCACAGATTAAGTGCCTTTCCAGTCGGGACCATCTCAGCTTCTCTTCCCTGGAGAAGGAAATGGCAACCTACTCCAGTACCTTTGCCTGGAAAATCCCATGGACAGAGGAGCCTGGTAGGCTACAGTCCATGGGGTTGCAAAGAGTTGGACACGACTGAGTGACTTCACTTTCTTTCAGCTTCTCTTAGCCCTGTCCACTCACTGTATTAGTCCTGTATTAGTTTCCTACTGAATAACAGAATGGGAAAGACTAGAGATCTCTTCAAGAAAATGAGAGATACCAAGGGAACATTTCATGCAAAGATGGGCTCGATAAAGGACAGAAATGGTCTGGACCTAACAGAAGCAGAAGATATTAAGAAGAGGTGACAAGAATACACAGGAGAACTGTACAAAAAAGATCTTCACGACCCAGATAATCACGATGGTGTGATCACTCACCTAGAGCCAGGCATCCTGGAATGTGAAGTCAAGTGGGCCTTAGAAAGCATCACTACAAACAAACCTAGTGGAGGTGATGGAATTCCAGTTGAGCTATTTCAAATCCTGAAAGATGATGCTGTCAATGTGCTGCACTCAATATGCCAGCAAATTTGGAAAATTCAGCAGTGGCCACAGGACTGGAAAAGGTCAGTTTTCCTTCCAATCCCAAAGAAAGGCAATGCCAAACAATGCTCAAACTACCGCACAATTGCACTGATCTCACATGCTAGTAACGTAATGCTCAAAATTCTCCAAGCCAAGTTTCAGCATTACGTGAATCATGAACTTCCAGATGTTCAAGTTGGTTTTAGAAAAGGCAGAGGAACCAGAGATCAAATTGCCAACATCTGCTGGATCATCAAAAACACAAAAGAGTTCCAGAAAAACATCTATTTCTGCTTTATTGACTAAGCCTTTGACTGTGTGGATCACAATAAACTGTGGAAAATTCTGAAAGAGATGGGAATACCAGACCACCTGACCTGCCTCTTGAGAAACCTGTATGCGGGTCAGGAAGCAACAGTTAGAAGTGGACATGAAACAACAGACTGGTTCCAAATAGGAAAAGGAGTACGTCAAGGCTGTATATTTTCACCTGCTTATTTAACTTCTATGCAGAGTACATCATGAGAAATGCTGGGCTGGAAGAAGCACAAGCTGGAATCAAGATTGCCAGAAGAAATATCAATAACCTCAGATATGCAGATGATACCACCCTTATGGCAGAAAGTGAAGAGGAACTCAAAAGCCTCTTGATGAAAGTGAAAGAGGAGAGTGAAAAAGTTGGCTTAACACTCAACATTCAGAAAACGAAGATCACGGGATCTGGTCTCATCACTTCATGGGAAATAGATGGGGAAACAGTGTCAGACTTTATTTTGGGGGGCTCCAAAATCACTGCAGATGGTGATTGCAGCCATGAAATTAAAAGACGCTTACTCCTTGGAAGGAAAGTTATGACCAACCTAGATAGCATATTCAAAAGCAGAGACATTATTTTGTCAACAAAGGTCCGTCTAGTCAAGGCTATGTTTTTTCCAGTAGTTATGTATGGATGTGAGAGTTGGACTGTGAAGAAAGCTGAGCGTCAAAGAATTGATGCTTTTGAACTGTGGTGTTGGAGAAGACTCTTGAGAGTCCCTTGGACTGCAAGGAGACCCAACCAGTCCATCCTAAAGGAGATCAGTCCTGGGTGTTGTTTGGAAGGACTGATGCTAAAGCTGAAACTCCAATACTTTGGCCACCTCATGCAAAGAGTTGACTCGTTGGAAAAAGACCCTGATGCTGGGAGGGACTGGGAGCAGGAGGAGAAGGGAACAACAGAGGATGAGATGGCTGGATGGCATCACCGACTCGATGGACATGAGTTTGGGTGAACTCCGGGAGTTGGTGATGGACAGAGAGGCCTGGCGTGCTGCGATTCATGAGGTTGCAGAGTCAGACAAGACTGAGCGACTGAACTGAACTGATCTTCTAACAACTTATCACACTTATGGCTTAAAATAACACACATTTATTCTGACAGTTCTGGAGGCCTAAAGTCTAAAATCAAGGTGCTGGGGAAATTCCCTGGCTGTCCAGTGATGAGGGCTCCATACTTCCACTGCAGGGGGCAGGGTTTCAATCCCTGGTCAGGGAACTAAGACCCCACAGGATGCATGGCCCAGTCAAAAACTAAAGAAGTAAAAACCAGAAGTGGGGGCAGCCAGGTAGCGTTCCTTCTGGAGGTTTCAAGCGACATCTGTTTCTTTACCTCTTCCAGGTTTGAGAGGCCACCTACATTCCTTGGCTTGGGGCCCCTTCCTCTGTTTTCAAAGCCAGAAACATGGCATCTCCTCTTCTCGCTGACCTCCTGCCTCCCGCTATGGAGCTTTGCAATTACACCGAACTCACCTGGATAATCCAAGATCACTCCATGCCAAGATCCTTAACATACATCTGCCAGGGTCCCTTCCCACAAAAGGTAGTACATCCACATCACAGGTCTGAGGACAAGCACATGCACATCTCTGGGAGGCCACCACTCAGTTACCGCAGTCCAGCCAGCTCGGACCTTCCCGCTGGCCTCAAGCACAACAGCTGCACGCGCCCCCAGGCCTGTGCACCTGTGATTCGCCTCCGCCAGAGACCCGTCCAGCTTCCTCCTTCCCTCCTTTCAGTCTCTGCAGAAAGGCCACCTTCTCTGTGACATCTTCCCCAATTACTTAGAAGTGTAACCCCAACATCGTCTCTGCTGGTCTCTTTTCTCCACAGCACTTACCACAACCCAATATACTCTATATTCAGTCCTATATTTACTGCACATAATTGTAAAGCTTTCTAAAAGGTGGGGGGAATGGGGTTTCTGTTTTGGTCACTGCTGTGCTCACTGTCTAGAACGGTACATACATGGCACACAGCAGGCCCTGTGTAAAAGACTGAATGAGAAGAATAAGTCCAACACTGTTTAACGCTTAAAAAAACTGGATTGTTTTTATTTTCAAAGGTCAGCTCCTGGCATGTGCTGTCCTCAGAAGGCTGTGACTTTCTTATTCAAGCATAATCTCTTGCTTTTTGATTTTTTCTCATTTAAATTTCAATATGGAAAATGTCCACCACACAAAAGTAAAGTGAACAGTATAAACAACTATCAAGCCCCCCCCCCAACTCTGTTCAAATGATTATCAACACTTCACTGTCCCTGTTTCATCGAGCTCCCCATCTTCTTTCCGGAGCTGCTCTGCTTTCCTTAACCCCATTTAGAGGGAGCAGTCATTGCAACCTGGCAAATTAAAAAAACGCCTGTAGGTGCTTGGGTGTCAGATGCGCACGAGCCTCCCTGAGAGGGGTCTGGGGGCAAAGGCAAAGTTAAGAACTGAGGGAACTCTGCCAGCAACTGCAAGCCCTCAGCATCATTTCTGCTCTGAAAAAAATCAACCCAGAGTGCTTGGCTCTGAATCCCCAACTTTTAAACATGTCATTAAGATCTGCAGCTAGAAAAAGTCTGGTTTTAGTTTCTCCTATTTGGACATCTGGGAAGATCATAAGATCACATTTTCCTTGAAACTTGAAATATCATAATCTAATAGACTAGGCTTTAGTTCCAGAAGTACTTCTTTATTTTCGTAACACCTACTTCTTGCTTGCCAATTTTTATCATAAATCTTAAGTTTTTAACCTCTCCATCCTCCCTCTTTTTCTTGGTTACATTCCTTAAGCATATTTTTCTACATTTTACCTGAAAAGCATGACCTTTTTGCTTTTGCAGCTCTACTGCTAAAATTACACATTAGGAAATACACATAACTAAAATATATGTTAAAACTGAAAATTAAAAAATAAAATTACAGGCCTTCCCTGGTGGCTCCACGATAAAGAGTCCACCTGCCAATGCAGGAGACATGGGTTTGATCCCTGGTCCAGGAAGGTCCCACATGCCACGAAGCAACTAAGCCCATGCGCCATAACTACTGAGACTGAGCGCCCCAGAATCCTTGCTGCACAAGAGACACCACTGCGGTGAGAAGCCTGTGCAACTCGAGAGCAGCCCCTGCCTCATCGCAACGAGAGAAAAGCCCGTGCAGCAACAAAGACCCACTGCAGCTAAAAATAAATAAAATTTTTTTAAAATGAAATCTCTAAAAAATTGTTTAAATAAAATAAAATTACAGGATGGAGAATAACTCCAAGGTTTCCAGGGTTAGTGAAGGGGAAGAAGGGTGTGGCTATAAAAGAGCAGCAGGAATTCTTGTGATGAAAGTTCTATATCTTGACTGTGTGGTCACTCAAATCTACACACATGATAAAACCACACAGAACCAAATACACACAAATAAGCATGTGTTAAACTGGTGAGATCTGAATAAGCTCCGTGGACTTCGCCAATGTCAATCCCTGGTTTTGATACTATGGGACAATTTTCCAAGACACTGACAATGGAGGAACTGGGGGAAAGGTACACAGAACTTCTCTGCACTGTATTCTGCAACTAACTTCCTATGAATTTAAAATTACTGTTAAAGTGTTTTAAATGAACACTGGCACATACTTAAAAACCTTTACTTCTTAGAATTATCCAGTAATATAACAGCACACTTACTTTTTTTCTCTTAAAAAACAAACAATTCTGAAATCAACAATTTTGTCATTGTTACCCATTTTAAAATATTACGTTGGAAAGACTGGAAATTCTGTAGACATACACACACACATACAAAGAACATAAAATTATAAGTAGCAAAATGATAAACTGCTCAATGAGCTGTCCCACGCATAACACCTTACTAAAAGCACACTGAGACATCTCAGCGTGAGACTCTCCCACAGAGATATAAACCCCTTGAGGGCCAGGTATGGACAGCAACAGTGTAGGGAGGCCAGTATCCAGAGTCCACAGGGTCACAGACTAATGTGGGGGGACTTAAGTTCTGAAGCATCAAGCCTCACAAAGCAGAAAGAAGACAAAGTCAGAGCCAAATCAGTTCTCCAAGTCTGTGGCATAATGAAATCTCAGAAGTCCTCCCCAACCAGGGTTCCTTACTGTGAGTCAGTTACCAATTTGGCATAAAGATCTAAGCAAACAGGTTTTCTCCAAGGGTACACATATAGTTCATGGTGCCAATTCCCCATAACTGGCCCAACCAATTTCACTCAAATCCCAAAGCGGCTAGATTAAAAGAGAACCAGAGGAAAACAGCAAGACGGAGAGAGCTAGCCCCCTCTGAAATAAAATCATAAAGCAGCAGGATGTTCCACTGAACAGAAGGCCCTTTCCCGTTTCAAAAATAAAAACACCGTGAGAAACAAACGAAAATGCTACTTATTTTTATTACTTTGGGGTTTTATTTTAATGCTTGAAAAAAAAAGAAAAAAAGCCAAGTCTACAAACTACTGGCCATCCATTGTCCTCTTTGTGCAAAAGCTTAGTAAACAAACAAACAAAAATTTAACACTCCAGCTTTGCAGATCACAGCCACCTCAGGGGTTCTGGTTAGAGATATTTTCTTTTCTTTTTTTTTTTTTTTTACTTTTAAAATTTTTATTTTAACTTTAGTTTACTTTACATTACTGTATTGGTTTTGCCAAACATTGACATGAATTCACCACGAGTGTACAAGCGTTCCCAAACATGAATCCCCTCCCACCTCCCACCCCATGCCATCCCTCTGGGTCCTCTCCTTGCACCAGTCCCAAGCATCCTGCATTCTGCATCTGACATCAACTGGCGATTCGTTTCTTACTTGATAGTATACATGTTTCAATGCCATTCTCCCTTCTCATCCCACCCTCTCCCTCCCTCTCTCCCCCAGAGTCCAACAGTTCACTCTATAGATCTGAGTTAGAGATATTTTCTATTCTTATACATGCACTTTAAAAATTAGGTTCAACAACAACAAAAATCCAAATCCAACTGGCCCAAGAGGGAAGAATTCTGGTGGACAATTGACTACTGTGTTGCAAATTAAACTGTTCACACCTGCAGAATAATCTCACCAGCATAACCAATCTACCCTGGAATGCAGCCCCACTGTACCAAAAGGGGGATCTCTTCTTCCACCAGATCCTATCTTTCCACTGATAAACTCTCTGGATGAGAAAACCAGCAGCAGATGTGAAAGCCACATGGCCCTCTACAAAGCGGGAGAGCAAAAAGCAATGTTAAAAGAAATGATTCCTTAAACAGCAGCTCCCTATCAAGAATGAAGATTTTATCACTGAATGATGACTTTGTGGAAAGCAAGCTATTAGACCCTGTTCTAAGGCTTTGGCTAACGGCATCCAGCTGAAATCCAGGAGCTGGACTCCCTTAGCTACGCCCTTGTTTTCAATTCTTGGGATAGGGCCAATATGTAAAGTTAGAATATAACAAATCCAATTGCCAAGGGAAAGAAGACAATGTAGGTACTCTTACTGAATGCAATCGATAGGCTATGAGCACAGTTTATACTGCAAAGATTTTCATTTTGTGAATTTTACCCTTTGAATAATTTCTTTCTAAAGATTTCCACACTCTCCATTAAAAAATATTAACCAACATCCCCTTTTAACTGATACTGTGGCAATCAAAAATCCTGAAAACTTTCTCCAATTCATATTTAAGTAGAAAAACATTCTGATTAAGCAAACTGCTTCATAAGAGGGTAAAATCATAACAGGGAAACAGAGTAAAACCAGAAACTCTCTAAACTGTATTGCACTCTGTTGTCATTGCACTGAACTGCCATGGGGTCAGCCAGCTCTAGAGTAAGTTCGAGCACAGTTTTCACCACTCTCAAACTGCCTTAATATTTTTAACTTCACATTCATGGCAGTATTTTGGATTTTTAATGTATAGTTTTCCTACCACTTAATGTCTTTTTTTTTTTTGCGCGGAGTAGGGGCGCGGCCACATTGCCCAACATGTAGAATCTGAGTTCCCTGATCAGGGATTGAATCCCGCACCCCTTAAAGTTGAAGTGTGGAGTCTTAACTGCTAGACCTCCAGGGAAGTCCCTCCTACCACCCAGTTTCACCAGATTCTTTCTCCTAAAGGTATAGAGACTTGTGTCAAATGCATTATAGGATCTAGAGATGGGAAATGGTAACCACTAAACAGATTACTTCTTTGGCTGATATGGGCCATGGATACTCTATTGTCTTCTGGGAAACACATCTGTCCATGAAATGCCAAATGATCAGCAATCACATTCACTCTTCACCAAGAAGAGAATACAAGATGAACTTTAATGGCATAAATGCCTGCCTCTTAAAGCATGGTCAAAGCCACACTAGCTTCAGCTGGTAGAAATGCAGACTAGTGGGGACCTCCTGAATCTGATACTGCGTTTTATCCAGACCCTCTGTGATTCGTGAACACAATAAAGTCTGGCCTAAACTATCTGCCACTACCCCACTCCACCAGCATGTGGCCCAGAGCAGGCACGAGATGGGGGACGCTGATCTGCAATTCCCTCGGTGAGTCTCAGTTCTCACATGCCTCTCACCTCACTGCATGGAATTCGGGTGTCTAAAGGGTAATTTGGACTGTACAGTGGAACATGATGTCACTGTTTTGTCCCCAGGCTGACCCTCAGCTCCCAACCTAACAGCTGGCTTGATTGAACCAAGGCCTCACACCTTTGCATCAGGAACAGTGAGGACATTAACAGCTCTGACAGCCCAGAAAGGAGAGCACAGTGCTGTCAGCCTTGAGCTCGCTGCCACGGGTCAGCCATAACTCAGACTGCAAGCGGAATGCAGCGCTGGGGCAGTTGGTCATGAAAAGATCACCACCACGTGGGGATATGGAACATGATCGTTTAAGCTCAAGGTTGCTTTCCTTCAAGTAAAGCTGCTATCCCATTTGTGAACTCTGTGGAGTCTGTCATTCTGTAAAGTACACTTCTGTTACAGAGGAGCTTCCCACACTTGAATTACACATGTAAGCAAATCCTGACGGCTTACCTGTGCGCACCTTCCTAGTTCTCTCCTGTTCAGATACTGAAATATATTGATTGCCAACTCGTAAGGCAGTTGGATATCAAAGAAGGGAACATCATCCATTTCATTCTGAGGAGGGAAAAAAAAAACAAATATTAAAATTCTGAAACATGAAAACATAGGCCCTTTAAATGATCAGCAATGGCTTTAGGTGGTGACAAGAGAGAGAACTGTGATACCGAGGAGAAGCAAAATGTTCTCACTATTCCATGGATCAGTTGTAGAACTCATTCAGAGCCTTACAGTCACTCTCAAATCTCTGACTCCCCACACTCATATGAGGTCTCCTCACATGCACTTATAAACTCCACAAGACCATCTCACAAAACGATTCGAAAAGGAGAAGCAGGGGTGCCATCTCACAAGCTGAGGGGTGCCACGGGAATCAGTGCAAAGGCCCGTGGAAAGCCTCTCAACGTCTCAGGAAAGATAAGTGGCAGGCAGCCAAGAAAGAGCCTTGAAACCAGTGGGGGAGGCCACTGGTCCTTCCATGACAACTGCTCCCATTCCCCAACCTGGACGGGACTGCATGTCCACAGCAGAGAAACGCTGACCTAGGTCACTGCAGTGTTTTCTCCAAGAAGAGGGGGACAGGGCTGTGAATGTGAGCAGAAAGTACATACACGAGGCGCTGCTCCTGAGTAAGGGGGGCACGACCCCCTCGGCCACAGGAGAAGCTCAAGGCTTCTAATGCACGCGGGGGCTTGCGCTGGTTAACCGAGTGAGCCAGTGCAAACAAAGCAGTTTCTTCTTCGGTGTCATTTATTAATGCGGAGAAATTAGAGCTCGCCTGCCTTTGGATAAGCAATTAGGGATGAGGTAACAGGCTTTATTTGAGAGATAAGGCTGTCATGACGATCCTGGTAGCACAAAGAAATATGAGCGTGAAACAGAAAAAAAGGCCAAGTGTGCACATGTATCCCTCTGCCTGTTCCTGAATCCACCTGCCAAAGCTCGCTTTGGAGTAGGTTCCTGTGAAGCTGGGGAAAGCAGCGCTATTTGTCCCAACAGAACTTGCTTAATAAAATTCATTTCTAGTAAGCTTTGACTGACATCAGCGACTTACTGGATACAAACAAAAGTATTAATTCACCACTCAAATACAACAGTTGTAGACTGTAAGGCTGCATGGAAAGAGTCTCGGCGTGCTAAGGCACCAAGAATCAGGATGAAGATTTTTCTGATCTAGGACTCTCAGGGCTAAGAGTACCCTGGGCATAAGGAGGTAATGTATTCAACTGCAAAAACAGTGCAAGGCTAATAAGCATGAAGGCCAAGAAGGCTCTCTAGAGGGAAAGTGGGGAAGGGCTTACAGTTCTCGACGGGTAAAGAAGGAACAGAATGTTAAGTCAGGACAGAAGTGCTGGCTGTACCGAAAACAACAGGGAAAAAAAAAATCTGCAAGTGTAACTGAAAGACAAAAAGGATCCCTGCCTAAAAAAATAAAGGAAAGTCATTGGTCAGGCTAGTCCCTCTCCTACAGCTAATCGACTTTACCCATCAAGAAAAAGAGGCATCACTTTCTCTCTGCCCAGATTCAACTTCAGATGCCTTATTGTAACGGTGGAAGGAGTCAATGAAAGCGGCACACATTATAAGACTATCATTCACAGCCCTGGACTTCCTTTTGCTTTCTCTTTTGGATTATGTGACTACAGTGAGGTGGAGAAGTCTACCTTAAACATTCAGTAGAGAAGCAAGAGGAAAAAATGTTCCCTGTCCTATACAAGCAGAATAAAGGCAAAGTCTGCATTGATGCAAACTGAACTCATAATTAGCTTTTTCTTTTTTTATCTACTGCCAGCCATGTGCCAGGCACTGTTTTCTTCAATCATCCCTTCGGAACTCCCTATAAACTGGTGTCTAGATTTGACATGATTGGGATGAAGGGTGAGAAATCATCTCTATTTTTAAGTTTTGTTGGTGCACAAAAGTCACACTTCTGATGGCAGGTGCCTTCTCCCTTTTGCCTATTCAGTTGGCCAGTTCTCTCTTCTCCTCCTAGAAAATAAGGCCTCTGCCTCAGCATACTCCAGACTCTGCCACCATCCGTCTTGATACCAGTGACTGCTGGGATGCAGTACCACGTCGGGGTTAGAGCACAGATTCCAACTGGTCATCCTGGCTCTGCCATCTTACTAGCCATGAGTCCAGGCTACACGCAACTGATTCTCAGCTTCCTCATCTGTGAAACAGATGTCAGCATACCTACTGTGCTATTCACAGGGCAGTTATAAGATGAAATAATTCATGGAAAGGACTTGGCACAAGTACCCAAGGCTAAGCATGCAATCATCGATTGTTAAAATTACTGTTTTCTTTCCTTGAATGGTATATCCCAGGCCCCTTTTTTTCCTTCAACAACTATTAGTTGATTAGGTCCACATTCCACTTTGCCCCCACATAAGCTCGTTGTTTACACAGAAAGTTGTCTCCTCTTGTCGCATGATAAGCAGATGATGGTCAACAACAGCGGAAAGGGAACGGTACGGCAGAGGCTGTCATTCAGGAGTCTGAACGCTGAAAGTAGTCACACAACAAGATCTCTTCCAAAACAGCTTTCAAAAAAGAATCATCAGGGCTTCCCTGGTGGCTCAGTGGTAAGGAATCTGCCTGCCAATGCAAGAGACACGAGTTCGATCCCTGGTCCGGGAAGATCCCACCGGTCACAGAGCAGCTAAGTCCATGTGCCACAACTATGGAGTCCATGCTCCACAGTGAGAGAAGATAGCACACCACAGCTAGAGAGGAGCCCCCACTCGCAGCAACTAGAGGAAAGTCCGGGCAACAGCGAAGATCCAGTACGACCAAAAATAAAGAAATTTTTAAAAAACAGAATCATCAATCCTAGACGGTTATACCACAGTAATAACTACAGAAGGATCTGCTCTAGTGCACACTGGATAAAAATGAGGCGGCCAGCAGGGTGTGAGCCACCAGTCGGGGGTGTTAGGGCTCCCACACCAACGAACAATCAGAGACGCCACACTGGTCTCACTGTTGACACAGTTGTGATGGCTCTTGATCACTTACAAGTTCTAGAGGGTAACAACTGCTTCGAAGCACTGAATTATAATTATGTAAACACCAATAGCTCAAAGCCAACTTTTTTTTTTAAATCACTGTGCTCTGAGAATTATTATCTAAACTTCAAAATGGTGGTCAATCCCAAACAGATCAAGTCCCAGACTCTTACGTAAATGAACTTCCCTGTTGCTACCACTGGCTGGCAACGGCAGGAAAAAGCATAAAAGAAACCGATATATTAAAGAGAGGTCCACATCCCCACAACTTAAGAAATATGTAGACCCACAAGGTCAGGAGACCAAATGCTGCAGCTCCCTGCTGCACACCTGGAATCTCTGTGGCGAGACATTCTCTCATGGGCTCTTGAGACGGAGGCTGTGAGGGGTCACTCAGTCTCCCTGTCTGGGTCCACCACACTTATCCCCCCCGAGGCCCAGGATGCTGCCTGCCAGTGGCTCATAGCTGCGCCCCTTCCCAGGCACGCCCCCGGGCAAACAAGCTGCCTCATTCCGGGCCACACTCCCAATGTGTGCAGTGTGCAGCCAATGACCGCTCAATAGCGGAGTAAAAAGGCCTCAATATGGGACCTTCTCAGCAAGGCCAACCCAGGAAACCACCTGCACGCAAACCTCTATCTCAGAGTCTGTTTCACGGTTAATCCTACCTTTACTCCCAAGCAGCCCTGTATTCAACACATTCCCAAGGGTTCTTATGCATAATTCCAGTGTCATTAAACTAGGTAACCTACTTCACTTTCCACTAAGGAGGCAACAGAGAAATGCAAGTTAGAGTGACATTATTATATCAAAACCCAAAAAACTACAGAGGAGCTTCAAGGTTAAGTAAATCACTCATAAATTTCACTTTGTTATCACTAGTAACATATCATTTGCGAAACACCTTACAAAAGATTGAGAGTTATGAGCATGTTTGATCTCGTGGTTGAAAATACAATCCTTTTACAGGTACAGCATGACTGAATAAGGAGATAGAGCCACAACCTGTACTGAGGCTGCAATCCAGTAACCACGTATAAATTAACCGAGACAGCGGGAAGGTCCCAGGCGCTCTCATTTGGTACTTCCCACAGTTCATAAATGTAAGTAAAAATGATACTACTACTACTTGCTACTAGCGTGTACAGAACTACCTTGTAACCTAAAAGGTGCCATCACAGACTTCTGCCTAGACTATTTTGAAGCATGTGCCATTGTGCTCAGTTGCTTCAGTCATATTTGACTCTTTGCAGCTCCACTGCACCCCGCCAGGCTCCACTATCCATGGAATTTTCCAGGCAAGAATACTGGAGCAGGTTGCCATTTCCTACTTGACCCAAGGATCAAACTGCACTGAAGAGCAGCCCCTGCCTGCTGCAACTAGCGAAAGCCTGCCCAGAGCAACAAAGACCCAGACAGCCAAACATAACAAAGCTTAAAAAAAAGACACGTGAAATATGACAGGAAACTTTGTCATACTATGAAAGTGTTAGTGTGACTACAAAGTTTAGAGAATGATTTAGAATGGCCAAATCTATGGTACAGAAGACCATTCGGAAGGCCAATAAATTTAAAGTATTAACATTAATGTGTACACGCTTGATCCTGTTTGATTCTTTGTGACCCCATGGATTGTAGTCCGCCAGGCTCCTCTATCCATGAAATTTCTCAGGCAAGAATACTGGAGTGAGTTGCCTTTTTCTCCACCAGGGGATCCTCCCAACCGGGGATTGAACCCTTACTTACTGCATCTCCTGCATCGCAGGCAGATTCTTAACCCACTGAGCCATCAGGGAAGCCCCACAAAGTATTAACATTTCTTCAAATTTAAAGAAAAACATCCTTTTGACAGCATACAATCTGGCTTTTAATTTGTTTTTTAATGATTCAGATTCTGACTCACTATCCACTACTGGTGACCGCTGTCCCGTACCAAACATCAGAATCATCTTTGGAGTTGTCTAGGGGTGCATGTTTTAAACCTAAATCCCAGGGTCTCACTCAGACCTCCTGTCCCAGATTCTCAGGGGTGGGGCTCAGGGATCTACTCCTTAGGAATTCTCATGCAAACCAAACGAGAAACACAACCCTAACTTATCGACAGATATAAAAATCAATCCTTTCCCAATCAAGTCAAAAAAAAAAAAAGAAAGCCACCACAGAGAGGTTATGTTACTTTGTTAATTCAAAGTCAGTGAATACTTGATTTTCCCAAAGTCTACTGGACTTACTCCAGTAAATGCTAAAAGAAACTGCAAACAGATCCATCCCCAGGGAGGCTGATTTGTACTCTCATGTACTAATGTAAGACTAATTCTGCAAATGGATTGGTTTTGTGCCTTACTGTTAGAAATTTAATCTGTCTTCTCTTGTTTAGTAGAAGAAGGGATAAGCATTAAGCGCCAAATCAGTAAAGAGTGAAGAAACGGACTTAAGGTTTGCTCCCAGCGTACATCTCTAGGGCAAACAGAACACGAAAGCTCTCTCTCTCGATGGTGTCTTAAGAAACTGAGACAAGAACCTCGAGTTTAGACAATAGATACACAACATTTCTGCAAAATCTGCCCCGAAAGGAGACTGTTTTCTACAGGAATTTATCTCAACTGTTCACATACTGCTGAAGAGTAGAGCAGACCCACACAATCTCCATCAGAAGGAGTGGATGAGTTCCAGTTTCACCTGTATTTTAAGAAAAATAAAAGTGGTCAATTAGGGGGGAAAAGGTCTGAAATACTGTCGAGATAAACAGGTATTCATTTACGTTCCTAAATGCGTCTCAAAACACATAATAACTATGTGATGTTTTCACAAAGAAACACATTTGTAAAATAAAGTAAAATGTTTTACGTCCAAAACACTATCTGAATTGAAGACCATGCCAAGTGCTGGGGGGAGGGGAGGTACTATGAGTAGGTGTATAAGAAATGATGTCAACACTCAGAACTAAAATTTTTTATAGAGATATATCATTGTCACATAAAATGGGATAAAAACTGGAGTCTACAAAAAGCAAGAGAGACAGTCCCCCAAGGTATTCCCAAGTTCATTAGGAAGCCAGCTATTTAGAACTTGGAAATCATTTCTCTGAAGCAACAATGCAATAAAGGGTGGTTAAACTCCCAAACAGTCCACAAAAGGCCAGTTTCTCATTTAACACTTAACATAATCCCTTGCGTGTTCACTATGAGAAAGAGCAAAGGGAATTCAATGCATTTTGGTTGATCACGCACGTGGTTGATGTGACTGAACTGCAACACTAGAGTATCTACCAGGTACTGCATATAGCAGCTGCACATTAAACATCCATGGTACTTGTTTTCTAATGGGCTTGCCAACTTCAAAAGCCACTATCATTCACCACCTACTGGTATGATTCCCCCAGGCGCTGACAAGGGACGGACACAAAATAGTTTAGCAACTGGGGTAGTGAGAGCTGGGGCAATCCCAGGAGGCTGGGCAGTGGGGGAAGCTAGGAAGGCAGAAGAGGCTGGATCTCTGCTTTCAAAGCCCCCTTTTCATCTACAATGGGATGCAATTTCTCTCTCCAGGAGGAAGAGAAATCAGGAGGAGAAGAGGGAGCCCCTTGTCAAAAGCTTCAGGTCCCAGAGGAGCCTGTGTGGGTATGGTTGATTTGTAGAGTTCCCTGTCAAGGGTCCCAAACTCTCCAAACACATTCATACCATCAAGACTAGCTATATAATTTGTGCAGCCCAGAGAAAAACAGAAATGTAGGGCCCCTTGTTTAATATGAAGAATTTCAAGATGGTAACAAGAGGGCATTAAACTAAGCAGTGTATGCTGCTGAGCCTGGGGCCCTAGGTGACCACACAGGTCACACGGACCCGAGAGGCCAGCTGGCCCTGGCCGCCACAGAACCTTTGCATTTGCTGTCCTCTGCCTAGAATGCCCTCCCCTGAATCTCTCCCCGATTCTGGAAGTGTAACCTTCCCAAGAAGGCTTTCTTGGATACACCAATCCCCAACACATACACACTCTTATCCCTTCTACCCACTATATTTTTCTCCAGAGCATCTACTGCTGCTACTGCTAAGTCACTTCACTCGTGTCCGACTCTGTGTGACCCCAGAGACGGCAGCCCACCAGGCTCCCCCGTCCCTGGGATTCTCCAAGCAAGAACACTGGAGTGGTTGCCATTTCCTTCTCCAATGCATGAAAGTGAAAAGTGAAAGTGAAGTCGCTCAGTCGTGTCCGACTCTTCGAGACGCCGTGGACCGCAGCCCACCAGGCTCCTCTGTCCATGGGATTTTCCAGGCAAGAGTAGTGGAGTGGGGTGCTATCGCCTTCTCCGAGAGCATCTACTACCCAACCATTATTTGTTCATTGTCCATGTCCTTCTTGCCCAAAATGTGGACTTTGTAAGAGCATGGATTTTTCTGTCTTGTTCACTGCTGTAGCCTCAGTGCCAAGAAGACAGCCTGGTACCAAGAAGCCCTCTTTCTAGTGCACACGTGTGCATGCCTGCTCAATTGTGTCCAACTCTGTGCAACCTCATCAACTGTAACCTGCCAGGCTCACCAAGAAGCTGCCTAATGAGTTATCTGAGGATTGAATGAATGGAGCCCAGGCTGCTCCATGAAGCAGAACCTACCAACAAACAGATGCCCTGGGTTACAAATTGTTCTGGTGCACACACAGAGACCATTTCAAAACATGCCCAAGTAGTCACTCGCTCATTCACAACAGGAGAAAATGAATGGCACTGACAGGAGAACATTTTAGTTTGGGTAAGGGAGAAGGCAGCGAACCCTGGGCTGGAGGAATCAGGAGAGAGTAAACAGAGGAACAAGAAGCATTAAAAGGAAAGCAAAGGACAGAAAGGAAGGGAAGTCTCACCAGGCAGGCCAACACATGAGTTCACATTTGACTCAGTTGCCTTCTCATTTTGTATTAGTGTTTCCCTACTTGTTTCTAAGTTAAGAGGAAAGTCATCAAACTGACCTTGCTGACAACACAGATGTAGGCTCTGACAAAATAAGCGACAAAGTAAGCAATAAATACTGGCCAACAGTATTAAAATTTTTTTATCAGGCCTGAAAACCCAAATCTTAACGCTCTGAATGGTCACCAGGGTTCTAACCACCATAGATCCGCCTTATGAGGTTGCTGTTGGAAACAGCAGTCCCTGTTATTTCTACTCCACAAATGCAGGCGGGGCCCCTACTACACTCAGCACCATAGGTGGGGGTACAGGAGGAAGACAACAGACCTGCCTTTCAGGGATTCCAATCCAAGGCGGGTGGATGCTGAAGCAAGAGGCTTACCAGGAGTAACGCTTAGCAAAGAGGAAGTGAGATGGCATAATAAACTCTTCTGCAAAACCACTGATAGTAACAGTGCTAGCTTTAACTTACTGGCTACTGACTGTAAGCCAGGCTTGGTGCTAAGAATGTCCCATGCCTCCATACAAGATGATACTAGCATCGACCTTTTTTGATAAGTAAGGTAGGATAAGGGCAAACAGCTAGGCAGCAGCAGAGACCCAATGTGAGCTCGAGTTTGCCTGATTCCAGAGGATGGACTTGTGACCAGGGTCGACCTGATCCATTAATGCCACCATTACAGTTTAAAAAAAAGGCAAGACTGTAGGCTTCTGAGGGCTGCGACTGTGTCCATTCTGTTTATTGCTAATTCTCCAGAACCTAGCTGATCCATAAATACACATTGGATGAACAGAAAACACCTACACTCCTGCAAACACTTTGAACACTGACCCCCTTTAAGCAGTCATCTGTTGTTTCTGCCCAATATCCATCATCCCATTCTTAGTCAACATGGGTTAGGTGAAGCTGACCCCATTCATCTGCAGGAGAAGACAGTGGATATGAGCCTGGCCAATTTGCATCAGTGACTGGTTCAAGGATGAACCAATGAGAATTAAAGTTCATTGCTCTGGGAGCATAAAACATGCTCTTTTCCAGACTCAGTTGCTTAGCCGCTAGCATAGAAAACTGAACTGGCCGGCAGCCACTTTATCCCAAACTGGAGAGCACCTGTCTATGAATAGAGCCAACAAAAGGAAAGCAGGACCAAGAAATGAAGAGATTTCTATTAGGAAGAAAAAAAAAAACTTTGCTAACTAGGAGGTAAAGGATTTTAACTAAACTTACTACAACCATTTTGCAATATATAGATAGCTATGTCAAGTCATCACGCTATACCCCTTAAATTTATAGTGTTCTATGTCATTTATCCAAGTAATCCAAGTCTATGCCCCAACCAGTAATGCTGAAGCTAAAATTGAACAGTTCCATGAAGACCTACAAGACCTTCTAGAACTAACACCAAAAAAAAAAAAAAAAGGGGGGGGGTCCTTTTCATTATCAGTTCAGCTCATTTCAGTCGCTCAGTAGTGTCCGACTCTTTGCAACCCCATGAATCGCAGCATGCCAGGCCTCCCTATCCATCACCAACTCCCGGAGTTCACTCAGACTCACGTCCATCGAGTCAGTGATGCCATCCACCCATCTCATCCACTGTCGTCCCCTTCTCCTCCTGTCCCCAATCCCTCCCAGCATCAGAGTCTTTTCCAATGAGTCTGAAAAGCAGAGACATTACTTTGCCAACTAAGGTCCTTTGCATTATAGGGGACTGGAATGCAAAAGTAGGAAGTCAAGAGATACCTGGAGTAACAGGCAAATTTGGCCTTGGAGTACAAAATGAAGCAGGGCAAAGGCTAACAGAGTTCTGCCAAGAGAACGCACTGGTCATAGCAAACATCCTCTTCCAACAATACAAGGGAAGACTCTACACATGGACATCACCACATGGTCAAAACTGAAATCAGACTAACTATATTCTTTGCAGCCAAAGATGGAGAAGCTCTGTACAGTCAGCAAAAACAAGACCGGGAGCTGACTGTGGCTCAGATCATGAACTCCTTATTACCAAATTCAGACTTAAACTGAATAAAGTAGGGAAAACCACTAGACCATTCATGTATGACCTAAACCAAACCCTTTACGATTATACAGTGGAAGTGACAAATAGATTCAAGGGATTAGATCTGATAGAGTGCCTGAAGAACTATGGATGGAGGTTTGTGACATTATACAGAAGGCAGTGATCAAGACCATCCCCAAGAAAAAGATATGCAAAAAGGCAAAACAGTTGTCTGAGGAGGCCTTAAAAATAGCTGAGAAAAGACAAGTGAAAGGCAAAGGAGAAAGGGAAAGATATACCCATTTGAATGCAGAATTCCAAAGAATAGCAAGGAGAGATAAGAAAGCCCTCCTCCGTGATTACTGCAAAGAAATAGAGAACAACAGAATGGGAAAGACTGGAGATCTCTTCAAGAAAGTCAGAGATACCAAGCGAACACTTCATGCAAAGATGGGCACAATAAAGGACAGAAATGGTATGGACCTAACAGACGCAGAAGATATTAAGAGGAGGTGGCAAGAATACACAGAAGAACTATGCAAAAAAAGATCTTTAAGACTCAGATAACCACAATGGTGTGCTCACTCACCCAGAGCCAGACATTCTGGAATGCAAAGTCAAGTGGGCCTTAGGAAGCATCACTACAAACAAAGCTGGTGGAGGTGATGGAATTTCAGTTGAGCTGTTTCAAATCATAAAACATGATCCTGTTAAAGTGCTTCACTCCATATGCCAGGAAATTTGGAAAACTCAGCAGTGGCCACAGGACTGGAAAAGGTCAGTTTTCATTCCAATCCCAAAGAAAGGCAATGCCAAAGAATACTCAAACTACCGCACAATTGCACTCATCTCACACACTAGCAAAGTAATGCTCAAAATTCTCCAAGCCAGGCTTCAACAACACATGAACCGTGAACTTTCAGATGCTCAAGCTGGATTTAGGAAAGGCAGAAGAACCAGAGATCAAATTGCCAACATCCACTGGATCATCAAAAAAGCAAGAGAGTTTCAGAAAAACATTTATTTCTGCTTCATTGACTATGCCAAAGCCTCCGACTGTGTGAATCACAACAAACTGTGGAAAATCCTGAAAGAGATGGGAATACCAAACCACCTGACACGCCTCCTGAGAAATCTGCATGCAGGTCAAGAAGCAACAGTTAGAACTGGACATGGAACAACAGACTAGTTCCAAATAGGAAAAGGAGTCCATCAAGGCTGTATATTGTCACCCTGCTTATTTAACTTATATGCAGAGTACATCATGTGAAATGCCAGACTGGACGAAGCACAAGCTGGAATCAAGATTGCCAGGAGAAACATCAATAACCTCAGATATACAGACAGCACTCTTACAGAAGAAAGCAAAGAAGAACTAAAGAGCCTTTTGATGAAAGTGAAAGAGGACACTGAAAAAGTTGGCTTAAAACTCAACATTCAAAAAACAAAGATCATGGCATCCAGTCCCATCACTTCATGGCAAACAGATGGGGAAACAATGGAAACACTACAGACTTTATTTTGGGGGGCTCCAAAATCACTGCAGATGGTGACTGCAGCCATGAAATTAAAAGACACTTTCTCCCTGGAAGAAAAGCTATGACCAACCTAGACAGCATATTAAAAAGCAGAGGCATTACTTTGCCAACAAAGGTCCATCTAGTCAAAGCTATGGTTTTTCCAGTAGTCATGTATGGATATGAGAGTTAGACTATAAAGAAAGATAAGTGCCAAAGAATTGATGCTTTTGAACTGTGGTGTTGGAGAAGACTCTTGAGAATCCCTTGGACTGCAAGGAGATCAAACCAGTCAATCCTAAAGGAAATCAGTCCTGAATATTCATTGGAAGGACTGATGCTGAAGCTGAAACTCCAATACTCTGGCCACCTGATACGAAGAGCTGACTAACTGGAAAATACCCTGATGCTGGGAAAGACTGAAGGCATGAGAAGAGGAAGACAGAGAATGAGATGGCTGGATGGCATCACCAGCTCGATTGACAAGAGTTTGAGCAAGCTCCAGGAGTTGGTGATGGACAGGGAAGCCTGGCGTGTTGCAGTCCATGGGGTTGCAAAGAGTCGGACACGACTGACAGACTGAACTGACTGATGTCAATTATAGCTCAGTAAAACTGGGGTGGGGGAGGATAAAGAGAGATGGAAAGATTTCTAGTTACATTATAAAAGCACCCAGAACAAGAACCACTACCTGAAATTCTCAATTATGTGAATCAACAGATTCCAGCTTGTTTTTTTAAACCAGTTTGAGTTGGGTGCTGATTGCTTAATGTCCAGAATCCTGATACACCACCTCAAGAGAAATGAGACTGAGCAACTGGATTTCATGAGCACCACAGTGAAGAACGCAGCAATATGCTTGCGATTATACTCATGCACCACCTATGCATGAGTGGTGCATAGCTCCACCACCTATGGGAACCCTGAGTTTACTGAAAAGGGGGAAAAGGACAAAAAAGGCAATGCCTCCAAAATTCTATCCAGGGCCATATCATTTCTTTCACTAATTCAACCGTATACCAAGAAGACAATTTAGGTGTCCCTAACTCACCACCTAATTCATCATGAGAAACGCTGGGCTGGAAGAAACACAAGCTGGAATCAAGATTGCTGGGAGAAATATCAATAACCTCAGATATGCAGATGACACCACCCTTATGTCAAAAAGTGAAGAGAAACTCAAAAGCCTCTTGATGAAAGTAAAAGAGGAGAGTGAAAAAGTTGGCTTAAAGCTCAACATTCAGAAAACGAAGATCATGGCATCTGGTCCCATCACTTCATGGGAAATAGATGGGGAAACAGTGGAAACAGTGTCAGACTTTATTTTTGGGGGCTCCAAAATCACTGCAGATGGTGATTGCAGCCATGAAAGTAAAAGATGCTTACTCCTTGGAAGAAAAGTTATGACCAACCTAGACAGTATATTCAAAAGCAGAGACATCACTTTGCCAACTAAGGTCTAGTCAAGGCTATGGTTTTTCCAGTGGTCATGTATGGATGTGAGAGTTGGACTGTGAAGAAGGCTGAGTGCCGAAGAATTGATGCTTTTGAACTGTGGTGTTGGAGAAGACTCTTGAGAGTCCCTTGGACTGCAAGGAGATCAGCCCTGGGATTTCTTTGGAAGGAATGATGCTAAAGCTGAAACTCCAGTACTTTGGCCACCTCAAGCAAAGAGCTGGCTCATTGGAAAAGACTGTGATGCTGGGAGGGACTGGGGGCAGGAGGAGAAGGGGACGACAGAGGATGAGATGGCTGGATGGCATCACTGACTTGATGGACGTGAGTCTGAGTGAACTCCGGGAGTTGGTGATGGACAGGGAGGCCTGGCGTGCTGCAATTCATGGGGTCGCAAAGAGTCGGACACGACTGAGTGACTGAACTGAACTGAACTGTACTCACCACCTAAAACAGATGGTCTCTAAGCACTGTTATCAAAAGCTTCATAAGAGAAGGCTCAAGAGCAATCATTTCCAAGTTTTCACTTCAGCTGGGCTTGTCCACCAAAGGTCTGGCCTGTACCCGACTGTGTTAACACTACAACACTATCCAATCAAGAGGCAATTTCACTCCTGACTGCTTGCTTACTAGTTGTTCTTTCTTCAGTGTTCATACTTAAGACTGACGTGAAAGAGACTGCACCAAAAACAGAAGACATGGCAGTGTAACAGAGTACCAAAGATGGGGAGAGGCGGGCAGAGGGGTTGTTTGGAGGTGGTACTAACTTTTTATTTCCTTTTCGGGTCAAATGGATGAGACTGTCAAGAGGTTTTTTTGCGGGGGTAGGGTGGGGGGTGGGGCATACCAAATAGAACTCAATCTTCCTTTTCAGGAGTCACCCACAGATCCCAAACTCATGGCCCAAGGCAGAAAGGTGTTACAGAGAACTAGGGGAGGGAAGAGTTCTTGTGGCAGGTGGCTGTATTAACTAGTCCTGACTTGTACGTGATTCTCTGCATGCAAGCATTTGGGTAGCTCCAGTTCTGGATGTGGCCATATGAATTGCTCCGGTCAATGAGACACTAACAATGAATTGCCCTGGTCAATGAGACAATGACAAACACACAGACTTCAAAAGCACTTGTGGGTTAGGACTTGCCCTCCTGCCACTCTCGTAACTCTGATAAGGTCCACCCAGGGCTAACCTGCTGGATGATGAGACCACACACACACACATACACACAGCCACACACATACACAGCCAGAGCTGTTTCACTGTTTCCGTGACAGAAGCTAACTTCACACAGATACATGAGCCCACCCAGGGCCAGCCCAAACTGCCACCCTGAAAGACACTGAGCTAGCTAAATAACTTCTTGTTGTCTTAAGCCAAAATTTTGGGGGGGGTTTTTGTTGCAAAAAATCTTTGATAAGAGTTGGACTTCCCTGGTGGTCCAAGTGGTTAAGAATCCACCTGCGGCTGCAGGGGACACAGATTCAGCTGGAAAGACCCCACATGCTGTGGGGCAACTAAGCCTGTACACCATAACTACTGAGCCTGCGTGCAGCAACTACTAAAGCTTGTGCGCCTAGAGACTGTGCTCCGCAACAAGAGGATACTACCATGAGGCCCGCACACCACAATGAAGAGTGGCCTCCACTCACTGCAATCAGAGGGAGCTCACGCACAACAGCAAAGACCCAGCAGAGTCAAAATAAATAAATAAAATTATTTTTAAAATGAAAAAGAAACTGGTAAGAGTCCACATAAAAACACAATCACAATTTGGGAGGGGAGAAAAATACCTAACGACTCTACAACACCAGGACCACCTTCTTACATGGCAACAACCAGCTAATCTGGGTCAAGATTCCCACGTTTAGCCCAGCCATAGCATACATTCCCCAATTTGTCACTATTATCTCATCCATATTAGGGTCAAGTTCATTGCCACATGTCATCTCAGTTAGGTGGGAGTATATTTATGGCAAAGAAAAAAAGTGAAACACCATATACCACATATTCCAGTTACTATGAAAAGTGAAAAAGTTAGTACAATTACTTTGGAAAACGGTCAATATCTACTAAGGGTGAACATATGCCTACCCTGTAACCCAGCCATTCTACTCCTAAGCAGATACCCAAGAAACGTGTTCATGTGTTCCGGAAGATCTACAAAATGTTCGTAGCAGCATTTTTCCAGACAGGCCGAAACTGGTGATTAACAAACTAGTTATCAGTAATGCCCATCAACAGTAGAATTAGTAAGATGTGGCATATTCCTAGGGATAAATCTCATACATAATGCTATGCACAAGAACCCAGACACAAAGGTGCATGCTATATGATTCTACTGATAGAATTCAAAAAGTCAGATAAAATGTAAGGTGTTAGAAGTCAGGTTAAAGGTTACCCTTGGGTGGAATGGCACAAGTAAAGGGTCTGAAAAGCTGGTAATGCCGTTCTGTAACCTGGATGCTGTTTACAGGTTATATATGGCTATATACACTCTTGGAAACACATTAAGATGTACATTTATGCTTTGTACAATTCAATACAGAGGTTGTTGTTTTAAAAAATGGGGAAACAAGACCAAGAGGAGGGCTGTGCATCAAGAAAAATGGTTAAGTATCTTTCTTTAGTGATATCATGAAGACAACTTCTACACCTTTATGATGTTTACTATTTAATGTGACAAAAAGAATGGTAGTCGTTATGAAACAAATTATTACAAAAGTATGGCTGGAACCTGTGCTCAACATAAACATCTGATGAATAGGAAAAAAGGATCAAATGAGTAACAGCCTACTTCACTCATTTGCATTCCTGCCTGCCCTCTGTGGGCTCTGGGACTTACAACCCCTGAAATACAAATCAAGATCTTTTTTATAAAAGCTGCCATTGGTTTTCTGACTGAAGATACTGGGTGGGTCCCTTAAGTCAATTAGTTTCCTAAACCTCATTTGCCAAATGGGTCTAATGCTAGCCACTGGAGAGGGTCACTGGGAGAACTGGAAATCACGTTTCTAAACCCTGACAACACCAAGGAGACAGCAAGTAAGCACACAATGGTTTTATTAGTTTATTTTTTATTTACAGCCGTGTTACTGATGATTGCTAAGTACAGAAGACCAAAGAAAACCACTGGCGATGCCCCAAAGGTCGGATGCTGCTGATGGCAGTGTAGAGACTGAGATTATCTAAAGTCCCTTGCATCCTCCAGAAAGCAGGCTGCTTCCATTTTTAGGATACTTAAGTGAGGGCTCCTCTCTTTTTGGAATGGACAGCTGTGTCTCAGGAGTGTTAGGTCTGGAAAACCTCAAGCGAGCATCAGGACCCCAAACCAAGAGACGGTACAGCTGAGAACAATATCTCAGACTCACCTGATCATTCCAATCACCAGGTTTCTGGGCCCCTCCTCTGGAAACTAATGAACAAGTTTAAGGAACTCCTAGCTGGTGAAATTTAAAGTCCAACAGATCTGGACCCAAATTCAATCCAAAGAACTTGTCAGATGGGTAATCCTGAGCAAGTTACAGAAAACCTGCATTTCCTCATTTGTAAAAGGAGACCAACAATACCTACCTCCCAGGATTGTTGTGACTCCTAAAGACAATGCCATATTCAGTAAAGAGGATTACTGGTCCTAATAATCCCCATTCCTGTTTCTCTTCACCCGCCATGCACTGGTCTTGCCTTTGCCTACATGTCTGTGAGAATAA
This sequence comes from Redunca redunca, assembly GCA_006410935.1. Lineage (NCBI taxonomy): Eukaryota > Metazoa > Chordata > Mammalia > Artiodactyla > Bovidae > Redunca > Redunca redunca. Next base: position 116,000 of record SJYQ01002469.1, read on the forward strand.
CTTCTGTGTAGATCCGGCCTGGCCTGGGCAACTTATCAGGTGATAAGCCACGTCGTCAAGGCATTAAAATGTTTACATCTGTCAGACTTCAGTGGTCAAACACTTCTTACAGAAGCAGGCATGATGCCAGTATGAATTTTCACACATGTAAGGATTGACACGTTAAATGAGAATGTTTCACACACACATAGACCAAAAAAAAAAAAAAAACCTGATAGGTAGGCAGAGCACAGAACCAGAAACTGTGAAAATTTACAGCCACTAATGTTATTTGAATATAACTATGTATTATGTTGAGTAATCCAGTTCTTCTAGAAACAGCTTGGCAATTACATAATTACTTCCAACTGGGAAGCCACAGATACTGCCTTTGAGCCCAATTTAAATCAAGCCATTGAACCCACTGCCTTACCCCAACTCTTAACCATGACTGTGTTTCTGGTGATCTTGATTGTGCCAATCTCCTGGAAAGGATTTAAAACAAACAAAAAAAAAGGGTCCCCGGCTTTCTCCAGATTCTGGAAGATATTCATGTCCTATAAAATGGTCACTATCAGTAGCATGAAAGTTCTTATCACAATATTCTTTTTGTGTGTTTTAATTGAAGTAACACATGCACAGTCAGAAAAAACCTGAATTGTCCAAACACTGTATGCTGCTGCTGCTAAGTCGCTTCAGTCGTGTCCGACTCTGTGCTAAGTTAAAATTCCTTCCTATCCGCATGGTGGGTTTGCCTCCCCCAAGTTTAGGAGCCCTTCCAGACCAGGATTTCCTCGATCTGGACCAAGTAATTTTTTGTGGGTGCCGTCCTGTGCGTTGTAGAATGTTTATCAGCACCCCTGGCCTCTACCCACGAGATACTTGCAGCTACCAGCCACCCCACCCACACTGCCCCGCCCCAGTTGTGGCATCCAAAAATATCTCCAGACACTACCAAAACGGGGGACAAAATCGCCCCCAGTTCGGAACCACACCTTCCAAAGATACTCAATGCATCCACAAACATAGGGCTGTGCTGTTGTTGAGTCGCTAAGTCGTGTCCCACTCTTGGAGACCCCGTAGACTGTAGCCCGCCAAACTCACCTCCACTCATTTCCCTACCGCATCCCCCGCCCCACCCCCCACCGGTGGCACACAGTCACTTTCCAACTCATTGCGCGGTCTCCATCGGAGCGGGGGCCTGCCCGTGCCTCGGTGGGAGGCGACCGTCACTCACCAGGTCCCGTATGAGCTGGTCCACCAGCTGCTCTCTGGCCCCGGCAGCGTCGCGGGCCGGAGGGGAGCGGGAACGGCTCGCCGCCTCCTGCCTCTCGGCCCGGGTTGCCCGCGCCGCCGGGGGCCGCCCCGCGCCCTCCAGAAGACCCTGGGCCAGCGCCAGGTACCCCGAGGCCTGCTGCTCGCCGCGCCCGGACACCACCTCGGGCCGCCGCGGCCGCCGCTTCCTCAGCGCCTGGGCCTGGGCCAGCTCCTCCTGCCAGCGCCGGCGGAACTCGTCCAGACTGTGGTCGTCCATCGCCGCCGCTCCCCGCCTGCCTCGGCCCACCGGGCGCCACGGGACGGTCCCTCCGCGAGAAGGTCCCTCCGCGGGAAGTGTCCGCCGCCGCCGGAAACCGCCGCTTCCCCGGCTCTCCGGTTCCGGGTGGGCGGCCCCGCCCCGGCGCGCCCCCTTGGGCTGCGCGGGGCTGGTGAGACTTGCGGCGGAGCTCAAGGTCCGGGTCTGTGCCCACGCCCCCAGCTTCTCAGCATGCCGGCTTGTGGCTTTTGCCAAGTGCATACTGCGGCAAGCCATTTGTTTTTGTTTTTGTTTTTTTTTTTCAAACGTGCATTGAGCAACTATTGTATGCCAGGCGCTGAGAATTCAGCATTTAAATCTGCAGCAACAAAAATAATTCCTTCCCTTTTGGGGTTTGTATTTGAGTAAGGGGGTGGGGGGAGGAAGAGACTTTCGACAAATAAATATGAACGTCTGATCCGTGGGAGGTGTTATGAAGAAGATACAGCAAGGTAATAAGGCGAAGGACGGGGATGGGAGGATTACCTTTAGAAGGATGATCCCTAGAATGGACCGTCTGACATGGCATGTGAACTAAAAGCTAGATGAGAAGACAAACCAACTATGGGATGATCAGATCTCAGAAGAGATCTTTCCAGAAAGAACTACAAGTGAGAGAGCTGTGAGACTGGAAAGAAAAAAGACAATCGCATACCAACTTCGAATGGCTTTGTATCAATTGTTACTACAAGGAATTTTTCTCCCCACCTGGACCTACCTGATTAACTCCTCCACCGCTTTTCGTGTCTCAGCTCATCTCCCAAACCCTGCCCACACAAATCAGATCTCCCTGTTATTCATTGTTACAGCATCCCATACTTACAGCACAGAACACAATTTGTAATCTTTTATTTGTGTAATGGCTTACTAACATTTCCCTTCCCTACTGGACTGTCAATTCTTAGCTTGGAGGTCAGTGATAAGTAGGAGCTCAATAAATATTTACTTAGTAACAACCCTTAAAGTAAGAACTAATGTCTCCACTGTATTGACAAACAGCCACAAATCACACAGCTGGTAACTTGCAGACCCAGGATTCTAATCCTCTTTCTTACTCCATGTGCTTAGTGGCTCAGTCATGTCTGACTCTTTGCGACCCCGTGGACTGTTGCCCTCCAGGCTCCTCTGTCCATGGGGATTCTCCAGGCAAGAATATTGGAGTGGGTTGCCATGCCCCCCTCCAGGGATCAAACCCAGATCTCCCGCATTGCGGGCAGATTCTTTATTGTCTGAGCCACCAGGGAAGCCCAAGAATACTGGAGTAGGTAACCTGTCCCTTCTCCAGGGGAACTAGGGATTGAACCAGGGTCTCCTGCATTGCAGGCGGATTCTTTACCAGCTGAGCTACCAGGGAAGCCTTCTTACTCCGTACCTGACCTGCTAATTGTCAAAATCATAGAGCCCACACATCTGAAACAGCTAGGAACCATCTGACTGCACCTCTGGTTACCATGCGTGTGTGCATATATCTTTTCAAATTCAGTGATATAATCAGCACAGTTATTGACAGCCTGGGTGCCAGAGTTAGGAATTCCAGCACCTTCATTTACTCACATCCTCTTTCTTCCAGCAATTCCCCTTCTAGGAATTTATCCAAGAGGAGAAAATTGAGTGAGGAGTCCAAAGAATGCCTTTAAGAATGTTCTCTGAAGCACTGTTTATAGTACTGAAAATCAGAAGCAATCTAAGTAGTTGAGCAAAGGGCATTGGTTAACTAAGTTATACCAAATCAGAACATAGGAAAGATCCTAACTGGATTGTCAGCTTCATGAAAGCAGAGACCTGATCTATTTGTTCATGGCTATGTCTTCAGTGCTCAGTACAGTATCTGGCACATAGTATTACACATGACAAGTGAGTAAATGAAAAACTGTGCAGCTATTAAATTACATTGGAGAAGGAAACCATATGAAAATATTCACAATAGAGCAAGTCAGGATACATAGACATATGTATGGCAAAATCTCTTCAAATGTATGCATTACAAAAAATACACACCCAAATCTTACCAAAAGAGATCTCTAGAACAGAATTATAGGGTGATTTACTGTCTTTATCTGTCTTTTCTAATTTTCTACAAAAAATGTTGTCCTAGCCTGAGTTCTCCCAGAAAGCTGAGCTTGAGACCCCAGGCTTTCAGGCAGCTGGTTATTTGTAGGAATGATTCTAGAGAATAAGCATAGGAGACCAAGAAGCAGGGAAGGAGGGACAGCAAATCCAAAGAGCATTCTTGGCTTGGTCCTGCTGTGGACCACTCAGTCTCACTGGGACCTTCTAAGGAGTCTCAAAGATTGTTCTCCCAAGAAATAAGAGCTGGAAGGGAATATTTCTGCATTGACTCATCCTCCATTAGAGAAAGGTTAAACCACGGGTCTTTCATAATCTGTCACTTCCAGGGTGAATATAAGTAAACAGATTCCCATGGATGTCCCACACCAGGGCAGTAAAGATACCCTGGGGCAGAAAGCAAAAGATACTCTGTGCAGTTAACCTGACCGTCAGGTTATCCATGCATGAAGCCAGCCACAACTAAAGGAAACAACAGATCAAGAGGATGTGGTATAGGGCATTAGAAGCACTCAATAAAGTATTTTTTGTAATAAAGATAAAATGAGCTATTTCCCCCTAAACATTTAGCTAACATCTTCCTTCATTCTAGATGTTTTCCATATGAATTCCAAAGGTCAAACTTGTTTTTATTTATCTGCCTGTAGGTCAAAAGCCAAATAAGTCTCTTCTGATCTCTCTAGGATACTTGGAGTACCTAATGTTTGAAAAGCAGACTGGAAAAAATTTTAAATACCTAATTTTGATGGTCAAAAAAAGATCAGTTTAGACAGGCTAATGGGGCCATTAGTCACCCAGGGAAAATGAAAAAAGGGGGAGAAATATGCTAAGAGGAAGGAAACTACTGTCCTTTTCTCAATATTACCTACCATTCACTAATAATATTATGTTGATTTTATGTATTTCCAATAAGATAGCAAATTCCTGGACCTCTGTATCATCAAATGAAAAATAAATGGAAAGATATCTTCCCTTTAGAATGACTTTAAGGCTGGTAGGATGCCATAAAATTCCTAGCATCCATAAGGCATATATCAGGTATCCAATGAATGATCATTAAGATCCACATTGATATGGTCTTGGCAGTTAGAAATTATGCCTAACTTATCCTCCGTACCTCTGGTGCTCCATGAGCCCCACCCTTTCCACTATCAAGAGTGCTCCTTGCAAGTTCAATGCATTAGAAATCTTTGGTTGCAAGCAACAGATATCAGAAATTGATACCTTAAGCATAAAGTAGTTGAACTTGGAGAGATAAAAGAGGAATAACTAGACCCTGGGAATGCCTAGAACCAGATCAGATTCAGAGATGTTATTTAGGAAGTCATGAACCATCTGTTTTGGTTGCACTCACCACTACTCTTCTGGCATTCAAAATCCCAAAGCAGGAGTTCTTAGAGTGTGGCCCCTGGACCAGCATCACCTGGGAACTCGTCAGGCATGGAAGCTCTCAGGCCAGACTACTGAATCAGAAACTCTGGGTGTGCAACCCCAGCAATCTGTGTTTTAACAATGCCTCCAAGTGACTCTGAGAACCCCTACCCCCAGAGGATCAACTGAGTGGCCTGGCTTGAGTCACACCCCAGACCTTGACTGGGGAGCAGGGACTAGAGTGGGTGAATTTCCAGGACCAGATATAGTGGGGAAGCAGAGTTTCCCAAAACAGAAGAAGGGGGAAGGTATACTGCTCCAGACTAAAACATCTATATGGCCATCTATCATAGGAGGAAGACTCTGAGAACTCAGTCTTAGTGCTCCCCATGCCCGCACATCCCCTCAGCCCACTGTTGAGGTGCTATGCACTCGCCACTGAACCCCGACTCTGCTGGAGCCCCAGAAAAACAGCTGAAAATAGCCAACACCCTTCCCCAAGTACTTACTGCCTCACTCCCCCTGCTCAGTCACACACTGGCCTACTGGAGTTCAAGAACTTCACTGCAGAATTATGTAGGTCTCAAAAAAGTAGTTAAAGTTGGGGACAGGAGCAGAGATCATTAATGTTCTCTCACGTACAAGGTAAGAGGGTGTATCAGTTTCCCACGGCTGCAGGAACAAATTAATAACACGTGAAAACACCAACTGACTTAAAAACAACACGCTATTGTTCTTTTACTGTTCTAGAACCTAGAAGTCCATAATCCATTGCACTGGGCTGAAATCAAGGTGCTGACAGGGCCCTGCTTCCTCCAAGGCTTCAGAGGAGACTGTCTTCTTGCCTTTTCCAGCTTCTAGAATGTGTAGTCCTTGCATTCCTTGCCTTGTAGCTTTTTCCTCCATCTTCAAAGCCAGCAGCAGAGTCTTCCTTCTGTCATCACACTGCCTTCTGTCTCTGTGTTCAAGTCTCCCTCTCCCTCCCTCTTGCTCTAAGGGTACCTGTGATTACAGAAGGTCCACCTGGGTAACTCAGGCTCCTCTCTCCATCTCAAGATCCGTAGTTTACTCTTTTATTTTGGCCACACTGCACAGCATGTAGGATCTTAGTTCCCCAACCAGAGATCAAACCCATCCTGCTCATAGTGGAAGCATAGAGTCTCAGTCACTGTTCTGCCAGGGAAGACCCTCAAGGTCCTTAATTCCATCATATCAGCAAAACCCTTTTTGCCATCTAAGGTAACATTCACAGGTGCCAGGGACTTGGACTTGGATATTTGGGGAGGTCATGGTTCAGCCTGCTGAAGAAGGCCTTCAGTGACCACAGGCTCAAATGCCTTCAGGTGACTCCACAAAATGAAAATGAGGCAAGTAGACCAGGTGTGAACTGTGGCAAATGAAGCTTCAGTTCCGTTCAGTTCAGTCGCTCAGTCGTGTCTGTCTCTTTGCAACCCCATGAATCGCAGCACACCAGGCCTCCCTGTCCATCACCAACACCCAGAGTTCACCCAAACTCATGTCCATCGAGTCAGTGATACCATCCAGCCATCTCATCCTCTGTTGTCCCCTTCTCCTCCTGCCCCCAATGCCTCCCAGCATCAGGGTCTTTTCCAATGAGTCAACTCTTCGCATGAGGTGGCCAAAGTACTGGAATTTCAGCTTCAGCATCAGTCCTTCCAATGAACACCCAGGACTGATCTCCTTTAGGATGGCCTGGTTGGATCTCCTTGCTGTCCAAGGGACTCTCAAGAGTCTTCTCCAACACCACAGTTCAAAAGCATCAATTCTTCGGCGCTCAGCTTTCTTTACAGTCCAGCTCTCACAACCATACATGACCACTGGAAAAACCATAGCCTTGACTAGATGGACCTTTGTTGGCAAAGTAATGTCTCTGCTTTTGAATATGCTATCTAGGTTGGTCATAACTTTCCTTCCAAGGAGTAAGCGTCTTTTAATTTCATGGCTGCAATCACCATCTGCAGTGATTTTGGAGCCCCCCAAAATAAAGTCTGATACTGTTTCCACTGTCTCCCCATCTATTTCCCATGAAGTAATGGGACCAGATGCCATGATCTTAGTTTTCTGAATGCATAGATGCCCATCTAGAGAGAAAAACCAAAACTCTGCTTCTAAAAACCAGTATCTTAATTTTTAATTACTAGCAACAATTTCTGACTTTTAAAAAATAAATTTTTATTAGAACTGTAAGTTGCATTCAGTAGCCCCAAAACCTAACAGTAGTTCATTCTTGAGCAAACTATGAATTAGGACAAAACTCCCTTCCACTTAGCTGGAAACGACTGAGCTACTGAGCATGCATGCCCTTCCACTTAACACTGAGACACCGCCTTAGCTCTTGTGAGCAAGATTGAGGAATCACACCTTATTTGGAAACACTAATGAGTGAAAAACATCAGGGGACTAACCTGAAGCTAACAGAAGGAAATGATGTGATTTCACGTGTTTAGAAACATTAGCATAAACTTCGGAATTTTACAAGCAGCTATTTCAAATATCAACATGAGTCTGATATATTTATCACCATAGGTATTATTGCCCTTTGTTGCTGTTTTATGCCTTCAAGATTAAAAAAATATTAATTCCTTGGCACGCTAAATTGCTTCAGTCATGTCCGACTCTTTGCAGCCCTATGGAACGTGGCCTGCCAGGCACCTCTGTCCATGGAGATTCTCCAGGCAAGAATACTGGCGTGGGTTGCCATGGCCTCCTCCAGGGGATCTTTCTGACTCAGGGATCAAACCCCTGTCTCCTGGGTCTCCTGCATTGGCAGGTGGGTACTTTACCACCTGTGCCCCCTGGGAGGCCCCTTAATTCCTTGGGTGCAGGGACAACTTTGGTCTTAAAAACCACCTGTAACAAGAAGAGATTTGCTTGTACTTGAGAATTCTCCCATCACTAGTTTCATTTTTTTAAAGGCTGCACAGATGGGATTCAGTGTCAGCTGCTTGTTACAAACTTAATCATTCAAAAGGAGGTTGTCCCACAAGGACACCAGTCCCCTGATCTTCCCCTCTCCTCAGTCTCCTCTTGCCTTTTTTTTTTTTTTTTTGCTGTCCCGCATCTTAGTTGCAGGATGTGGGATTCAGTTCACAGACCAGGGATGGAACTGCATTGGGAGCACAGAGTTCTACGGAGGTGCTTTGCACATACTTCTATTGTCCTAAAATACTCTTTCCGCGTCACTTCTCTGTGCAGCTAAGACCCTGTCCACTCTTTGCTGTGCTGTGCTTTGTGGCTCAGCCACGTCTGACTCTTTGTGACCTCATGGTCTGTAGTCCCCCGGGCTCCTCTGTCCGTGGGGATTCTCCAGGCAAGAATACTGGAGTGAGTTGCCATGCCCTCCTCCAGGGGATCTTCCCAACCCAGAGATTGAACTCAGGACTCCCTCATTGCAGGCAGATTCTTCACCATCTGAGCAGCCAGGGAACCCCAAGAACACTGGAGTGGGTAGCCTACCCTTCTCCAGAGGATCTTCCTGACCCAGGAATCAAACTCAGGGTCTCCTGCATTGCAAGAGGATTCTTTACCTGCTGAGCTACCAGGGAAGCCCCACTCACCCTTTAGCTCAGCTTATATGTGACCTCCTCAGAAAAACCATCCCTACGTGCCTCATCTTTGGCATCGATACACAACTGTTTGTCACTGAAATCCACTCTTACTGTAATAAGTTGTTTTCTTTGTTATTTACTTGTTTGTCATCTCCATAGAATGTAGGCTCCGTAGGAACTGTCTATACCTTGTTCATCCTTGTGTTCTCTTCTCAGTTTTGTTCTAGGATTTGTTGGAAAATGGTTGGTTGGTTGGTTGGATGAATGACTGAATGAATCCATGGGTGATGAAGCTAAGAGAAAGCAGAAGGTATTTCTGAGGGTTTTGACCACACATAGTAGATGCTCAATAAATGTTTGTGTTACTGAGGAGGCTACAATAAAGATATGCACAACTACACACACACTCACACAAAGCTTAAGAGAAAGATGAATTCACTCCTTTAAGTAAGAAGGGAGGGGCCTCACTATAAGTCTCATAAATCTCAACACAAGTGCTCATATAGGAGATGGAAAGGGTTTCTTGGTCTATTCCATTTTACAGACTGCTGAAAACATGTGTCTCTATTTTATAGAAAAATCACCCTGAGCACTTTGCTGTACAGAGCACTGTGGAACTCTAATTACAGGTGACACACAAATGGAAAGAAAAATAGGAAATCAAACAATTGAGCCAGTAAGTTGCAATTTATATGGGCACTTAATAGCAGCAAAGTGCCCTAAGGCACTCAGAATTTCGTTGAAACACTTTGCAGATGGAGCTGTTGTAAGGATGAAGTCAAGAATGTCTATAATATGGCTGAGTTCCTTGGTGACATCTCAGTGCTGTGAATCTTAATGTCCATTTTCACAGTATTTCTGCAAGCTCAATGTCATGTAAGACCTCCTGAAATGTGACTCTAGCTCACCTCTGTAGTCTGATTTCTCAACACTTTTCTCAGTCACTAAGCTCTAATCATCTCAGTCTCATATAGCTTCCTACCCCATGCTCTCATCCCCTCTCACCTGCATCTGCCTAACTCCTTGTTGCTGTTGTTGTTGTTTAGTCCCTAAGTCATGTCCAACTCTTTGTGACCCCATGGACTGCAGGATACCAGGCTTCTCTGTCCTTCACTGTCTCCTGCTGCCACTGCTGCTAAGTCGCTTCAGTCGTGTCCGACTCTGTGCGATCCCATAGACGGCAGCCCACCAGGCTCCCCCGTCCCTGGGATTCTCCAGGCAAGAACACAGGAGTGGGTTGCCATTTCCTTCTCCAATGCATGAAAGTGAAAAGTGAAAGTGAAGTCACTGAGCCGTGTCCAACTCTCAGCGACCCCATGGACTGCAGCCCACCAGGCTCCTCCGTCCATGGGATTTTCCAGGCAAGAGTACTGGAGTGGAGTTTGCTCAGATTCATTAAGTAGGTGATGCTATCTAACCATCTCATCCTCTGCTGCCCTCCTCTTCTTTTGTCTTCAATCTTTCCCAGCATCAGGGTTTTTTCAAACGGGTTGGCTCTTCACAACAGGTGGCCAAAGTATTGGCACTTCAGCTTCAGCATCAGTTCTTCCAATGAATATTCAAGGTTGATTTCCTTTAGAATTGACTGGTTTGATCTCCTTGCAGTCCAACGGACTCTCAAGAGTCTTCTCCAACACCACGGTTCGAAAGCATCAATTCTTCGGTGCTCAGCCTTTTTTATGGTCCAACTCTTATATCTGTACATGATTAATGGAAAAATAATAGCCTTGACTATACAGACCTTTATCTGCAAAGTGATGTCTCTGCTATTTAATATGCTGTCAAAGTTTGTCATAGCTTTCCTTCCAAGGAACAAGTGTCTTCTAATTTCATGACTGCAGTCACTGTCTGCAGTGATTTTGGAGCCCAGGAAAACAAAATCTGTCACTGCTTCCACCTTTTTTCCTTCTGTTTGCCATGAAGTGATGGGACCAGATGCCATTATCTTAGTTTTCTGAATGTTGAGTTTTGCTAGCTTTTTTACTCTCCTCTTTCATCCTCATCAAGAGGCTCTATAGTTCCTCCTAATTCCTACCAGATTTCATTTTAGAGGTCACCTCCTCCAGGAAGCCTTCTTTCCTTCTTCCTTCTCCAGACTGACTTAGATTCTGTTTTACTTAAGATTCTTAGGTTGACTTTTGGTTCTGCATTTAAGGAGCTTGGAAGCCTCCACTCTGTCATAACAACAAGTAAAAAGCTGAACAGACTGAAAAATCTTCCACTCTTCTTGTATCCATAAGAGAGGTGATGACAGAGGAAACCATTGTCCCCTAGACTGGTGAAACATGGACTTCCCTGGGGGTCCAGTGGTTTAAAATCAGCCTGCCAATGCAGGGGAAGGAAATGGCAACCCACTCCAGTACTCTTGCCTGGAGAATCCCATGGGGGGAGGAGCCTGGTAGGCTACAGTCCATGGGGTCGCAGAGAGTCGGACACGACTGAGCGATATAAATAAATCATAAATAATGCAGGGGACACAGATCTGATCCCTGGTCTGGGGAGATCCCACATGCTGTGGAGCAGCTAAGCCCGTGGGCCACAACTACTGAGGCTGTGGCCACATGGACCACGACTGGCAACTACTGAAGCCCGAGAGCCTAGAGCCTGTGCTCTGGAACAAGAGACATCCCCTGCAACTAGACAAGGCCCACATGCAACAACAGACACAGTGCAGCCATCAATAAATAAATAATTTTTAAAAGAAGATTGATGAAACTGGTGAATACAGGGAGTCTAGCTTACTGAAGCAGAGGCTCACAAGCAGAACAGTGCTGGGATAGGAAAACCTGAGCTGTAATGGATGAACTGCCCGAGGTTCAGTGTCGAACCATCTGAGAGATTAAAGTTCCAGGGGGACCCAGTCACAGGAGCCCCACTCTTTTGTGAGTTTTTCCTCCAGAAGTTTGACCAAGTTCTTACTACAAGTATCAGAGAAAGTCCTCTCACAGTTCCAGTGGGGAGAGGGTAAATGAACCGTTTTGAAATACACCAGAGTATTCTGTTTAACCAGGCTTGCCCTCAGGAGAAACTATTAATAGTTAACCAGAGCACAACTTGATGAGATATTATCAGAGCCTAAGTGACCTGGGGTTAAAAGACGCTTACTCCTTGGAAGAAAAATTATGACCAACCTAGATAGCATATTCAAAAGCAGAGACATTACTTTGCCAACTAAGGTCCGTCTAGTCAAGGCTATGGTTTTTCCAGTAGTCATGTATGGATGTGAGAGTTGGACTGTGAAGAAGGCTGAGCGCCAAAGAATTGATGCTTTTGAACTGTGGTGTTGGAGAAGACTCTTGAGAGTCCCTTGGATCTTCAGGGAGATCCAACCAGTCCATTCTGAAAGAGATCAGCCCTGGGATTTCTTTGGAAGGAATGATGCTAAAGCTTAAACTCCAGTACTTTGCCACCTCATGCAAAGAGTTGACTCATAGGAAAAGACTCTGATGCTGGGAGGGATTGGGGGCAGGAGGAGAAGGGGACGTCAGAGGATGAGATGGCTGGATGGCATAACGGACTCGATGGACATGAGTTTGGGTGAACTCCAGGTGTTGGTGATGGACAGGGAGGCCTGGAGTGCTGTGATTCATGGGGTCGCAAAGAGACGGACACAACTGAGTGACTGAACTGAACGGAACTGAAGTGACCTGGGGTAAGGGAAATGTCCAAATTCAATCAGCTCCAGCCTCCACATGGGAGGAGGGGAAGAAAGAGAAAGGATGTAAATTACTAATATCAGAAATGAAAGAGGAGATATCACTACAGACTCTATCAACAGTAAAAGGATAATAAAAAGTATTATGAATAACTTTATGTTTACCAATTTGATAACCTGGATGAGAACCCAGATAAGAAGAAATAGATGATCTGATTAAGCTTAAATTAAAGAAATTGAATCAATAGTAAATAACCTTCTAAAATAACACCATGCCCAGATGTGTTCACTGGTGACTTCTATCAAGCATTTAAAAAATAAGTTATGTAAATTCTCCACAATCTATTTCAGAGGATAGAAGCAGAGGGAATACTTCCCAATTCATTCAATGAGGCCAGAATTCCCCTAATACTCTTATTATCAGAAAAGAAAACAACAGACTAATATCTCTCATGAACACACATGCAAATAGTCTCAATAATATATTAGCAAGTCAAATCCACCAACGAATAAAAAGAATTATAGGGACTTCTCTGGTGGTCCAGTAGTTAAGACTCTGCTCAGGGAACGAAGATCTCACACACTGTGAGGCATGGCCAAAAACAAAACAAGAAAAGGATGATACACCATGGCTGTGATATTGTGATTTTTAAGAAAGATATGGGGATTGATGGGAATGCAAACTAGTTCAGCCACTATGGAGAATGGTATGGTGTGATTCCTTAAGAAACTGGAAATAGAACTGCCATACAACCCAGCAATCCCACTGCTGGGCATACACACTGAGGAAACCAGAATTGAAAGAGACCCATGTACCCCAATGGTCACTGAAGCACTATTTACAATAGCTAGGACATGGAAGCAACCGAGATGTCCATTGGCTGACGAATGAATAAGGAAGTTGTGGTACATATACACAATGGAATATTACTCAGCTATAAAAAAGAATGCATTTGAGTCAGTTCTAATGAGGTGGATGAAACTGGAGCCTATTATACAGAGTGAAATAAGTCAGAAAGAGAAACACAAATGCTGTATATTAATGCATATACATGAAATTCAGAAAGATGGTAACAATGATCCTATATGCAAGGCAGCAAAAGAGACACAGATGTAAAGAACAGACTTTTGGACTCTGTGGAAGAAGGTGAGGGTGGGATGATTTGAGAGAATAGCATTGAAATGTGTATATTACTATATGTGAAAAAGATGACCAGTGCAAGTCTGATGCATGAAGCGTGGCACCCAAAGCCAATGCTCTGGGACAACCCAGAGGGATGGGCGGGTGCGTTCAGGATTGGGGGACACGTGGACCTGTGGCTGATTCATGGTGATGTCTGGCAAAAACCATCAAAAACTACAAAGTAATCATCCTATAACTAAAATTAAAGAATAATTTTTTTAAAAAGTAAAATATGGGACCTTCCCTGGAAGCGTAGGGATAAAGGCTCCATGCTTCCACTTCATGGGGTGGGGGTATTATCCCAGATCTGGGAACTAGATCTCACAAACCACAGCTAAGAGTATGCATCCTGCATGCTGCAAAAAAGTTCTCAGCATAGCCAATACATATACATATACATATACACATACATGCATACATACATACATATATATATATATTTTTTTTAACCATGGGGATAAGGAAAGAAAAAGTTTAAGAACGATAGATAAAATGTCTTTAGACTTGGAATCATGATTGTATGAGGGTTTGTGTTGCTGTTGATTTTTTTTAACTGTTAATATATACATAACATAAAACGTAACCATTTTTGGTTTTGGCTGTGCCACGCCACTTGTGGGACCTTAGTTCCCCTACCAGGGATCAAACCCAGGCCCCAGCCATGAGGCCCCTGAATCCTAACCACTGGACCACTAGGGAATCCCCCCCATCTTCATCATTTTTAAGTGTACAGTTTAGTTGCATTAAGTACATTTACATTGTAGTAACCATGACCACCATCCCTCTTCAGAACTTTTTCATTAACCCCAAGTGAAACTCTAAACCCACTAAGTACTAAATATCCACCTCTTGCCTGCAGCCCCTCACAACCACCATTCTGTCTGTCTCTATGGGTTTGACTTATCTAGAAACCTCACAGAAGTGGAATCATACAATATTTGTCCTTTTGTGTCTGATTTGTTTCACTTAGCATGTTTTCAAGATTCATTCACATTGTAGAGTGTGTCAGAATTTCCTTCTTTTTCCAGGCTGTATACTATTCCCTTGTATGGCTAGACCTCATTTTGTTTACCCATTCAACCATCTGTAATATGGTTATCTTTTGACCAAAGCGTCAGAACTTTCATTTCAACAAAGGTGGAAGGTCTAACATGGTTATTGTAAGGTTTCTCAATAAGTCAATCTGAGATGGAGATTAGCATATAGCGATTTGTTAAGGACACTCTTGGGGTCCAAAATCACTGTGGATGGTAACTGCAGCCATGAAACTAAAAGACACTTGCTCCTTGGAAGAATAGCTATGACAAACCTAGACAGTGTTTTAAAAAAGCAGAGACATCACTTTGCCGACAAAGGTCCTTATAGCCAAAGCTATGGTTTTTTTCAGGAGTCATGTATGGATGTGAGAGTTGGACCATAAAGAAGGTTGAGGGCCGAAGAATTAACACTTTCAAACTGGGGCACTGGAGAAGACTCTTGAGAGTCCCTTGGACAGCAAAGAGTCAAACCATTCCATCCTAAAGGAAATCATCCCTGAATACTCATCGGAAGGACTGATGCTGAAGCTGAAGCACCAATACTTTGGTCACCTAATATGAAGAGGTCGCTCATGGGAAAAGACCCTGATGCTGGGAAAAATTGAGGGCAAGAGGAGAAGAGGGTGACAGAGGATGAGATGGTTGGATGACATCACTGATTCAATGGACATGAATTTGAGCAAACTCAGGGAGATAGTGATAGACAGTGAAGCCTGGAGGGCTGCAGGTCATGGGGTCACAAAAAGTCGAACACAACTTAGCAGCTGAACAACAACAAGGGACGCCCTTGGGATCACTACCTAGGGAAGGGAGGAGAAAGAAGCAGGACTGGGCACAGGGAGATGCTGAGTTTCTATGTGGCCCCCATGATGGGTAGTTCTGTACCTTAGTCGTTTTCCCTCTGTGTATGTCTGTGTCCAAATTTCCCTCCTCTTATAAGGATATCAGTCATTAGATTAGGACATACCCTAATCCTATATGACCTCATCTTAACTTGCTTATGTATGTAAAGACTCTCTCAAGTAAGGCTATATGCACAGCTTCCAGATGGAGACAGACTTTCAGTTCAGTTCAGTTCAGTTCAGTTGCTCAGTCGTGTCCGACTCTTTGCGACCCCACTTTGGAGGACACTATTCAATCCAGTACACATGTGATATCTGGAGCTGTGGCAGCCATCCTACAGCCATGAGACAATAAGCCTGAGGACCAAACCCAGAATACTGAGGACTCTGGAGTAGAAGTAAAGGCATAGCCTGATTCTTAATGAAATTGTTGTACCACAAACCCAATCCTGGGCTTGTCTTCTTCCAAATCAGTGGTTGACACACTTTTTCTCTAAAGGGCAAGACAGTAATATTTTACCCTTTGCAGGGCACGCAGTTTCTGTTGCAATTATTCAACTCTACTGTTGCAGCAGAAAGAATTACAGAAATAATGCATAAATGAATAAACAATGCTGCATTCCAATAAAATTTTTATAAAAACAGGCAGCAGACCGATTGGCTCACATACCATAGTTTGCCAATCCCTGCTCTGGACTGGTTGTCAAGAAAATAATAAAAACCCTTATGATTTAAGCCTCTACCAAATGCATGCTGCTGCTGCTGCTGTTGAGTCACTTCAATCATGTTTGACTCGGTGCAACCCTATAGACTGTAGCCTGCCAGGCTCCTCCGTCCATGGGCTTCTCTAGGCAAAAGTACTGGATTGGGTTGCCATGCCCTCCTCCAGGGGATCTTCCTGACTCAGGGACTGAACCCAGGTCTGCACTGAGCCACCAGGAAAGCCCCTACCAAATGCATATCAGCTGTATATCTAGAACAAGGTCTCTCAGACAAGGGTTTGACATTTGGGGTCAGATAATTCTCTGCTGTCTGTGCACTACAGGATGTTTTGCAGCATCCCAAGCTTCTACCCATGAGGTGCCAGTAGCACCCTTCAGTTTTGACAACCAGAAACCATCTCCAGACTTTGCCAAATGTCTCCTGGAGAGCAAAATTGTCCTTAGTTGGGAACCACTGATCTAAGAGTAAATAGCTAGAAACGGAATCACCAGATCATAGGGTATATGCATTTCCGATTTTTCCAGGTCTGCCAAATTGTTCTCTAGTATTTATCCTCATTTACCCTCTCATCAGTATAATTTCATGTCTAGCGATTCACATGTTTAAGCTCAGTTGCCTCCAATAAAGTGATTATTGCCTGAGCAAGGGACAATACGTCTGAATTTTCACAGCAGGAGTGCAAGTTTAATCAACCCTATCTCTTGTGACTCCAGTAATCAAGGCATTAGGTTTTATTTAAGTGAGCTTTACCCTTTACACTTAAAGTATTGATGAGACTATAATTATGCGCTGGTTAAGCTTTCCTCTCCTGCTGTGGACATTCGTCTGCTGTTCTCTCTTCATTTACAACAGAAACATCCTTAAGGGAGAGGTAGCAAATGAATACTTAGGAAGTCTCTGGAGGAGTTATCCCATCGTTCCTGGTATCAGGGGGTTAAACAGGATAAATGTGAGAGATGAGTGCTGTCTTGTTCTGGGTCTATTGAATGCAGGGGACTTTCCTAGGAATAACTGTGATGTCATTGAATACTGGACTCACTGAAATATGAATCCTCTTGTTTTCCCAGTGGGTTTGGGTCGGGGTCCCTGTTCTTGTTTCTTAAGTGGATGCTTAATAATCCTGATACATCAACAAGGATCATAACAATTATTTATTGAGTGCCAAGCACTTAGCTAAACATGTGATAAAGTCTTCCTTTTAATCCTCACAACAACCCAATGAGGTAGGTGCTTTGATTATTATTTCCATTTTACAGATGGGAAAGTGGAGGCTCAGAGAGATGAAAAATATGCCCAAGGAAGGGCCCTAGATTGCATGATAGGGCTAGGGTTCAAACCTAGGTTTCTCTGGCACAGGGTGTCAAATCACTGTGGGATAACTCTGCTTTGATTCAAGAACTCTGTTGTTCATCAGGCTGTCTCCTGGCATCAAATATGCCCCTAGCACTAATATATGGCTTCAGAAAACACAGCTGTTTGGAGGCAGCAACAGCTGTTCATTCATTTACCACTTCACCAAGTCACAAAAATTAAGACACCATAAGGTAAGGCTCAGTTGGTCTCAAAAACCAGGATAGGTAATTATTTTTTTAATTAAAGAAGAGAAATACCACCACCACCCTCCTCCTCATACACATATACTCCCTGCTCAAAATACTTGAGTTTTGATTTCTGTAGGAGGTAAGGGGATGATTTGCAGTAAGAATTTATGTTATTGATGGTAGGAATTCTATGTACATCACTGTGTATATCTGAAAGTGAAAAAGACAAATCAGGATGCTTACCACTCATTCATTCTTTCCTTCCCTCCCTCTTTCTTTCTTTCTTTCTTTCTTCCTCACCACAAATATTTACTGAACACCTGCCAGTTGCAGCATATGGGATCTTTAATTGCAACATGCAAAGTCTTAGTTGCCTCCCATGGGACCTAATTCCCTGACCAGGGATCAAACCCAGGCCCCCTCCATTGGGAGTGAGGAGTCTTAGCCACTGGACCACCGGGAAAGTCCCAGTGAACCCGGTTTTGAGTACCTGTGTGCTACAGGAAGTTTTCATGGACTAGAAAAATCTATCATTTCTTTATGAGAGAGAAGCTATGCATCCTGGCAATTGGTAGGGAAAGTTTTCTCTGAATAAATGTGTCAACTGGATTTCACAAACTATTTCTCAGAATAATCCACTAAAACAACTTCTCCCTTAAATGTTTCCAACAGGACATGAAGGAGGAAGAAGGAAACACACGAACAGTCCTAGAAAAATGTCCAAGCACATGGCCAGCAGTAAAAGTGGGGGCAGTCTGGTGAATATCTGCTTCTAGCTTTCCGTTTAGGACAGGTCTACCCACCCCTACACACACACTCCTTCCTTATCAGGGCTGCCCTAACAGGGTGCTACCAGAGAAGGCAATGGCACCCCACACCAGTACTCTTGCC
This sequence comes from Redunca redunca, assembly GCA_006410935.1. NCBI lineage: Eukaryota > Metazoa > Chordata > Mammalia > Artiodactyla > Bovidae > Redunca > Redunca redunca. Next base: position 134,431 of record SJYQ01002469.1, read on the forward strand.
TGGAGAATCCCAGGGGTGGGGGAGCCTGGTGGGCTGCCATCTATGGGGTCGCACAGAGTCGGATACAACTGAAGTGACTTAGCAGCAGTAGCAGCAGCAACAGGGTGCTACAGACTTGGGGGCTTAAACATCAAAAAGTTATTTTCTCATAGTTCTGGACCAAGATCAAGGTGTCAGCATGGTGGGTTTCTTCTGAGGCCTCTCTCCTCGACTTTCAGATGACCACCTTCTTGAACCTGTGGTGTCTCTCCCTCTTCTTATACAGAGACTAGTCATATTGGTTGGGACTCTGCTCTAATGACCTCATTTTAACTTAAAGACCTTGTTTCTGGGACTTCTCTGACTTCTCTTCCAATACAGGGGGTGTGGGTTCAATCCCTAATTGGGGAACTAAGATCCCATGTGCAATGTGGTCAAAATAAATAAAAAGACCCAGTCTCCAAATACAGCCATATTCCAAGGTACTGGTGCTTAGGACTTCCACACAGGAATTTTAGGGGGACATAGTTCAGCCCATAACAACCTCTCTTCTTCCCTCCCTCTTCCAAGTCCCCAATGATGACATAACGCTAAAGAGTATTAACTCTGGGGCCAGACAGCGGTATGACCTTGGACAAATTAAATGCTCCTCCTCAGTGTGCTCATCCACAATAAAGGACTAAGAATCGTACCTCCGACTCTTTGTGACCCCGTGGACTAGAGCCCACCAGGCTCCTCTGTCCATGGGATTCCCCAGGCAAACAGACTGGATTGGGTGGCCATTCCTTTCACCAGGGGATCTTCCAGACCCAGGGATCAAACCCGGGTCTCCTGCTTTGCAGGCAGATTCTTTACCATCTGAGTCACCAGGCAAGCCCATCCCATTACATAGGGTCATTAAACGAGTTAAAACATCTAAGGCACTTAGAACAGTGTCTGGCACAAGGGTAGCACCATGTAAGTGCTTACTAAATTAAACGTTAACATCAAAAACTCATTTTTACTAGGGTAGTAGGAGAGTTTTACATGTCAATCTCCCAAACACTTTGCTCTTTCTAGATAATACTCATCATCAGTGACTGAACCGTCAGTTCACAATAGGAGACCCATAGATACTGGGTTTACCAAAAAGTTCATTCGGGTTTTTCATCACATCTTATGGAAACTTTTTTGCCAACCCAAAATATTTGAAGGTGTGGGCCCTCCAACCTTCTTCAAAGCACATTTTTGGACAAATACATGATTTACCTTAAAATAGCAACATTAGCCAACATTTATTAAGTGCTCACAGTGTGCTGGGCACCATGCTCAGGGCTTCCCAGTATGATCTTATTGAACTCTGTAACGTAGGTACTATTATTATTCCCAGTTTACAGTTGAGGAAACAGAGGCTCCAAAAAGCCTCATCTCAAGGCCACATTCCCTAGTAGGTGAATGATAGGCCCACTCAAAAGTGAGACAGTTAGCGACTGACTGTCACCTGCAGAGTGTCAGGGGAGAGAAGGACGTCTTCCCTTTTCCCTCTCTTTTCCATCACCCCCTTTGCTGGACAACACGTCCACCGTCCCCATGGCCAAGACTGCACTCTCTCTACTACAGGAAACATCCAAGCTGCTGGGACTCGACCCAGCGCCACCTCACAAGCCCAGCATTTCGAGGGGCACGCTTCCAAACAGGGTAATAATCGTCCCATTAAAATTAATGTCCATGAAGTGAGCCGTTAAAAGCGTGTAGATTAAAAAGGGGGAGGAGGAGGGAATTGTTCAATTTAAATCCAAAGGGCTTTTTAAATAGACAATGTATCTTCATTCTTGGAACGCTACATTGGGCAAGGATCCCGTCCCCTCTGCAAAGTCTAGCGGGGATTAAGGAGGTGAGTCCCGGGAGAATGGGAAAGTGGTTCTGGCCAGAAGCGAAAGGAACCAAGGTTTATCCAGGGCCCGCTGCCTGCCAGGTGCTTGGCACACATTTCTCTCATTTAATCTCTGCCCTACTCCTGGGAGGGAGGTATTATTAGTCCCAGATTACAGGGGGCAGTATAAAACCATGGTTAAGAGCTTAGAGCCTGCAGCAGGCTGCCCTCATTTAGATCCAGGTTTATTCCTCACCAACTCTGTGATCTCCTGGCAAGAGCCTTTACCTCCCTGTGCCTCAGTTTCCTCATCTGTAAAAAAGGATAGTAATAGCACATTCTCACCACCCTAGAATTGGGAAACTAACTTTAGGCAGTGTAGACAGGGACCCAGTAACCTACAACAGAAGGCACTCAGTGAGTGTTGACCATTATTAAGGGTAGGAGAATTGGGACCCAGCGGATCCAAAAATGAGCTCAGTCATGTCCTCCTCTTTGCGACCCCATGGACTGTAGACTGCCAGGCTCCTCTGTCCATGAGATTTTTCAGGCAAGAATCCTGGAGTGTGTAGCCGTTCCCTTTCTCAGTGGATCTTCCTGACCCAGGGATGGAACCCGGGTCTTCTGATTGCAGGCAGGTTCTCTACCGTCTGAACCACCAGAGAAGCAGCTAGGACATAAAGAGGCACCAAGGTCACACAGCAGAGATGAGGTCTCAGCCCTGACCATGCTGCAGGCCAAGGGGAAATCTCTCCATGATAAATCCAGACCCAAACTAAGTTCATAGTCTTGAAGAATCTTTTTCAAGTGACCAAGGACTCATCAGGCCTTAGCAACACTCTGCTCCTGGGGAAAAGACAATGGAGCTGCCTCATCAGGACCTAGAAGGCCAGCTTGGAGCCCTCTCCAGGCTCCCCCAGTTTTCTGAATCCCCAGTGGATTCACGGTAGGTCAGGGTCTCATTCTCCCCCAAGGAAACCCCGGAGGGCCCTCTCGCCCATCTGTACCCTCACCAGCAGACACAGACCCAGATTTTCCAGTCTGGAGGGGCACAGGGGCAACTCTAGGATGGGGGCGG
>SJYQ01002469.1:143208-185103 GCA_006410935.1 Redunca redunca
TCAAACATTCTAAGCGTCAGAAATCCAAACAAGGCATAGCAGGGGTGACTCGTGTCTGTTCCAGGCTGACTGGGGCACTGGAGCCATGGGAGTGGGATCTTCATTTATATGAAGGTCTGGCTGTTGAAGCTGGGTGTCGGCTGGGACTGCCAATCAGAGCATTTATAGTCAGTCTCCTCTTGTGGGCTGGGCTTCCCCACAGCACGGCAGCCTCATGATAGATGGATTCTGACCTGGTGTCTTAGAACTCCAAAGGCAGACGCCTCAGAGGGCCAAATGGAAGCTGCTTTGTCTTTTTTGACCCAGGTTCAGAAATCACTTTGGTCAAAGGACTTCCCTGGTCCAGTGGCTAACACTCCTCACTTCCAGTGCATGGGGCCCAGATTTGGTCCCTGGTCAGGCAACTAGGTCCTGCATGCCTCAACTAAGACCCTACTCAGCCAAATAAATATTTTAAACAGAAAGAAATCACTTTGGTCAAAAGCAAGTCACCAGTCAGCCTAGACTTACAGGAGAGTGGAATTAGGTCCCACCCCATGGGTGGCAAGGTTCTAGAATAGCAAAGGGGAGAGAAGATATTGTGGCCATCTTTGGATTATGCAGTCTAAACACAGAATTTCAGAAAGTGCTGTGGGCTCTGAAGGTAACACCCAAAGATAATGTACAGGCAGGGCTCAGAGATATTGTGGTTGGGTTCTAGACCACTGCAATAAGGCAGGTCACGAATTTTTTTGGTTTCCCCATGCATGTAAGAGTTACATTTACATTATCCTGTAGTCTATTAAGTGTGCAGTAGGGTTATGTCTTTAAAAACAACATACACACCTCGATTAAAACATACTTTATTGCTAAAAAATGCTGCTGACCATCATTCGAGCCTTCTATAAGTCGTAATCTTTTTGAAATAATCACATCAAAGATCACGGATCACAGATCCCTATAACAAATATAATAATGATGAAAGAGTTGGAAATATTGCAAGAATTATCCAAATGTGACACAGAGACATGAAGTGAGCAAATACTGTTGGAAAAATTGCATCAATAGACTTGCTCAATGCGGGGATGCCACAAACCTTCCATTTGTAAAAAACAAAAACTGTGAATACTCTGAGGTATGCCTGTCATAGTGGGAGCCTGGTGCATTCCTACCTGCAACGGACGGTGATGGCCACTCAAGGAGAGACCAGGGGACCAGTGACTTGAGTGATGAGAAGGAGTCAGCCATGTGGGTGTCTGGAAGAAAGATGTTCTGGGGAGGTGACATTTTGCACTGTATGTTTGAGGAAGAGAAAAGCAAGCAGTGGACTAAGACTATGTGAACTAGGGGGAGAGAAAGTCAGATGAAAGACGGGCTAGATGAGGCCATGGCAGAGCGGGTGAGTTTTTCGGTAAAGGGAGTGACATGTGCTGACAGCCCAGGAAGAGGGGCTTTATAAGTGGAGGATTAGATGTGATGCAAGAGAGAGACCCCGGCTTCCCTGGTGGCTCAGTGGTAAAGAATCTGCCTTCCAATGCAGGAGCCTCGGGTTTGATCCCTGTGTCGGGAAGATCCCCTGGAGAAGGAAATGGCAACACACTCCAGTATTTTTGCCCGGGAAATCCTATCAGAGGAGCCTGGTGGGCTACAGTCCGTGGGATTGCAAAGAGTCGGACACAACGAAGCAACTGAGCCCACACACAGACATCAACAGTGTGTATATGTCAATCCCAATCGTCCAATTCATCCCAGTCTGCCCTTTCCCCTTGGATATCTATACATTTGTCCTCTACGTCTGTGTTTCTATTTCTGCCTTGTAAATAAGATGGTCTATGCTAATTTTCTCAGACTCCTCATTTATGCAATAATATATGATGTTTGTTTTCCTCTTTCTGACTGACTTCTATAGGTCTCTAGGTCCAGCCACGTCTCTACCAATGACCCAATTTCTTTCCTTTTTATGGTTGAGTAATATTCCCTTGTGTGTATATACATATACGTATATGTATACATACATGTATATATACACGTGTGTGTACATATACATGTATGTGTACATGTATGTATGCATATATATATATATACACCACGTCTTCTTTATCCATTCCTCTGTTGATGAATATTTAGGTTGGTTAAGGTCTGAGAGATTCTGGTCCCTGTACTGGCTCTCTGATGACCAACCCTCAGTGCCCTTAGAAGGCTGTGGATACAGGCTGGATTTCCATCACCTAAGAAATTTCACCATTCAATTCGGTATTGTCTTCCCTCCCTCCTTCCTGCCCTAAACTGGTGCCCTTGCTATTGGGTGGGGATCTCTGTTTTAGGCCAGGTCAGTGAGATGTGACCGTCCAGTAGCACTGTACACCAGGAAAAGAGAAGGCTCTTTACCTGCCCTGTGGAGAGAAAACTGACTACTCCACAGAGTATCACCATCTCTAAACTTTTGCTCCACAGGCCATGGACTTGGACAAGATGGAATTAAATCACTTTGGGAAACTTTATATTGGAGAAGGAAATGGCCACCCACTCCAATGTTCTTGCCTGGAGAATCCCAGGGATGGGGGAGCCTGGTGGGCTGCCGTCTATGGGGTTGCACAGAGTTGGACACGACTGAGGTGACTTAGCAGCAGCAGCAGCAGCAGCAGGGAAACTTTATGAAATAAAGTTTATTACCTTTTTAGAAAAGAAAATAGCTTTTTTCTTGATTATGAAAAATATTACAAGCTCACTATCAAATACTTGGAAAATACTGAATAAAAGACGATTTTAGTCGATGGTTTTTATCTCACTACCCATTGTTAACATTTTGATAGATTTCTTTCCATTAAAAGAAAATGCACTGAGAGGACTTCCCTGGCCATCCAGTGATCAAGACCCCATGCTTCCACTGCAAGGGGCATGCATTCGACCCCTGGTTTGGGAACTAAGATCCCACATGTTACATGGCGTGGCTGAACAAAAAGCACTGAGAAGTAGTTTAACAAATGGAATCCCTGTAAATACATTTTCTGTAATCTGACTTTGTCGTTATATTATGGACATTTCTCCATGTTTCATGGTATTTTCCGTGACACACTTCTTAGAGGTTACTTAGGATTTCTCTGTTTGGCTCTTCCATCATCTGCCTTCTCACTCGGCTATCATTGGAGGTTTGGATTGTTTCCAGTTGCAATACAGAAAGCATTTGGGTGTCACTCTTCGGGTACATCACAGAGATTTTCTAAGGAAGGCCCACAGGTGGAACTTTGGTATCAAAAGTGTATATAAACATTCTTTTATTATAAAGGATGTCTAAAAAAAATAAAATCTTGTGGGTTCTAGATAAACTCTGCCATTTGTTCCCATTTCTCCTTTATGTCACCAGCCACTATCCATAATGTGGTTATCGCTGGCTGTTGCCATCCTCAGCTAAATCTGTGTTGTTTCTTTATGGACTATTCTCCGTAGACCACACCTCTAGCCGTTGTTGGAGTGCGTAAGTGCGATGACTGCTGGCATGCCCATCCCAACTTCAGGAAAAGGCTCCAAGTCATAGCAGTGTCACTAAGTTTGAAGGACTTCTCTGCCTGCCTGGCTGTACTTGTCATTATGGCACCATGTTCATCTGATATTCTTGGATTTGGCACAGGGTACTTAATAAATACTGCAGGATGCTAACATCCTGATGGCGGGGAATCTTAGACAAAATGATTTTGGAGGGGTCTTCTGAGGGTGGGAATTTGCCAGGGGCCATGAGATAGATTTAAGAAGAGGTACCATTTTCATAGGTTCCCAAGGTGGTGCTAGTGATAAAGAACCCCCCTGCCGGTGTAGGAGACATAAGAGACATGGGTTCGATCCCTGAGTTGGGAAGATCTCCTGGAAGAAGGCATGGCAACCCACTCCAGTATTCTCGCCTGGAGAATCCCCACGGACAGAGGAGCTTGGCGGGCTACAGTCCATTGGGTCGCAGAGTTGGACACAACTAAAGCGATTTAGCAATCAGCACGCACCATTTTCAAAGGCCCAGACTGAAAATGTTTTAGCCTGTTAGTGCATTGTGGAGCCTCACTCTTGATTCAGAAAATTGAAATGCTGGTAAATGTTTATCTAACTCACCCAGATTTTTTGCCAATGTAGGACAGCTTGTTGGAAAGTGACATGAACTTTCAAGTCAGGCTGACTCTCAGGTCAGGTCCTAATCTGCCATTTCCCACTTGTGTGATCGTAGGCATGCCTCTCTACCTTCTGAGCAGTATAAGGCGTGTCACTGATGTTCAGAAAATGGTAGAAAGTAGTAAATGATAGTGCAGGGTATGTGTTCTTGTTTGGTGTAAATTTTAGTCCATGGGCTCATATTCAGTGTATGGTGGGGGCTTTTAAGGGACTTCTCTGAGCCTTCTGCACAAAGGAGTTGCCAGTCCTGCCTCCTCAACCCTGTGGATCACCAACAGCCTTCTTAAGTCACTGCACCAGGGCAGGGGGGACCTCCAGACCACCACTCCCCAACTGTCCTAGGGGACAGGACTCCCCTACTGTCCTGGGGGACACTAGCCCTGGGGTCCCCAGGGGACCCCAATTCATCACTTATCCCAGCGCCTGGCATGGTGACTGGTACAGAGTCAGCATTCACTAACTACTGAATGGATGGATGGATGAGTAAATGAGTGAATGAGTTGGGGAGAGGCCTAGAAAATTTGGGACCCCCACCCCAGAAAAGAGACATACAATTGGCGGATTCATACTCCTTTATTCCTCTCCCCCACTTCAGAAAGAAATCATAGCTCTGATCTGAGTCTCCAAAAATCTAGGACCCCAAGAGATCGCTGTTATAGCCAGAGCTAGACAGGGCTTTGGAAACCACCAAACCCAACTCCTTACCTTATAGATGATGAAGACGAGGCTCAGAGAGCTTCTGAGGGTTGAAAGGAGGTGGGCTTACATGCCAGCTGTCCTTGTCTAAGAATACCTTCGTGTCTAGGCAGAGATCGAAACCTGGTGGTTTCCTGGCTGAAACTGGCCTGCTGTTGAGTTTTATTTGACTTGCATGCTTTCTCCCCAACACTTACAAACCAGGCACTTTCATATAGAAGCCCACATTTTCAGTTTTTCTTGAAAAAATGGAAAGATCTGACAACACCAAGTCCCATGTGCCAGTGAAAGGCTGCAGATGAACATCAGAAACCTCTTTAGACGGGACACAGACTCTCCAATGACTGTGGCCCGTCCTGCACTGGACCTGATGCATTTAAATCGGCAACCTCTGATTTCGGAGACCTCCCCACCAGAGGTCCCTTGACGCATAGACGCACCCACACGTGTGTCCTATTTTAAATAAATGAGATCATTCTGGTCCTGCTGTTTGTAATCTGCTTTTTCCCCAATAAAAAATAGGTTGCTGAGATGTTCCCATGTCAACAGAGGTTTTCATCATCTCTTCTTATGGCTGCATGGTGTTCTATTGCTTGGATGGACCACGATTTCCTTATTTGGTCATTTCCCCAGGGATATTTACACTGTTGCCATTTTCTGGTAGTTCATAAATGAGGTTTGGTAAACATTTGTTTGAACAATTTTGAAAAAAAAAAAAAATGAAGTTCCTAGAGGTGAAGTTGTCGGGTGAAAAAAACGAGTGTGTGAGAACGTGATGCGCGTGGTGAGATTGCTGTAAGAAGGATCTGCCCGTTTGATCTGGCATCAGTTCTGTGCTCTGCTACTTCCCGCCTCCCCAGCTTCTCAGTGCTTACCCTTCTGGACATCGAGTGACCTTGGCATTCAAGGCCCACCTGCCAGAACCTCATAGTGGGTGGAGCTTTGAGTTCTTTGGACTCTCTCCACAGACTGTATGTGATCAGTAACTATTCACTGGACTTCCCTGGTGGCCCAGTGCTTAAGAATCCGCATGCCAGTGCAGAAGACACAGCTTCAAATCCCTGGTCCAGGAAGGTTCCATACGCCGAGGGGCAACTAACCCCATGCACTGCGACTCGAGCCTGTGCTCTCGAGCCTGTGTTCTGCAATAAGAGAAGCTGCTGCAGCAAGAAACCTGTGCACCGCAACAAAGAATAGCCCCTGCTCACCACAACGGGAGAAAATCCCACACAGCAGCGAAGACTCAGCACAGGCAAAAATAAATACAGCAATTAATTAAAAACACTATTCACTGATAGAATGGATAACTACTCACAGATAACAGGGGCAGCAGACAGATAGGCAGAGAGAAGCAAACATTTCTTCCAGGAGCTGCCAAATAAATGGCTGCTTCCTTTCTCATATACCCTAGACCTAGCCTTCCGCTCTGTTAGTCCCCTCAACTACTGTCTCCTCAGAGCCCAGTGTTCCTAACTGGCCAGCATGAGCTACACGGGTGGAGATTTAAATGATAACAAGGACCAGAGCATCTTCTCTCTAGGAAGTCCACTTGAAGAACTTTGTACCTGTGATTCTTAGACATTAGGACCTACCACTGGTACCATTTGAACCCCATGGTCAGAATAAACTTGTTGAAACCAAAGATGGAAGAGTGGGTGAAAAGGACTATTGTAAAGAACAGGGAACTCTACTCAACACTCTGTAATGACTCATATGGGTATAGGGTCTAAAAAAGAGTGGATATAGGTCCTGAAGATGATGCTGTGAAAGTGCTGCACTCAATATGCCAGCAAATTTGGAAAACTCAGCAGTGGCCACAGGACTGGAAAAGGTCAGTTTTCATTCCAATCCCAAAGAAAGGCNGGTGTTGGAGAAGACTCTTGAGAGTCCCTTGGACTGCAAGGAGATCCACCCAGTCCATTCTGAAGGAGATCAGCCCTGGGATTTCTTTGGAAGGAATGATGCTAAAGCAGAAACTCCCGTACTTTGGCCACCTCATGTGAAGAGTTGACTCATTGAAAAAGACTCTGATGTTGGGAGGGATTGGGGGCAGGAGGAGAAGGGGACAACAGAGGATGAGATGGCTGGATGGCATCACGGACTCGATGAACGTGGGTCTGAGTGAACTCCGGGAGTTGGTGATGGACAGGGAGGCCTGGTGTGCTGCGATTCATGGGGTCTCAAAGAGTCGGACACGACTGAGTGACTGAACTGAACTGAACTGATAACTGATTAAAAAGCAGAGCATCACAGCAAAACATCACTTTGCTGACAAAGGTCCATATAGTCAAAGCTATGGAGAATCCCATGGACAGAGGAGCCTGGCAGGCCACAGTCCATGGGATTGCAAGATTTGGACATGACTTAGTGACTAAACCACCACCACCATGGTTTTTCCAGGAGTCATGTATGGATATGAGAGTTGGACCATAAAGAAGGCTGAGTGCTGAAGAATTGATGCTTTTGAACTGTGGTTCTGGAGAAGACTCTTGAGAGTCCCTTGGACTACAAGGAGATCAAACCAGTTCATCCTAAAGGAAATCAACCCTGAATATTCATTGGAAGGACTGATGCTGAAGCTGAAACTCCAATACTTTGGCCACCTGAGGCGAAGAGCCAATTCACTGGAAAAGACCCTGATGCTGGAAAAGATTGAGAACAGGAGGACAAAGGGGCAACAGAGGATGAGATGGTTGGAGAGCATCGCCAACTCAATGGACATGAGATTGAACAAGCTCTAGGAGATAGTGAAAGACAGGGAAGCCTGGTGTGCTGCGGTCCATGGGGATCACAGAGAGTCAGACATGACTTAACAACTGAAAAGCGACAATAACAACTGATTCGCTTTGCTGTACAGCAGAAACTAACACAACATTGCAAGTCGACTGTACTCCAGTAAAAATCGATTTTAAAGATTAAAAACAAAATCCCCAAAGATGGAAAAGCTGGGAAGTTACTACCATTATTCATGTGCTCAGATAGCCACTGTCAGTTGACAGGTTGAATTGAGCACCTACTGTGTGCCAGGCATACTGCTGGGCCCTGAGGAAACATGATGGATCAAGGGAGAGACTTGGTGTGTACATGCACAGAAAGTGTCCTGGGTGGCTCAGGGGTGGAGGTGAAGGCGGCTTTCATTTTATTTGTATATCCTTCTCTGCTACTTGGAACTTCGGCTGGATGGCATCACTGACTCGATGGACGTGAGTCTGAGTGAACTCCAGGAGTTGGTGATGGAGAGGGAGGCCTAGCGTGCTGCAATTTTCATGGGGTCACAAAGAGTCAGACATGACTGAGTGACTGAACTGAACTGAACTTACCACATATGCAAACAGCAAGAACAAAAAAGTTTTTTTTTTTTATTTAAAACTAGGACCCCTTAGGAGGGAACCCAAGAGTCCTAACTCTTCTCTGATGTAGGGAAAAGGGAGTGAGACTTCTGTCCCATCTAACGCTGCAGCGGGATTCACAGCTCCCCACCGGCCATATCTCAGCCCAGGCAGGTGGGGTCTCCAGGCTTCCTGTCCCCACCTCCACCCCACCCCCGCCCCTCCACTCTGTGGGTGCAAAGTGGAAACAGGGACACTGAAAAATAGAAGTTTCATGAATCTCCCCAGTTGTGAGCTTTGGTTGTGAGTCAGCATTTGAGAAAATGCTTTATGAGCCAAGTTTGAGGAAGAATATCCCAGGAGCAGGACAACTGGGCTCATAGGGGGAGGTGGACTTTATGTTTTTAAACTAATTTTAAATTGTATAATGACTCCTTGCTCCTTGCAAAAAAAAAAAAAGAAAAGTAACATAAACAATATGGAAGTACAGTATATAGAGAACTTTACTCGGCCCCTAAAGCTATACCCCTGGTGTAACTTTCAGTCTGGATGTATATGTAACAATGGTAACAATCATAATAACAAATGGGTCGGTGCTTTCAGTCCTTACATCAACACAATGAGATTCAACATACTGCCCCACTCCTTTTCCATGTAAGGAAACTGAGGCCCAGAGAGGTTAATAACTGGCCCAAAGTCACACAGCTTTTAAAAAGGGTCTGAATCAGGATTCCAACTCAGGTGTCAAGCTCCAGAGTCTGTGCTCTTAACCATTAAACTGTTTTGCGTTTCTGCAATACTTTTTATATGGATATATAGATAGGTATAAATGTCTATGTATACACATACACAAATACACATATTCCTTAAAAGAAAAAAAAAGAGACCTGGGCTATTTGCTCTTTTCAGTTAAAAATCATAGCCAACTTTCTATCTCAATACATTAAAATTTTTTTTATTTTGTATTGGGGTATGGCCAATTAACAATGCTGTGACAATTTCAGGTGAACAGTGAAAGGACTCAGCCATACATGTATCAGTGAGAGGACTCAGCCATACATATACATGTATCCATTCTCCCCCAAATCCCCTCTCATCCAGGCTGCCACGTAACACTGAGCAGAGTTCCCTATGCTATACAGTACGTGCTTGTTATCCATTGTGATCCATTGTAAATATAGCAGTGTGTACATATCCATCCCAAACTCAACTGTTCCTTCCCTCCATCCTTCCTTCATCTCCTGGCAACCACAAGTTCCTTCTCTAAGTCTGGGAGTCTGTTTCTGTTTTGCAAGTTCATTTGTATCATTTCTTTCTACATTCCACAAATAAGGGATGTCATATGATATCTCTCCTCCTCTGTCTATCTAATTTAGATTTACCTCTTGCTAATTTCCATGAGGCTTGTTAATCCAGTCTCCTGTCAGTAAACACACAGGGGACTTCCCTGATGGTCCGGTGGTTAAGAATCCGCCCGTCGATGCAGGGGACACCAGTTTGACCCCTGGACCGGGAACTGAGATCCCACAGGCCTTGGCACGATTAAGCCTGTGCGCTGCAATAAGAGATGCCACCTCAACGGGAAGTCCACTTGCCACAATTAGAGAAAGCTTGTGCGCAGCAATGAAGACCCAGCACAGCCAAAAATAATAAACAAATAAACACATGGGTTGTTTCCAAATTCCAGATTTGTAATAAATTGCGAATTTGTTACAAATAAAGCTGGAGGGGACATCCTTATGTACACTTATGTGACTACTTCTGTGGGCTAGTGTAGGGTGTCCAATTTAAAATCCCCTAGAAGTGTACGCACAGGCCCACCCACTGATTGTGGGACGTGGTGACGTGGCGATGCGTCCACTAGTTTTTCCATGCAGTGCAGAGAGGTGCTTCTGATGTTCATCCTTCACTGTGGACACCAACCTGTAATCAGGATGCCAACTGGTACAGGAATTTGTCCATTTAGCAGTCCTGGGAGAGCCTTAGAAAGACTCATTATTGGCTCAATGATTTATAGGTACAAAAAGTGAAAATCAGTTGCTGGTTCTAGTTTTGCAAGAAAACAATACCGTTTCTTGCCTGCTGCCACCTTTTTTTCCCTTCATCATCTCTCTACTCAATTCAAGTATCAACACAGTCTCAGCTGTCACAACTCTCTGATGTAGTTCCCTGCTCATCAGGGTCTCCTGTTTGAGCCATACCTGTCACTGTCCTTGAGTCTTGCTCAGCCTCTTCCCCACCTAAACCATCTTCCCTTCTTCCAAATATAGGAAATAAAACTTCCCGTGTATTTTCAAGACCCAGATGAAATCCTGCTTCCTCTCTGAAACATTCCTGATGATATAACCGCATCCTGATTTCTAGGCTGTAAACACACCTGCAGACAATGGTCTTTTGCAGTCCTGACCTCTGGTATTTCATGTCTTCCCCAGTAAGACTAGAGGCCAGTTGAGGGCAGAAACTGAGCTTTTTCTAGAGCAGGGAACAATGCTTTTTTGTACAAGGTCAGCACACTTGCATGCATTGGAGAAGGAAATGGCAACCCACTCCAGTGTTCTTGCCTGGAGAATCCCAGGGACAGGGGAGCCTGGTCGGCTGCCGTCTATGGTGTCACACAGAGTCGGACGTGACTGAAGTGACTTAGCAGCAGCAGCAGCAGCACACTTGATAGCCCACGGTTTAGGTGCATTCTCTCTTTACTTTCTTTTTTTAAAAAAAATACTTATTTTTTTATTTGGCTGTGCCAGGTCTTAGCATGTGGGATCTATTTTCCTGATCAGGGTTTGAACCCAGGCCCCCTGCATTGAGCGTGTGGAGTCCTAGCTGCTGGACCACCAAGGAAGTCCCCCGTCCTTCCTTTTTTGTACTGGTATTTAAGGCAGCATAATTGCCTTAGGCTAATACTGCAGGGTTCCACAGACTTTGGCTCCATAGATCAGTATGACCAGGCACCAACAAAGTATGATTTTTAGGAGTTACAGAAGCTGGTTTCCGTGAACTAAATCAAGCGTGTTTCTCAGTTGAGTTGACAGTGACTCTAAACACACAGCGGCTAAATAGAACACCTTCTGCACTTGTGATGAGACAGGAGGGGAACGGGGTTGGGGTGCTGGTTGGCAGGCTGCAGGGGTCTTCTCCTTCTACCTGAGCTGGTCAAAAGCCAAAGGTTTGAAGTTGCTGGCTCAGATCCTTGTGACCTTCGATGTGGATGCATTGGGTTGGCCGAAAAGTTCATGGAAAAACCTGAACCAACTGTTTGGGCATTCAAATAGCTTGTGGGGGTCCACATGATTGTGACTCCCCTCTTTCATACAGTTGTATGTATTGACCAGGGTTCAAGTAAGGGCACAGAGCACCCCCAAACTGAGTTATCAGAGGAGAGTCTAGTAAAGGTTCGATGGCAACATGTGGGCAGGGTTTAGGAAATCTGTGGGGGTGCCTGAAGTCCCGTCTCCACCACTACACCCCCACCCCTCCCTGGCAGGCTGGCCTAAAGGTGAGGACAGGAACCCGGAGTTATGGCAGAGAGCTTCCTGGCAGGCGCTCCTGCCGATCTGTGGCCCTATTTGTGGCCCCATGACTGTCTTCTGAGAACTAGACCCTGCAGGAGGCCACAGGCCCAAGTGAGCCTGTTGGTGCAGTTCGGACAGGTCAAAATCCCAGACTGCTGCCTACCTGAAGGTCATCAAGTGATCTTTCTCCTACCCCACGTGGTTTGTAACAGGCACAAGGCAGTTTCCCTACCACCCGCTGTAGAGGAACCTGTGAATTGTTTTTGTCTCCTCTGCTAACTCTCCAGCCTCATCTGTCCCATGGCCCCATGGCCCAGTCTTCACTTGAGCCTCATCACATTCCCCGACCTTGTCATGCTATGTCATTCCTCTGGGTCCTGTTTCTTCTCCCTTTTTCCTCCTCCTCCCTCCCTAAAGCCCCCTCCCCCTTCCTCTACTCCCTCTCCCCCTCCTTATAGCCTTTTAAAGTGCACAAGTTGGGACTTCCCTGGTGGTCCACTGGCTGAGACTCCACATTCCCAATGCAGAGGGCCCCGGATTCGATCCCTGGTCAGGGAACTAGATCCTGCATGCTGCAACTAAGATCTGGCACAGCTAAATAAATATATAAATGAATAAATATTAAAAATAAACCTGCAATCTGGTGGCTCAGACGATAACCTGGTTATCTGGTGGCTCCCTGGGTTGGGAAGATTCCCTGGAGAAGGGAATGGCAACCCACTCCAGTATTCTTGCCTGCAGAATCCCATGGACAGAGGAGTCTGGCTAGCTACAGTCTATGGGGTTGCAAAGAGTCAGACATGACAGCAACTAACACAGACACACAGCAATCTTTTAAAAATAAAGTGTACATATCAGTGGTGTTTATTATATTTCCAGAGTTGTATGGCCACCCCCCGCCCCCACCCAGTCAAATTTAGAGCATTTTTATTTCCCCAGCAGAAGCCCTGGACCCATTAGCATTTACCCCCACAACTGTTTACATTTCCTGCCAGCCCTGGGTGACCATGAATCTGCTTTTTGTTTCTATAGATTTTCTTCTTCTAGACATTTCCTATACATGGAATCATACAATATTTGTCCCTTTCGTGTCTGGCTTCTTTGACTAGCATCATGTCTTCAAGGCTGATCTGTACTGTAGCGTGTATCAGTGTTTCTTTCCTCTTTATGGCCAAATAATATTCCACTGTGTGGAAATACCCCACTTTATTTATGCATTCATCAGGTGATGGGCATTTGCGTTGTGTCCGCTTTGGGGCCATTCATAGATAATGTTGCTCTGGACATTTGTGTACAAGTTTTTCTGTGGATATATAGCTTCCACCCTCTTGGGTTTGTACTATTTTTTCTAGCCCTGCCCAGAATACCTTACCTTAACTTGGCTAATCCACTGGTATCATTTAGTACTCCACAGGGGTCTGTTTGCTTTTTCTCTGAGGACTTTTCTCAGACTCCTCCTCCTCCCTCACAAGCTACCTCTCCTCTGGTCCCTCATAGCCCACGCTTACCCAGATTGCAGGCTTTTCCTATGACACTGTCATGATTGATTTTATCCCATCTTCCCTTTGTTGGCCTCTGAGCCCCTGAAGGGTAAGCACTGTATCACTGGATGTTTAACACCTTAGGTTGTGCTTGGCATGTTCATCAATGAACGAATGGATGGATGGATGGGTGGGTGAGTGGATGGATGGATGAAAGCAGAGACTGTCCTACAAGTCTGCCTTGAAGATGGATCTATGAAATGAATAGATGAAGGTCCTGTTTCCTGACATGGAGGAGCAAAAAAGTAGTGTCTTTCCATTATCTTTTTTAATCACACAAGATGCCTATGTAAATCCATCTAGGTCTGAAAGCGAGACAGGTATGTGTGTATGTGCTCACAAATGCATGTTTAAAGAAGGCTGCTACGTGGACAGGGCTTTGTGGGGAGGGGCAGCACCAAGACCACCTTTGGGGGAACCTTTCCTCCCAAATCAGAGCTTTGGTATCTAGCAGCCCTCACCCATCCCCCTCCCTGACACACAGGGCTGGCTGTGCAGCAGTCCAAGGCGCTGACATCATCCCCAGCAGCTGTCTGCACGTGCCTACTGACTGAAATACAAATCTTTATTTCTGCAGGTTGGTGAAAACCCTGTGTCCTGGAGAAAGCTGGTTCCTGTTTTCCCAAGGGGGAGCCCAGAGCTTGAAAGGCCACAGTTGGCACTTCAAGAAGGAAGTGGAGAAAAAATACAGCGCCTGGAGCAATAGTAGCAACGAGGAACGGGACTGGGGAAGCCCTCTGGATGTCCAGCTGCAGAAACAAGACAACCCAACACTATTTACATACAGCTCTCTATATATAAAAAAAAGAAAATATGAATATTACTGTTCAGTGCATGCCTTGTCGAGGACGTGGTCCCCTCCCTTTTCTGCACCTTCCGATGTGAACTCTGATGCTCTTTCATGTCTGGGGGCACTGGAAGAGAGATGCTTACTGTGTACCTAGAATATTTGCAAAGACTGGTGGGAGTTAGCCTCAGAGGCGACCAACTGCCTGGGAAGGGATGCTGGTGGAGGAAGAGGTGAAATGGCAAAAGGCAAAATAGGAAAAAAAAAAAAAAGTGAGGAGGACCTGGGGCTGATGTCGAATGGGCAGAGCCCGGGGATACCTCCATTTCTGTCTTCACAAATTCTAGCCTCTCTCTGTCTACCTAGATAGATGGCTAGTCCCGCTGTCACATCAAGACAAAAGGCATTTTCCCCCCCGACCAATCTGGTGTCTCTGGTGCTTCACGTAAATCTTGCTGGTGCTAAGCGTGTTCTTGCCGGTGCTGCAGTGGTGTTCTGTTGCCAGACCTGCAAGGCCAGGGAACGAGAGAGATGTCTATTTTGCTGTTTCGGATTCTTTTTTAAAAGGGATCAGTCACAAAAGTGCCACTGGGAGTCTTTTCTCTTTCTTTGCGTGGGGATGAATATCCAGAGGTGTTGTGGAGCAGACTTTGGGGTCTGGGAGGGAGGAGGTGGATGCTGATGGCACCGAGTGGCTTGCTGGTCACGAGGTAGAAAGCTGACCTCACATGCGGCTTGTTTGCTGTCTCTTCCACCCCCACAAAAAGTATCCTGGGAGTTCAGTCCACAGCCTCCCCCACACCCCAAGGGGATTTCAGGGCTTAGGTTTTATGGATTAAAGAGCCAAGAAACGGCTAAATTCTGGTCAAGGGTGATTTATAAGCCAGGGACGTTGTGGGAGGGAGCAGGGTCATTTAAATGAAATGCACCAGCATCTCACTGACTGAAGGTCTGATGTGTTTTTTTTTCTCCAGGATAAGCTACTATTTTCAGAAGTTTCTAGAAGGGCTAAAAAAAAAAAGATGTGTGCTGGACTGAGACTTGGCTGCAAAGACTCTTCAGGGAGTGATGATTATTTTTTGCTTTCATTAAAAAAAAAATCCAACAACAACAGGTATTATTCCTCTGTGCAGGGTACACCCTATGGGTTTTAAAGCTGAGGTGGTGAGGCACCAGACTGTAGGTCCAGACAGTCATTCTACAAGGCTGGGTTTGCAGGTCACCACTCAGTACCTGTGGACAGCGGGCGTCCTGGGCTGTTCTGCAGACACCCTTCCAAGAAGCCAGCAGAGGGATCATCTGTTTTAAGGGCTGAAACAACAGTTCTTTCCCATGGGCTTTGCTGAAAATTACCAGGTCCTTTAGAATGCAGGAGCTTTCAGTGCCTCTGCAAGCTGGGAGCTGTCTCTTTCTTTGAAAAATAAGTCAGTCCATGCCTTATGTTTTCCTAAATAGCCCTTTAAAGAAACGTGCAACCCAGAACTGCTGAAAGTGAGGGCAGCTTCCCCTCTCCTCCCGGACAGCTTGGAACTCAGCAGAGCCAAAAGGAAAGCTTGTTTATAGACGATTTGTTTCCCTCATGGCTGGAGCCCTTCCTGCAGTTCTGTTTACAGGGGATGGGTGTGTAGGCACAGTCGTCAGAGAGCGGCAGGTGACATCCCCACCAAGCCGTGAACTCAGAGAAGGCAAATTCACTAGAGTGAAATGAAATACAGCCTCTGCTTTGTCAATCACTTTCCTAGGCAGACGCTACACTTTCCAGCTGACCCCATTTTCTGGGGAGGGGGTTTTCATCACCGTTGTTGTACTTGACCACAGCTGTCTGCTGCTTTAAGGCTGCACCTTCAAGACCACAACGGGGATGTGCTGACCACCTGGACACAGGTTAAAGGTCAGAGAATCCCCTTTTTCGACCCTGACTAGCTTATGACATTTCCACTGGAGGTTACACACTCCAAGCGCTGGGGTTTGGGGCAATTTTTATTTCAGTGAAGTCACTGCTGAGAGAACTGGGCACCCAGCACCCTCCTGATGGAGCTTTACAGCCAAGTCCCTTGTACATATTCTCTTGTATTGTTAGAAACTGTGTATTTCTCTAACCCTGGCTTTTTCTTGCACATCATTAATTTGAGTGCATTTCTCCACTGCCCCGATTTTTGACAAGGGGTTGTTTTTAATGCTTGTTTTTATATGAGATTTGACTTCTTGATGGACATTTGTATTAGGAAATTGAAGCATGATATATATGTATATATTGTCTCCACCGTCTCTCCCGTTGCATTACTTGGATTGCATGAGATAGTGGGGTGGTGGTTTTTTTAAAAATATTTCCACAGCATGCAAAGTGCTGGCACCATCCCTCCCTCTCCCCCTTCCCCACCCCCTTGCTTTTCTCTGGCTGCCAAGGAGTCATTGATTTTGATTAGCTTCACTGCAGAGCGTCTGTGAAGAGAGAGAGGGAGGGAGGGAGGCTTTGAAATAAATTTTAAAAAAGACCTCATATCGGGTTTCAGCAGACAGCAGTGAGAGAGTGTGTGTGTGTGTGTGTGTCTGTGTGTGTGTGTCCGTGCAAAGCAGAGGGAGGCCTCTGAGATCATCGTTTAGGTAGCTTGCTGCATAATGAGGTGAGGAGCAAACAGAAGGGCCTCTTTCTTTCTGGTTGCTCTCAGAAGGCAGGGATCAAGGAGCCACATGGATTGAATCCTCTTGGGACTTCCACATTCCAGATTAGATACATTCCCTTCTGGAAGCTTCTCTCCCTTACCCCAACTCTGAGCAGAGAAGATCTCTTCTCCCTTTTTAAAATTTTGGGTTCCCTTTCCTATTCCCTTGGACATAAGATACAGCTTGAGTAATAGATTTCTTTGAGGAACCCTGCACCTCTCTGGCTGCTGTCCATGGTTCTAGACAGTGCATTTCCTAGAACCCAATTCCCATTTTGTTCCTCTTTCACTGAGATCCTGGAGACTTTTCCCCTACTTCTTTCAGTGGTCTCATTTTAAAGTTCTTTTCTAGTTTGGTGAGGGGAAAAGGGTGATTTGAACACTTGGTTTCACAATTCATGTATATGATTTCATGCACTCCTACCTTTATTTTCATGTTCCTGACAGTGACAAAATATCACTTCCCCTCTTGCTTGGGAAATTAAGAAAGTCCTCTTTGATGCTATACAGATATCTTTTGGGGACACTGTCTTGCCACTGTGGAACTGTTGAGTGTCCACCTGGTATTAGAGGCTGCAGTGATCAGAATACAGGTTTTGTTTTTCTATATTGATACCATTTCCTTTTCTGAATGTCCCATTAAGTCCACTTGGGCTGATCACAGGGTCAGAAACTGGTTTACGGGATGAAGAGGGCAGGCTAGACACTTTAGCCTAGTCCCATGGGAACTGATGGAGTAAGCTGATGTCAAAAGTGTCATTTTAAAGTGTAAACTGAAAGTTTACTTTTTAAAAGTTTAATTCATTCAACACCTATTTATTGAGCACCTACAATATGCCAGGTTGTGGAATGTCCTCTGGGAAAAGATTTATGTATTGATAATGGAGGGGTAGACTCACTTAGAACCAGACGATACTCAGTGTCTCTTTCCAGTCTGGTTCATGGTCTTTAACAGATTTGTCAGGTCATCGCTGTGACCCCAAGCCTTGCTGGCAGATTGTTCTACAGAATTTATCTTTACTAAGAGCTATACTCTCATGAAGGTGATTCAAAAGCCGATGACCTCAACTCATTCCCAGCATGAAAAGGCTGGTTCTTGCTGCTTCACACAGCAAAGAAGCTATGCTAAGTGCTTTCTGCGTTTACCCCTCAGCTATTCCTCATGCCCTCGTTGGAAGACAGTGCCGGTATTATTCCCAGTTGAGGAAGCTGAGGCTCAGAGAGGTTATGCAACTTAGTTAAAGCTGCATGCAAAGAGTGAGGTGACTGAGCCAAGGTCTGGACTCAGGCTTCTGTGACCCCGCCTCCCTCTGCTGCCCCGGTCGGTCCCACTTCCCTCCAAGCCCGTGAGCTAACCGTCCTGCTCCACTGAACTCCTTCCACAGCATCACTAGTTCAAAGGCAAGCACATGCCTGGGGCCCAGCAAGTGGCAGGGGAACCCCACTTAGATTGCATTTGGGGGCACTCCAGGACAGGCTGGATGGCTTAGTTGGGGATTTTGTATCTGTTCCTGGCCCTTTGTGTTTCTGGTTTCTGTAACTTCCCTGGGACAAGTATCTCATTTGCAACCAAGGTCTGTTTGACTTACTTCCTAGGACATGGGAAGTTTTTCTCCCCTCCTTGTGTCCTCCCCAACTCAAACCCCCAATTTCCTCCCCTCAAGGTCTTTTGCACTATAAGCGCCCAGGAACCCCGTGTGTGGTGGGGATAGCTGTGGGGCTGCTTGGATCCTCAGTGAGGCCTCTGACTCAGCTGGAGGGGCAATAAGCTTGGGGACATTCCCTTCTGGGTTCTACCCTTGCTGGTTCGTTGTGCTCTTTTGTAAGAGGAATTTCATACCTTGGAGACGCTTTGTACATATTTGTAATGACTTTATTAAAAAACAAACAAACTAGTTGTGTGCTTCCAGCCAAAGGCCTTTGCGTGTTCATTTCCTCTTGGAAGGTTGGTCCCCAAGGACTATGGAAGGCTCTGGCCGCACATGCTACCCTTCCCTGGGACAGAAGGCCACACACTTACCTCCTGTCTGTTAGGTTCCTGGGAACACCCCAAGGGGAGCGCTGGCCTAAGCAGTACCCTTGGGTTGAGCAACAGATTGGGGGAACATGTCCAACAGTCCAAGGTCAGTGCACAAAAGCATCATTTATGCATGACATCATGTAGATAAGCAAGTGAGCCTACAGACTCATGTCTTCAGCTAAGGATGAATGATCCGCTCTGGGTAGGGTACTTTCACCTGCATTTATCTGGTCTGAGTTGTACCAAGAGACCAAGTTCTAGTTTCTTCCTAAGAATGGTAGGTTGAGGACAAGTTGTTTTTCTAGATAATAGGTTCTCTCTTCTTTGGGGACCCACTGCTTCCCCACTCTCAGTCCATAAGATTTGGAGGGATGAACTTCCTTTCCCACCCAACTCTGTTCTGACATCCAGAGCACAACACCCAATACAAGCTTGTTCAGCACTCTGAGTCCCCAGAGCGAAAATGATTGGTTTGGGAACAAACTAATGAGAACGAGGCTCAAGACTCCTGCTGGAGCTTCGGGAAAGCAGGGGCTCTTTGCTGAGGTTATGAAGCTGGTAGAACGCAAGCACAGAGCTTCGGGGTGCCCTCTTCCCAACACGTGGGATCTGACAGCCTGAAAATTGACGCATCTCAAAGGAAAACAGAACCAAGGGATGGAAAGACATGATTCTAATGTCCCTGGAGCTACTGAATCCAGCTGTACCTGAAGCCCATGCTGTTACATGAACCAAACAGAGTCCTTTTATTCAAGACACAGCTGACTTGGTTTACCAATAATTGCGACCAAAAGGTTCTGCCTGATGATGCGTGTGTGGCTGGCTTCCTAATGCTGACCTGAGAGGCACCAGTTGTCACTACTGCTATTTATATTTTAAGTACCCATCATCACCCGGGGTCTGGGGAAAGCCTTCCTGAG
The DNA here is from genome assembly GCA_006410935.1 of Redunca redunca. Classification (NCBI taxonomy): domain Eukaryota; kingdom Metazoa; phylum Chordata; class Mammalia; order Artiodactyla; family Bovidae; genus Redunca; species Redunca redunca. The sequence goes on from SJYQ01002469.1 coordinate 162,811, forward strand.
TCAGCCCATGCACCTGGTGTCATTCAGTCTATAGTGAAGGCTGCAGTGGGCACTAGATGCCACACTGAGATCCTTCTGATCCCTCTTACCAGTTCTTGGTGCCGTCTTGCACCTTTGTGTGTTCTGAGGCACCTGACACTTTCAGAGGCTTGGGGCCCCCTCAGTGGAGTGCCTGAGAGTCCCTCCCACCTCCTGCATGAGCCCACGGCTGGGAGCACAGAAACCTCAGGGTGGGACCAACCCTGAGATGCAGCTGATGCTCCAGAGCTCCCCGTGGGGCCAAGCTGAGCTAGGACTTCTCCGAAAGTCGCCCTCTTGTTGGGCCCCATCTCCTCCCTCTCCTGTTTCACTCATTCCCTTACTGGTTTCTCCTGGGAGCACTTCCTTAATAAATCACATGGCATCCACGCTGGGGAAAAACTGCCATCAGAGAACCACCCCCTGCACAAAACATCTCTTCAAAATTGTCCAAAAACAGGTCCACCTGGCTTCAAGAGGCAAATGGAGACGCAAAACCCAGATGTAACTTTTATCAACACATATTTATTGGCAGACTGCAACTTAAGGGGACGTTAAACACACCAAAGGCGGCTCTGTGTGGCCCAGAGCAAACATACTCAAAGATCCCAGGACTCACTTTACATTTCCTATCTCCAGCCCCAAGTCTTGGCAGCTTGGAAGTCTTCCCATACCTCTCACATGCTCCCCTTAGGAAGATAATGAACCTATGACATCCAGGTCCAAAGCTTGTGTTTTTTTTTTCCTTTTTCATCTCATATTTATTACACTCAAGATCTTTTACATTAGGAGAGCCATTTTCAAGGACTCCGTGGAACTTCAGCCAGTGAATCATAAAATATTAAGAGCAGGACTCTCCCACCTGACACTCAATTAACCCTGCCTCTAACAAATGAGTTTGCAGAGCCGAGGTGGATAAAAGACAGTGGCATTGTTCTTCCTTTCCAATGGTGACTCTTGGCTGCTTTTACTAAAATCTCCTGTTAGGAAAAACATGCAGTTTGATGTCTGGAAACCTCTGCCCCTGGCCACTGTTTCTCCACCTTGAGCATAAGTTAAATCTTCCCACCCCAAAAGGAAACCTCCAGAACGTGACTTTCTGCCAGAGGGTGGGATAAATAAAATCTAAACTAAATCATCCCACCTGCCCCCCACCCCCGAATGTCCCCCACATGTGACACTCTTTATAGTGTCTGAGACACGGCTCATTATTTGCAGAATGTTCAATATTTTTTTTTGGTGGCATGAGTGTAATTGACAAAATGGTTGGGGTATTCATCAGTAATCTACATTGCTGGTTTCCCTGGTTCCCGTAGATAATGCACTAGGCTTTGTCACCCTGGAGATGGCTACGGGGAGGTAAAGTGACTTCCCAAAGCCATGCGGAGTCTGAAATCAGAATTACAGGCCTGACTCCCAGCAGACTGCTCTGTCTGCTCCATCACACGCTGGCACATTAATAAGTCTTCTTCAGTGGCATTTTCTCATGCTTCTTTGATGGCATCTGCAGGCAGGATGATCCTTCTGATAAAAATCAGCTGTAGAAGGTCCTGGTGTGTCCCTTCAGTTCTTCCTCAAAGTGGCAGGGTTGTGGGGGGAGGGGGCAGAGCAGCCAAATCCCCCTGGCCCCACTTACCCTTCCGACTTGATTATCCAAGCAAGTGGGATTGTTAACATCACGGCCATTGCCATAGTAACAGAGCTTGAAAGATGCCACGCTGCCCTGGAAGGGATGTCTTGCTGGGTACCAGGAAAGAGCCAGGGATGTCAGGCAAAGGAAAGGTCCTGACTTGATATCACAAAAGGGGTGAATGCCCTGAATCTCTTGGAAATGGGATGGGCATGAGAATCCTGGCTGAGGGTGAGGTGGCAGCAAGGCTCCCACCATTTCTCTCAGGGCTTTCTTGCTAATCTGCTCAGTAGCCACCCAGATTGCTCTCTCTCTAATGCTGTTGGCACTGACCTGTGGTGCTGAGGTTGACAGTGAGAGAATAGTGCTGGGAGGGTGGGTAGGCCAGGCAAGATTCCAGTGGCTTCCAAGGGACCACTTGGGCCTTCTCCTCCCAGATTTCAGAGCAGGGAGGGTCTCGTGGGTGGAGAGCTTGTGTTACAGAGATTAGGAGCTCTGGTAGAGACATTCCAGGAAACACCAATCGCTGCTGTGCTCTCTGCCAGCATACTGGCTTGTGGAAAAAAAATCTGTAACAAGGATCTTGCCTTTTGCTCTGAAGGCTTCCAGAGGAGAAGGCAATGGCCACAGGAGCTGTTGACAAGCCTGAGACTTAAATGAGGGACAGGACACAAGGAGAAGAGAAGTAAAGATGGGAGGGGACATGCAGTAACACCTGCATCTGGGCCAGAGCCGGCCTTTCTATTTTTTCACTTTCAGGTCACATCCCATGGCATGTGGGATCTCAGTGCCCTGAGCAGGGAGCAAACCCAGGGCCCCGCACTGGGGGCACAGCGTCTTAGCCACTGCCTCTGGGGAGGTCTCCGGAACTGGCCTTTCTTGATGTGCCATGTGCCGTGCTCGTTCAGTCGCATCTGACTCTGCAACCCAGTGGACTGTAGCCCTTCAGGCTCCCCTGTCCATGGGATTTCCCGGGCAAAAATACTGGAGGGGGTTGCCATTTCCTCCTCCAGCGGACCTTCCCAACCCAGGGATCGCACCCACGTCTCCTGCATTGGCAGATGGATTCTTTACCACTGCGCCACTTGGAAGATACCCAATCACAACTGAGCATCCTGGCAGGAATCCAGCTAAACAGCAACTTTAAGGACCAAAATTTTCTGTGAACCCAATCACGACTAGATTTTCAGAGCTGGCATTCACCATTAGCATCCTCAACACAGTCCAAATGAAACACACTACATACTTGAGTCACCAATGACGTCAGAATCACCTCCTGTGCTTTGGAAAAAAAAACAAAACATGACCGAGGGGCTCCACGCCTGCAGTGTCTGAGCAGCACATCAGTGTGTGGATAAGAGGCAGACTCCAAAGCCAGACAGGCCGGGGTTGGAAGCTTGGTCCATCACTGCTCACCGGGTGACCTGGGAATGTTTCCACATGGAGCTCTGAGCTCAGTTTCTTCATCTGTGAAACAGAGGAGACAACAGTACCTCCACCTTGGGGGGGTTGTGAGCGTTACAGGAGGTCATCTGGGCTGAAAGTTCCAGACAGTGCCTGGCTCACTCTGAGGGTTCTGATACACGAAGTTCCTGTATATGAGGTGGGGCCCAGCATCTGCATTTGAAAAGTACTTCACAGTGATTCTCATCTGCAGACCTGGGGCCCTGGCGGGGAGGCAGCATTGAAAGGCCTCTCTCCAGTTTGCAGCATCAGGTGTCAGGTCACCACAGGTTATCATCACCAACAGGTAGAACCTGGTCCATTATCAGTTCTTTGACGTGGAGGGAGGAGGGAGACTGACCTCGGTGGAGACCAAGTGTGAGTGAGAAGGCGTCCCCACATGGAGGCGAAGGATGCGCACACCGTGAACAGCACAAGAGAGGAAGGTGAGGGCGGGGGTTGGGTGGGGGACGGAGGCTGGATGGAGGACAGTCGGGGCCCGAGGGCTGTTTTCCAGGAAGATCCCAGAGGTGGTCCCGACACAGCTGACCCTCCGTCATCTCCCTGGCGTGCCTGCGAGCCCCGGGGCCACAGTCTTCAGCCCTAGTACACCTGGAAGTGTGCCGAAGTGGCCCCATCCTTCCAGCAGCGTAGGGTGTCCACGGCAACCGAGCGGCAGAGCGGGCAGGTGCGCTCACGGTCCAGCCAGAGGCAGAGGCACTCCTCACAGAACACGTGCTGCAGGGACAGCAATCAGGACCACTGGGGTCGCTTCCCCCAGCATCCACCCCATGCCCGCCTCGGTTCTGGGAGCTGAGACCCAACAGTGAACAAGACGGACGATTTCTGCCCTGTGTAGTCAGGGCCGCTTCCTGGAGGTGGGGTGATACTTGTGTTGAAGTCTGAAGGATGTTTAGGGGTTAACTGGGGGAAGAGAAGGGGTGAGGCTAGAGCATTCCAGGCTGAAGGGAACAGCTGTGCAGATCTCCTAAGATGAGAACGTGTTTGAGAATCTCGAGATGCTCAAAGTGGCCACAGGGTGTAGGGTAGTGGGGGAGAGGAGGTGAGGAGGCCATGCGGAATCTTGAAGGCCACGCCCAGATTCTCACCATGGTCTGAAGTGCAGGATCCAGAGGTCAGCAGGCCCAGCAGCTCCACGAGGGCAGTGACTGCTGCTGCTGTAGCCCCACTGCCTAGCCCCAGCCTGCACTCTGTTTTTTGTTAGGTGGAAGATTCTAGAGATACCAGGATGATGAAGACCTGGTCCCTGGCCTCCAGGAGCTCACGGTCTCCTTCTCAGAGAATCAGACAGGACAGAATCTAGTGCCAAATTAAGAGATTCAAAGCATATAGGACCCCAGGGGCCGGGCTGGAGGAGTTCATAACCTAGGACTGCCCCCAACATCTAGAGAAACAAAGGCGTGTCTACAGAGGGAGGGGGCAGAGGGCTCCTTCCAGGCTGGGATGTGTAGCATCAGGTGTTTGTGGTTGGTGGGGGATCGCAGGCGGGGCTGGATGGTTAACCATTCCCTGGCTAAGTCTCCTGGAATGTGGACTTGGGAGAGATATCCTGGGGTGGGGGTGCACCACCCTGCCCTCAGGAGGTGCTCTATCCATCTTATCTGTCCCATCCACCCATCCATCCATCCATCTCTCCAACCATCCCATTCCTTCCATCCAGCCAACGTTTACCGAATCAGTACTGTGGTTACACTTCTAAGACAGACATGGCCACCACTCCCAAGTGGCTTACAATCTGGCAAAGAGGAGACACACCTTACCTAACCAGGTGCCCAATTAGCCATCTAGCTGACAACTGGGATAAGTGCTCTTAAGGAAAAATAGGATCTGGAGCCTGCGTAGCTAGGGGTGCTGACTAGTCTGGGGAAACAGAATCAGGGAAGCCTTTAATGAGGATGTAACACGTGACTCATTCACCCATTTGCTCATTCATTTGGTGCATTTAGGAATTACTGAGGCCCTTTTCCCAGTGGAAGGCATCTTTTTCCTTGTCCTTCTAAGCCCAGCTCACAGGAGCAGAGCAAGACTGAGGCGTGTACTGGGCCCGGCCAGGTATGTGGGCTTCAACCAGCTAGGCCACTGCTCCTAGCTCTGGGATGGCAGTGTCTTATCCAACCCCTCCCACCAATTCTAATCTAGTGATGGGGACACATAGTGGTACCGGGAGAAGAAGGGGAGACAGACACACGGACTAAGGCTTGGAGAGACTGCCATCAACGAAGAAGAAAAACTTCCACCTTGACATCACGTTCAAATAATCACTGCTACTGAGAAGGAAATACAGATGGCTCTGAAGCATATGAGAAGATGCTCATCTGCTCTCATAATTAGACAAATGCAAATGAAAACTGCACCAAGATAGCGTTTGTCACCTGTCAGATTGGCGAGGCTCAGGAAAGGCTTGATAATGTGGTGTGTTGGTGAGGGGGGCGAAGCAAGAGGGCACGTCACACTCCTCACTGTGAGTGCAAACAGATACACTCCTTTATGGAAGGTGATTTAGCAGTATCTGTCAGACTGCATACCCTCTGACCCAGTAATTCCACTACTAGGAATGTATCCTACTAAGAGCTTGCACACGTGTGAAATGGAATACGTGCCAATGAGAGCTAATGTTTATGGAACCCTGACCATGTGCCAGGTGTAGTTCAAGATGCATCACCTGAATTAACTCATTTAATCAACACAATGAGTCCAGGTAGGTGCTACAGATCTCCCTATCCCTGATCCCTCCTGACAACCATATTTGTGGTAACAAAAGATTATGAACCACCAAAGGCCCATCAATGGGAGGATGGTTGAACAAAGATGGTCAATCCATAAAATGGGATGTTATGCAAATAAGGAGCAGTCTCTTCAGGCAGAGTTTCAAATCAGAAAGAAATGATGCAGAATGCAGCTTGGACAGAATGGGCCACAAGTTAGGTCTTCTTGGAAATATGTTCATGGTGTGTGTTGTGTATTTTAGCTTTTCAGAGCATCTCTGGAAAGATATAAAGGGAACTGGCAACAGTGGTTGCCTGTGTGGGTATTTAGGGGCCTAGGGAGCTAGGAACAAGTGAAGGAGCCCTGTCATCACTTCCCTTTTTGTATCTTTAGAATATCTTTTTAATGAACTTTTTATTTTGAAATAATCTTATACTGTGCTGTGCTTAGTTGCTCAGCCGTGTCCAGCTCTTTGTGACCCCATGGACTGCAGCACAGCAGGTGCCTCTGTTTGGGGGTTCTCTAGGCATGAATAATGGAGTGGGTTGCCATGCCTTCCTCCAGGGGATCTTCCCAACCCAGGGATCAAACCCACGTCTCCTGCACTGCAGGTGGATTCTTCACTGACTGAGCCACCAGGAAAGCCCAAGAATCCTGGAGTGGGTAGCCTATCCGTTCTCCAGGGGGTCCCTCTGACGCAGGAACCAAACCAGGGTCTCCTGCATTGCAGGTGATAGCTGAGCTACAGGGAAGTCTGCAAAGGTAGTATGGGAAGTTCCTGGATACCCCTCCCCCAGTTCCAGTCTCCCCCAGTACCATCCTCTTGCATCACCATGGTGGATCTGTCAAAGCCAAGAAACAAACCCACACAGAGGCATGGCCATGGACTAAACTCTAGCCTCACTTCGGATTTTATGGCACTAGTTTTTTTCTCCTGTCCTCTCTCTGTATCAGGTCCCACACTGCATTTAATCATCATGACTTCTTCATCTCCTTTTTGAATGTTTGAGTCACACAAATTTATTCTCAATTTAAAAAATAAATACAATTAAAAATTAAAAATGAACCTCTTAAACATCCCCAAACAGCAAAAACAAAAAAATTTTGTTGGTGCCATAAACAGCCCCCATCTCTTGTACTCCTACCCCTGGGTGGTGGGGGCAAGAGGATAGGGGGAGAGCTGTATGCTCTCCCATTCGTTCCAGTCTGCAGGCTATGCCTCCCCTAGAGCATTCTCAACCTCCAACTCATCGCATTCTGCCCGGTCCCCTGGGACGCTGCATGAATCTCTCTTACACAGCACTTATCACTGCCTGCCTTGTTTCATAGTTATTTATGTATGTGTCTGTTTCCCCAGGGTGACCGTGCTTCTAGAGAAGGGGACAGGGCCTGTGTGCCCCTTGCCTCCCCTCCCCGGTATCTGATAGGATGCTTTGACTCATACACATTTGCTGAATTGACATCTTAGTCCACCCCCATGTCAGGAAGGGGAGGGGAGGGGGAAGGGTTGGGGGAAGAGGAGAAGGGATAAGTTTAGGCAGCTAAAAGTAACTCACCAGTACTATGAGTTGGTGAGCCACAACTAATAATGAAAACAAGTGGTAGTAATAATTATAACAATACTAATAACTGTAATAGTATAAAGTTTTAGGGCTGGATATTTCAAATTTAGCTCTTCCCAGGGATGATTTCATTTGATCATAAGAATAGCTCTTATGATTAAATAAAGTAGGTACTATTATGATACTGGTTTTATAAATGAAAACAACCAAGGTTTGGGGAGATGGACTGAGCCACTTGGGGTCCACACACCTGCTGAGATTCATGTGCAGAACATTCTGACACTGTACCATACCAAACTGTGCATTTTCGGCTCGGAGCCGTGAAGTAACCTGCCCCAGGGCAGCCAGCTGGGAAAAGGCAGAACTGAGTTTTATACTTGGGTCTGACAGACTCTAGGCTTCACCACACTTTTCCCAGAAACCCAGCCCAGAGCCCCGAGGTTTGGCCAGAGGACAGGCACCTGGGACTCTTGCATGGGGCAGGGCCCTGTGGCCCCGTGGCGCCCATCTCCAGTGGTCCCGCCTGGCCCTGCTCACCTGGCACATGAGGACCAGAGGCTCTCGGAACTCAGCCTGGCAGATGGCACAGATGTCACCAGCTTCTGTGCACTGCTGCCCCGTGGCCCGGACTCCGTAATTCTGCTTGACAGAAGGAAGGGAGAAAGACACAAAACACAGCTGTGGCCCCTTGCTGGAGAGGTACCCTCAGAAGCACAGTGTGGTCTGTTCCCAGCTCCCGGTTCCTATGAGCTCGGTGAGGCCCATCAGAAGCCAACTCACCTGAGAGGTGCAGAGAAGCTTCAGGGCCTTCCTGACTCCACCCACACGGCCACAGATGTCGAAGGACTGAAAGGAGAGTGAGTGGTTGGCTACAAACTATCCAAGGATGGTTGAGGATCTTTCTCACCATGGGCCTCATCTTTGACTCTGAACATCTGCAGGGTACATCCTCCCATTTCAAACTCCCCATTCCCACCAGTTTTACTTGGCTTTTGTCTTGCTACCCATCAGCAGTCTCCTCTGCCAGTGGGGTCAGGATGGCGAATATATGGCACGCCTACTGCCTCTTCCCCCGCCATCAGCCCAGGGCAGGCATTGCTAATCGATCACTCTTCTTCTGAGCCAGGCTGTGATCATCCTTCTCCATCTAGCACTCCTGTCAGCCACAGCCAGCAGATCAGAATCAGCAGGCAAGACAAGCCCCAGTGGTTGACTCTACATGGACTGCCTGGCTAGTCCTGCTTTAAGGAAAGGGAACACATGATTCTCCCAGGGTTCTCTAAAGCCAGAAATAAATACGGAAAAAGAAAGAGGAGGATGTGTTTATTGTTGGGGAGTGGGGAATCTGACTTTGCACGAATGATGAAAAGAGGAGTGCTCTATACTGATTTGCAGCGTTGAGGGTGTGCAATTTAAGAGGAACAGAAAACAAATTCCATGGCCATGCTGTTGGTGGGTTGAGATCTCCAGACTCTGGAGGCAGCCTGCCTGGGTTTGATGCTCGTTCTGTGATCTCCAGCTGAGTGATGCTGGACAAGTTACTTCTCTCTGGACCTCAGTACATTTCCCATAATATTGACATGATAATGGAATGTATCTGGAAGGGTTGTTATGAAGAAGACAATGAGAAAGGATGGCATATAGTGAGTTTTATGGGCAAGAAATTAGGATGGCTGTACCCATTAATGCAGGAAAGTACTGACATATGGTATAATGTGGAGGAACCTCAGAAATGACCCTAAGTGAAAGAAGCCAGACACTAAAGATCACAGAGTGTATGACTGCATTTACATGAAAACGCCCAGAAAAGGTAAATCCAGAGAGTCTTCAGAAAGAAGACCTGTGGTGGCCAGTGGTGGATAGAAGAATGAAGAGTGATGCTTCATAAGTTGCTGCCGTTGTTGTTTAGCTGCTAAGTCATGTTCAGCTCTTTGCGACTTCATGGACTGTGATCCACCAGGTTCCTCTGTCCAAGGGATTTCCCAGACAAGAATACCGGAGAAAATTGCCATTTCCTTCTCCAGGGGACCTTCCTGACCCAGGGATAGAACCTGTGTCTTCTGCACTGGCAGGAAGGTTCTTTACTACTGAGCCACCTTTCTCTGTGGACATTTCTTTGTGAAATGTCCTGGAACTAGACAGTGGTGGTGGTGACACAACATTGAGAATCTTCTAAATGCCACTGAACTGTTCACTATAAAATGGTAAAATAATTTCGTATTGTGTGAATTTTGGTTTTCAGTTAAACAGAAAGAGATGAGGGTGTTTATCCAGGTTCCTCACTTGCCCCTCCCCACCACCTGCCAGGTTCAGCTGGTGAATGGGTCGTCCTTAGGCCAGCCCTCTAGCCCCCAGGCCACCTCACCTTGCAGAGGCTGTAGAGGACGATCAGGACCCCTCCCAGGAAGTAGCTGTTGGAGGAATCATCACCCATGATGTATTTATACCACAGCTGGATGGGGACGAGGGATCGGAACAGCTGGCTCAGCTCCTCGATGACCAGATAGAACTTTCCCTGCCACCACACAGAAAGCATCAATTATTATCAGGAGTAAAGACCCAAAGGACCCAGCTGAGGGGCCCTCCAGCCCAGGGAGTAATGACATTCCAGGTCACAGCCAGCCCATTAATCAGCTCTGGAAAGCACTCAGGCCTGCTCCTAATGGGCCTGCGATGTGGCCGGGGAGACAAGGCCCCTGCCCGCTGCCCTCGCCTGCTGCCCACCAGCCCAGGAGATCAACGCTCTGAGGACTGCCTTTCAGGGAGGCAGAAACTGGACACCTTTGGTAGAAGGTTGGAGTGGGGGTCACTCCCTGGTGCCTGCTGGGACTTTGAGGGCTCCAAGCTGATCATGGGGCAACAGTAACGGGCCCTTCACACAGATCATGCTCATCTCTAGGGGGCTGGCCCCAGCTTCATGGGCAACTGCCCTCAGTGGCAGGGGCAGGGTGGACCACGGGATGCAGAGAAGGATAGGCAGAGAAGAGGAGGGGAGAAGATGGCCCAGCCCTGCTGCCTACTGTCTCCAAGGAGGCAGCATCGTATGTGGGGAAAGAACATGGACTCAGGGCTGGGGTCTCAGGCTTGGGGGACTCAGAACCTCAACTTGCTACATATCCACGAGCCTCACTGTCATCATCTACAGAATGGGAATTACAATTGCTACCTTCTGGGTGGCTCTGAAGATTAAAGGAAATAAACAGGAAAAGTATCTAGGGTTCTCTTTCTCTTCCTCTCTCAGCTTTTATTCAAGTCCCTCAGCTTTCTGGGGCCTGAGCTATAAAATGGACATGAAAATAACCTACCTGCCATGTTCAATGAAGTTAAACAGAAACCTCTTTAGGACCCAGCATTCCACTGCCAGGTGTGCACCCAAGAGAAAGGAAAGAGTGTGCACCCAAGAGAAAGAAAAATATATGTCCATTCCCAGGTAAATGTTCGTAGCAGCTTTACTCATAATATCCCCAAACTGGAAACAGCCCAAACGTCCATCCATGGAAGAATGGATAAACAAATTGTGGTATATATATACAATAGGGTATCACTCAGCAATAAAAAAGGAACAAATATTTGTGATACACAACAGCCTGGATGGGTCTCACACATTCTAGCCAATCAAAGGAGACAGACACAAAAGAGTACATATTGTGTCATTGTGATTTACATGACGATCTAGAGTAGGCCATGGTAAACTGCAATGATGGAAACAAGATCAGTGGTTACCTGGGGCGAGATGGGGGAGGACGGACTGTAAGGGGGCATCAGGGAATTTGGGGGAATGAAAGCAATTTCAGATTGTCTATATAAAATTTTATACTGTACATAGTGATGGGGTGGTGGTTGTTCGTGTGCATACGTTTGCTAAAACTCACTGAAATGTGTCCTTCAAATCTATGTGTTTTGTTGTACAGATATGTTCTACACCTCAATAAAGTCGACTGAAAGAAACAAACAGCCCCAGGCATGCACAGCCTTAAAAATATGAATAGGGACTTCCCTGGTGGTCCAGTGGCTGAGATTCTGCATTCCCGATGCAGGGGGCCCTGGTTTGATACCTGCTCAGGGAACTATTAGTAGATCCCACATGTCGCAACTAGGAGTTCTCAACTAAAGATTCCTCATGCCACAGTGAAGACCAAAGATCCCAACTAAGACCCCATGCAGCCAAATAAATAAATACATAAATAAATGTTTTTTAAAAAGTGAATAATTTTTGTTCCAGCAATTCTACTTCTAGGAATTTATCCTAATAAATCAGGTATTTGGGTTAATAGATATGTCAGTAGGAATGGCCAATGCAGCATTCATTGTAACAGAGAAAAAAAAAACAAACAAAAAACAGGTGACAAAGTAAATGTGTATAAAGAGGGTCTGGTTATGATAGAGATCAATAATGCAAAGCCATACAGCCAGCCAAATCAGTTCAGTTCAGTTCAGTTGCTCAGTTGTGTCTGACTCTTTGCGACCCCATGAATCACAGCACGCCAGGCCTCCCTGTCCATCACCAACTCCCGGAGTTCACTCAGACTCACGTCCATTGAGTCAGTGTGCCATTCAGCCATCTCATCCTCTGTCGTCCCCTTCTCCTCCTGCCCCCAATCCCTCCCAGCATCAAAGTCTTTTCCAATGAGTCAACTCTTCGCATGAGGTGGCCAAAGTACTGGAGTTTCAGCTTTAGCATCATTCCTTCCAAAGAAATCCCAGGGCTGATATCTTTCAGAATGGACTGGTTGGATCTCCCTGCAGTCCAAGGGACTCTCAAGAGTCTTCTCCAACACCACAGTTCAAAAGCATCAATTCTTTGGCGCTCAGCCTTCTTCACAGCCCAACTCTCACATCCATACATGACTACTGGAAAAACCATAGCCTTGACTAGACGAACCTTAGTCGGCAAAGTAATGTCTCTGCTTTTGGATATACTATCTAGGTTGGTCATAACTTTTCTTCCAAGGAGCAAGCGTCTTTTAATTTCATGGCTGCAGTCACCATCTGCAGTGATTTTGAAGCCCCCCGCAAATAAAGTCTGACACTGTTTCTGCTGTTTTTCCATCTATTTCCCATGGAGTGATGGGAACAGATGCCATGATCTTTGTTTTCTCAATGTTGAGCTTTAAGCCAACTTTTTCACTCTCCTCTTTCACTTTCATCAAGAGGCTTTTGAGTTCCTTTTCACTTTCTGCCATAAGGGTGGTGTCATCTGCATATCTGAGGTTACTGATATTTCTCCCGGCAGTCTTGATTCCAGCTTGTGTTTCTTCCAGTCCAGCGTTTCTCATGATGTACTCTGCATAGAAGTTAAACAAGCAGGGTGACAATATACAGCCTTGATGGACTCCTTTTCCTATTTGGAACCAGTCTGTTGTTCCATGTTCAGTTCTAATTGTTGCTTCCTGACCTGCATATAGGTTTCTCAAGAGGTAGGTCAGGTGGTCTGGTATTCCCATCTCTTTCAGAATTTTCCACAGTTTATTGTGATCCACACAGTCAAAGGCTTTGGCATAGTCAAGAAAGCAGAAATAGATGTTTTTTCTGGAACTCTCTTGCTTTTTTGACGATCCAGCAGATGTTGGCAATTTGATCTCTGGTTCCTCTGCCTTTTCTAAATCCAGCTTGAACAGTATGAAAAGCTAGCCAAATACCATCCTGAAAATTAGTGACTTTGCAGTGAAGAAATCCAGCACATACTGCCTTAACCAAGGTTAATTAAGGTTAACACCCCCCACTAATAATAAATCAATGAACCCTAAACCCCTGATACGATGCACTGAGAAGAACACAGTATCACTCTTGTGTATTCTGGTCAAAAACTTACAACCTCGATTTAATCATGAGAAAACAAGAGACAAACCCAGACTGAGGAACATTCTACAAAATAACTATCCAGCATTCTTCAAAAGCATGACATTCAAGAAATACCAAGAAAAGACCAAGGAATTGCTAGATTGGAGAAGAAGGTAAGTGAAAGTTGCTCAGTCATGTCTGACTCTTGCGACCCCATGGACTGTAGCCTGTCAGGCTCCTCTGTCCACGGAATTCTTCAAGAGTGAGTAGCCGTTTCCTTCTCCAGGGGATCTTACTGACTCGGACTGAATCTGGGTCTCCTGCATTGCAGGCAGATTCCTTACCATCTAAGCCAAGACTAGGGAGACATGACTAATGCAATGTGGAATCTTAGATTTGGTCCTTAGATCAGGAAAAAGACATCTGTGGGGCAATTAACAAAATGTGACAAGGTCTGCAGTTTAGCTACTAGTAAGGGAATTGATCTTAATTTCTTGGCTTTGCTGACTGAACTATGATTATATTAAATGTAACATTAGGGGAAGCTAGGCGACGGGTACATGGGAACTCTGCACTATTTTTGCAACTTTGCTCTGAGTTGAAAATTATTCCAAAATAAAAAATTTAAAAAGAAATAATCCTGGCAAAAGATATCAACTGATTCAGGGAAATGCTCATATTATAGTTCCAAGTGGAAAAGCCACAGAATGCAGACACTTCTCATTTTCGTTGTGGTTTTCTGTCTTTTCCAATTTTTTCAGTACTGAACATATGATGTGTTTAAATTAGAGGGAGAAAAAGGTTATGAAAACATGTTGTGTATCCACAAATGGATGATGTAAAAGGCTATGGATAGAGACTTTATATCCATGTTGCTATATTCTGTCTTGATGGCCTGGGTACAGGTCACTCGCAAGGGGACCCCTTGAAGAGGATGTACCCACGTCTGCTAAGGACCAAGGACGGGCATCCAGTCATCCGTTCACTCCCGTGTCTGACCTTGCAGAATCAGAACCTCACACCAGACCTGCTGAAGCCCAGAACCATCTGTGATTTAACAAGCTTCCCAGGTGATGGGTGTGCACATTTAAGTTTGAGAAGTTCTCTTTCAGTGGATAAGTGGAAGAAGGATCGTGCAGTAATGTGGGCACTATGAGGGAAGAAAGGTGTTGCAGAAGCCCAGAGGTGACGGAAAAGGTGGTCAGTGTTTGGCTATCTTGCTGGAAAGCCTCCTGTTCTGTCCACCTGGCCCCATGATGGGTGAGGATATGACCACTTCATGGAAGGTCCTATGTCCCTGTGTCTCTGGGAACCCCTGCCTGCTCATCTGGCTGGCTCTGGGGGACAGACCCTCCTGTCCCCTCTCAGGCTGACCTTGTACCACCAGTCCGGCTTGGTGGGTAGGAGTGCAGCCTCAGGAACCACACAGCCTGGACTCAGATCCTATTGCCAGCTACCTTGCTATTTCTGTTCCCTTGTCATTGTCTCTGGATCCCCCCAGTTCTCAGGCCCCACTGGCTGAGAGCTGGTCCCCTGGCCCAGACCCCACACTGGCCTAATGAGTGAATCCAGAACAAAGGTCAGTGAATTTTTTCTTCTGCCACGGGCCAGATAGTGACTACTTTGGCTTTGAGGTCACACAGCCTCTGTCACCACTATACCCCTCAGCTATTGACAACAGACAAACAAATAGGCAAGGCTGTAAAATTTTATCTACCGAAACAGGTGTCAGGGCATATTTGAATTCAGTTTGGGGTTTACTGACCCCTGATCTACACATAAGAAGCTAGATAAATCAAGTCTGGGGGCTCCCAACATATCCCCAGAATTTCAGGGCAGACTCAGGGAACAGGTTTGGGGCCCTTCTTTCAGGTGGTTTGCTATGAAGACCAAGCTCCTTCCCTGCAGATGGATGTTTGGTCCCACACTCTTTGCTGAGCTAACACTTGAATATCTTCTGTGTCTCAGCTAGCTGTCACCTACTATGAGGACTCTTCCCCAACTACTTAATTAGGTGCTCCTGTTACACCCTTTAAATCACTCTTTTAGATCACCTCTCACAATATTTAAAAAATTACCTCTCTCTTCATCTGGACTGTAAGCCCCATCAGCATGAAGATAATTTGGCTCCTGATCATATCACCAGCACGCAGCACAAAGTAGGTGCTTACTTAAGAGCTAGACACTTTGGAAGCACAAGATTTCCACCCTTATTACTCAGGTCAATGTCTAGAGTTTGCTGATGGAGAAACAGAATTGGAACATGGAAGAGAGTACTCTTCTTTATAAGCAAGCCCTGATGTCACAGAAAATAAAATAAAGAGAGAGAGAGAGCTAAAGGTAGCAATTAGTTGCTGGCGGGGTGGGGGGAGGCACTTGGAGAAGGAGATAGAACCACCGGGGAGAACTGGGCATATCCCAGTGAAACCATCTCTCTCTAATTAAGCAGTTTTATAATTCCAGGTTGCTTAAGCATGTTATTTCTGACGACCACCAAATGGAATGTGTGGTTTCTCCAGGGTGTCAGAGAACAAGGAAAGCGATCAGATTATGAGCCGTCTGGCCTCCCTGTCACCCGTGAAGGGGGAACAGTAGCAATTGCTGCAGAACTTGGGCATGGAGAGTTTGCTGCTGGGATTCTGATAAAGGGGGCGGTAACAGTCGAGATGGAGAAGGCAGATTCGGTTCTGACTTTCTTACTGCTTGGAGGGGGGAGGGAAGGACCACAAGTGAACTGGAAAGCTAGGAAACAAGAGAGAGCTGTCTCTGGAAGGGAGTGGGAAGTGAAGGCAAGTGGGATGCCGAGAAGCCAAAGAAAGGAACACAGAAAGAGCACTCTGGAGAAACACACCTAGGAAAGGTGATGTGAAGGATTACAGGGATGAAGAGGAAGGGGACGGAGACATAAGCAGAGAGTTGTTAGCAGCATAAATGTACAAAGACATAAAGAATAGACAGACACGGAAAGAAGATTTTTTTCTGCATCAAAATTAATGAATTCAAAATTAATTAATATTTATGAGACTTTACCTGTTTACGAATTTCTTTCATACACACTTTTCTCATCTACAGAAGTAGGACAGCACAGTGGTTAAGGGCACGCAATTTGGGGCTTCAAGGTCAAATATGCTACCTACTAAATTGGTTGACTTAGTGCAATAATTAAACTTCTCTGAGCCTCAGTTTACTCATCTGTAAGTGGGCTTGAAAACAAACACACATAGTGGAAAACAACCAAAACAAGCAAAAAAAAGGGCCCCGATATGTATGTTTCCAATTTCTCTGGTGTAAATACTCCCACCAGGCCAATTTCAAGGTACCTAGGGTTTAAGGACTATTTGCAAATTTCCTGAAAATGTAACCATCCGCTCTCACAAGCCTGTGCAAGTCCAATACACCAAAGTGATGGGGAGGACTGAGTGAGCATATGAACCTAAAATACAGGTACCCAGAAAGGGCCCAGTGCATGATGAGAGCCGGGAAAGAACTTCATGATGACCTGGGGATGGGGGCACTATTACTGTCACCTTCTTTCAGAGACGGGGTACCCCAGGTTCAAAAGAAATAGGACTGAAGTAGAATGAGGCAGAGGTGCTATCTGGGATGCCCAGGCCCCATGAGACCTGGTAGCTGTCAGAGCCTCCCCCTCGCTTGCCTTTCTTCCTCCGGCACCACATTATGAAAAACCCAAAAGGAGACTACATGCAGAGGCCATGTGCAGCGGGAGAGGCTCTGAGAAGACTACATGGAGGAGAAGCAAGGCACCCAGACAACAGGGAGAACTGAGGCAGCAAATATAGGACCCTGGGCAACTCATCCCACCCGTGTCAGCTGAGCCATTAGACCTGTGAGTGAAAAAGCCATCTTAGATGGTCCAGACTCACTGTACATCACATGAAGACGAGCTGTCCTCAGTGTGTCCTGGCTGAACTGCTGACCCATAGAATCATAGGAAATAATGAAATGGTGGTTGTTTGAGGCCAAAAGAAAAAAAAAGAAAGAACAACTAAAGTACTCATCTAAGGATACTCAGCCAATACTATGGATTGAATGTGTCCCACAAAATTCTTACTCTGAAGCCCTTACCCTCAGTATAGTGGTATCTGGAGAAAGGGGCCTTTTGAGAGGTAATTAGGTTATGAGGATGGAGCCCTTCAGGAGGATGGAGGGCTTCATGAGGATGGAGCCCTTGCGAATGGGATTAGTGTCCTTATAAGAAGAGCTATAAGAGCATCCATCCTCCCTCTCCCTCTCGCTCCTTCCCTCCTTCAGTGCTGTTTCTCTCCCAAACCCTCGCAATCATCCTTGACTCTCCTTTCTCTCATAATCACCATCCAATCCATCTACAAATCCTCCTGGAAACAGCTCCCTAATGGCGAATGCCCTTGTCCCACTATGCTTAGTCTTTGCATAGTATCCAAAATAAGCTTCTCAAACACAAGGCAGATCAAATCATCTCTGAGCTCAAACCTGCCAATGTCTCCTACCTCTCTTAGGGTGACATCTGATGCTCCCTCCTACCTTCCAGATCCTATAAGACTGGCTCCCAGCTCACATGTCTGATGTGCTTGATTCTCAAAAAAAAAAAAAAAAAAAAAAAAATCAAGCACAGTCCTACCTTCGAGCCTTTGCACTTGCTCTTCCTTCTCCCCAGAGCACCTTTCCTCCTGACGTCTGCCAACTAACTGACTCCCTCACTTCCCTTGGGTCTTGGCACACATGTCATCTCATCAGTAAGGACCCCTGAACAACGTATATAAAATAGCACCTCTGTACTTCCTACTGCACCACCATACTCCCTATTGTCTGTATTCAGCTTTTCATTTTTCTTTTTTGCACTCACCCCCAACACAGACTGTATTTCTTTGTTATGAGAATATGCACACCTGAAACACGGGGGCTCTGTGTCTTTTTGGTGTTATCGTTTCTGTTTGAAGAATATAGAGGGTGCTCAGTTCATATCTGGTGAATGAGTAAGTGCGCCTCTGTGTCTTCATCTATAGATTGCAGATAAGGTCCTTCAAAAGGGTTTGATGTTAATAGCAAATATATACATTGAGGGCTTATTACTTTTCAGGTGCTATACTAAGCACTTTGCATTAATTAGTTTAATTCTCACAACAAGCTATGAGATAGGAGACATCATCATCCTCACGTTACAGAAGAGTAAACTAGGGCACAGAGAGGTTAAGTCACTTGTTCAAAGTCACACAGCTGGTAGGTGGCAGAGACAGAATTTGAATCCAGGCAGGCTGGTTCCAGAGGCCACTTTATAAATCCCCTCTCGTCAGAAAAATAAGTAACATGTAAAGATATTAAAACAAGGTGTGACATGGCACAATATTAAAAGCTGGCAATTATTATTACCACTACTGCTTGCTGCCAGCTAAATGAAGTTCATTTTAGACTAAGGGGTAAAGAGGGATAAGGCATAACCATCTTGGGTGCTGACTGCCCCTAAGGCCAACTCTCTTGGGTAAGTCTGATGTGTGGGTGGCTGGTGATGTTTGTTGGCTTGGTATGTTAACACTCCAAGATCCTGTTTTCAAGTCAGCCACACTCCCACAAGAAGAGCAATACCCGCTCTTCTTTCTAGAATGCCCTTTGAAGAACACAAATGTGATCATTGTGGACTCATTGTGATGTGATTTGCAACAAACATGAGAACATAAGTATCTTCTATTAAGCCAGATAATAATCTATGAAAATACTAAAAAAAAAAATGCCCCTTTTCTCAGTAATTAAAAGGATACTTGTCTTTAGAATGTTTTTATGTTAACATGTAATGGGTTGATTACTAAGTTAATTAGTAAGTACTATAAAAAGTTCTTGGTTTTAATTTTCATTGTGGTGAACTGATTTTAATTTCTATTATGGCTACCTGGGTCATAACAATAATCCATACATGGCAATTCTGTAGGGTCTTCAATATTTTTTAAAACTGTAAAGAGGTCCTGAGTCTAAAATGTTTGAGAAAGCCCAAGAAGCACCTGGAATAGAGTAAGTGTTCAATAACTTTGACTACTACTATTATTATCACCATCTGTTTCTTTGATAGGCTGTGAGCTTCATGAGTGCTGAGAACTATATCCTGTTCACCGTCTTTCTCCTATGCTTACTCAGTGTGTGTTCCTAATTGCTGGCTGTCACCTCACATTCATTCTTTCCTTCTTCCTTAGTACTAGAGTCATCAATATTTTAGCTAGATGATATCTCAAGCAAAGACTACACCTCCCAGCTTCTCTCCTGCATCCAACTGCCTTTTCAGTGGCACTAACATATAAGTGTCATGTGATAACTTCAGAGAAACTGTCACCTTATTCTTCCCCTCTTCCTCCATCTGGCTATCTTGGACTTAGATGTGATGGCTGGTGCTCCAGTTGCCATCCTGGGTCATGAGGAAGTGTCCTACATTCCAGGATTGGTAAAGTAGTAACCTAGAAGCTGTCACACTACCAGGTTTGGATTGCTTACCTTTGGACTTAACACAGGAAGAAATAAACTCTTCTTAAATTTAAACTTTTTTTTCTTTTTTGCTGTTACTGGCATATCCCAATTCTAACTAATACAAAGAGTATGGAACTTGGCAGGTGATCAACAAATGTTTGTTGAATGAATGAATGAACAGATGACGAGGTGGGCTAAATAATCCTGTGGTTCATATAGCTAGGTTTTCTACAGGTATGGCTCATAGAGAACCCTGAAATCATAGATGCTAGGAACCAAGGGACTGCATATAAGGAAATGCTCAAAAACTACTGAGGCTAGGAGCAAGGAAAAGGGGCTGTCCAGTGACTATGGAGTTTGGCACAAGAGCACCATGAGGAAAGCATGCAGTGCAGAAGAAAAAACAATGACTGAGCTCTTACTACGTGCCTGGCGCCCACTCCCTGCACAGCACTTTGAGGTAGGTGCTATCAATGCTCCCATTCTACAGATAAGGAATGGGAGACCCACAGCGTTGGTAACCTGCCCCAGGGGACACAGCTAGAAAGTTCTGGATACCTGTACTTGGTAGGAAAGATGGCCACTGGCAGCCCCAAGCCAACATTCACATAGCCTAACTCCAACAGAGAGGCCCTGTTACTCCCTAAGCCCATTATCACCCTGAACAGCAAGCCTTGGATAAAGTGGTCACATGGGGCAGGCAGTGGGTGGGGTGCCACAGCTGACAGCCGCAACAGGACCACAGGTAGAGAGAGAGGTGCTTCTGCCATAGAGAGAGGAGTGGCAGGAAAAGGAGGCCGGAAAGCTTCTCTGAGTTTAAGTCAGAACAGGGTCAAAGGGAATCCTCACGGAAAGCTTCTCTGAGTTTAAGTCAGAACAGGGTCAAAGGGAATCTTCATTGCAGAGCCCTCCTTTAATGTGGGGAAAATAAACAGTAACTGTGTCCAGACTCTTGCTTCTGTTGCCCTGGACTGCTAGTTAGCTCTAGGTTGCCTCAAGGGACAGGGCCACGCTTCCTGCTCCAAAATGGGTGGGCTGGGCCAGTGCAAAGGGCTGAAAACAAAGACTTGTTTTCTTGGGAAGGCATCCTGCGGGTCTGTTATGATTGCTGGCTGCACCGGGGGGACCGCAGCTGAAAGAGCACGTCAGAACAAAACAGCCACAACATTGACCTCTGAAGTGCTGTGCCCATCGGCTAAGGGGCAGGAGGGCCAGCTCAGACTTCAGAAAGCTTAGGGGTGGGGAAAGAGCTTGGTAACTGCCTTCAGAACAGCCTAGCCTGGAGTGCTGGGAGCAAGAGGTGTTAAGGGGACTGGGACTAGAAAGAAGGCTAGAGAGAAATGTAGCGGGTGAGGAAAGGGGAGAGACACAGGAGGGGAAATAGGGGATGTGCCCAAAAGAAGAGTGGGGAGGAATGACAGTTAAAGGTCGGGAGAAAAAGGGCACCCAGGAATGAGAGACCAGCAAGAAGAGGCCAAGGAGGAGAAAGTAATCCCATTATTAAGCACATCATGGGCCAAGAATTTTACATCAAATGCTCCCCTGGTAGGGTAGCTATGACCCAGTTCCATTTCTCAGATGATAAATCCCAACAAATGCAGGGGAGGCAAGAATAAAGCACAGGAGACGAAGCTAATGAGATATGTTCAAGAGGGAAGAGACAAGAAAGTAGCAGCAAAAGAGAAGATCGAGGGCCAGCTCGGTTTGGTGAAGAAAGTTTCTCTGGAAACACTTAGTACCTGCATGTGGCCCCCAGTTCTGACAGCCCTAGGAGATGGACACTGTTCTTACCAGTCCCAGTTAGCAGGTGAGGAAACAGAGGCTCTGAGGGGTTCCCATGTGCTAGACAGGGGTAGAGCCAGGTTTAAAACCAGTCTGACTTCCCATCTTGTGCTTTGAACTCTAAGAGGAGACTCTAAGTTAGGAAGTTAAGAGTGAGATGAGAGGGGAGAGAGAAAGAAAAGATACAAGGTGTGTGGGAGGGTAGAAAACCAAAGAGTGAGGATGAGATTCAGATAAGAGGTCCTTTATCTGAAAGAACTTCTATTCTTAGCTGTCTGACAGTCTAGGGAACAGAGTCTCTGAGAGGGGAGTAAGGGACCTGTAGGGGTTCTGACCAGAACAGAGAATGAAATAGATTTTTGGGTGCTGGAAGCATTTTATATCTCTGCCACCCAACACAGTAGCCAGTCGCCATGTGTGGCTATTGAGCACTTTTAAATGTGGCTAAATCTATACTGAGATGTACTGAAAGTATGAAATACACAGGAAATTTCAAAGTCTTAGAAAAACAACAAAAAGGTAAAATATCTCATTAAATTTTTTTATATTGATTACATGTTTAAATGATAATACCTTGCACGTACTGGGTTAAATATATTATTAGAACTGATGTCACTTATTCCTTTTTGCTTGCTTAATGTGACTACTTGGAAATTGGAAATTGCTTATGTGACTTGTACTATATTTCTGTTGGAGAGCACTGGTGATATCTTGAAACATATGGATATACATATACATATTTTACATATGGATACATACATATGTAAAAACTCATCGAGCGTGTACACTTATAATTAGACTGCTTTACAATATGTAAGTTATGCCTCAATAAATAAAAAAAGAAAGAAGAGTGAGCCAGGTTGGATATAAAGGATGGGAGCACGACGGGTAGGGGGTGGGGGG
>SJYQ01002469.1:185305-259093 GCA_006410935.1 Redunca redunca
TTTGCCAGGGTCTCTGGGCACCCTGCCATCAGTACCAAGCAAGCCCCCCAGCTCCTGGCTCTTCAGCTTTCGGGGACAAAGGAGGTGGCTGTTTCAGAAGGGCAAAGCTACCTTTTCCACTCTTGCTGCACCTTTTCCTGCCCACTTCTTTGAACCTGTCACCACTGAGGCCACGTGTCTAGCAGGGAGAGACTGCAGCAGCTCCCCAGAACTTGAGGTCAGGAGCAGTGCAAGGCGACTTGCACGCGTGATTTCACAGCCGCTCAGTGAGAGAACTTCTATTCTTAGCTGTCTGACAGTCTAGGGAACTGAGGCTCAGAGGGGCAAGGGACACCTGCCCCAGGTTACCCAGCTAGGAAGGGTTGCAGCAAGGACTTTAACCCTTTGGCTCTCTCTAGCTGCACCCCAAACATCCACTCCTTTATCCCAGTTCCTCCTTGCTCTGGTGGAAACCGTGATCATGGCCACACATGCGGGGTGCCCACCATGCACTGGGTACTTTATATTAAAAGTCACAGTTCCACATGCCAAACCCATGGAAAAGGTATTAGAGTATATGGGCTAGTTTGTGGATAAGAGTCAGAAGGCTCCAAGGGGTGAAATGACTTGTGGCAGAGCCAGGATTTGATTCTACAGCACAGACTTTGTATCACTCTACACTACCTTCCGCAAGATGCTTTCCTGTTAACCGTGGACAATATACCCTCTCACCTGTCTCCTTCCCCCTTAGGTCAGCCATCAAATGCAGTCAAAGACAGGCCAGTGAGAGCGCCTCTTGGAGGGTGGCTCAACTCCCTTGCCAGCAGCAGATTTTCTATCACTTACTGCTCACCATTTGCTCTCCAGCAGCATCCACTGCCTAGGATGACAGGGAGGGAGGGAGATGACATTTTCCGAGGGGCTGTGCTAAGCCAGACACTGAGTCACTGCCATTACCAGAGCAGAGCTGTGAGGGGGTCATTACCAGCTCCATTCTGCAGATGAGAAAACTGAATTTATTTTAACTACAATCAGGTGGCAAGGCAGTACCAGCTTCAGCTCGAATATCATTTCTAAAATGATATTGGACTTTCCACAGAAAGTCCTTCCCATCCTCCTAAATGAATCTTCCATGACTTCTGTGTTATTTTCTTAGTGCTTATTGCAGTTTGAAGCTTTATGTTTGTGTTTACTGGTGCTCTTCCCAACTCAATGAAAGCACTGACCCTGTTGTTTCATTCACCGATGCATTCCCATACCTATGCAGTGCCTGTCGTACAACAGATACACAAGAAATGTTTTTATGGTGGATGCAAAGAATTGTTGGCTTAGGCTGGTGGGCAGTCCTGATATTCAAACTCAGGCACATTTGGGCCTAAGCTTCGGTTTATATTTACTTTCTAAGAAGTCCAAGCCTCTTGGTACACATAACTTTATTCACAGCAAAACCCTTCTGGTGCTCACTCAGTTCAGTTCAGTTGCTCAGTCGTGTCCGACTCTCTGTGACCCCATGAAGCGCAGCACGCCAGGCCTCCCTGTCCATCACCAACTCCTGGAGTTCACTCAGACTCGCGTCCATCGAGTCAGTGATGCCATCCAGCCATCTCATCCTCTGTCGTCCTCTTCTCCTCCTGCCCCCAATCCCTCCCAGCATCAGAGTCTTTTCCAACGAGTCAACTCTTCGCATGAGGTGGCCAAAGTACTGGAGTTTCAGCTTTAGCATCATTCCTCCAAAGAAATCCCAGGGCTAATCTCCTTCAGAATGGACTGGTTGGACCTCCTTGCAGTCCAAGGGACTCTCAAGAGTCTTCTCCAACACCACAGTTCAAAAGCATCAATTCTTTGGCACTCAGCCTTCTTCACATTCTAACTCTCACATCCATACATGACCACAGGAAAAACCATAGCCTTGACTAGACGGACCTTAGTCGGCAAAGTAATGTCTCTGCTTTTGAATATGCTATCTAGGTTGCTCATAGCTTTCCTTCCTAGAAGTAAGTGTCTTTTAATTTCATGGCTGCAGTCACCATCTGCAGTGATTTTGGAGCCCCCCAAAATAAAGTCTGACACTGTTTCCACTGTTTCCCCATCTATTTCCCATGAAGTGATGGGACCGGATGCCATGATCTTAGTTTTCTGAATGTTGAGCTTTAAGCCAACTTTTTCACTCTCCTCTTTCACTTTCATCAAGAGGCTTTTTAGTTCCTCTTCACTTTCTGCCATAAGGGTGGTGTCATCTGCATATCTGAGGTTACTGATATTTCTCCCGGCAACTTGATTCCAGCTTGTGTTTCTTCCAGTCCAGCGTTTCTCATGATGTACTCTGCATAGAAGTTAAATAAGCAGGGTGACAATATACAGCCTTGACGTACTCCTTTTCCTATTTGGAACCAGTCTGTTGTTCCATGTCCAGTTCTAACTGTTGCTTCCTGATCTGCATACAGATTTCTCAAGAGGCAGGTCAGGTGGTCTGGTATTTCCATCTCTTTCAGAATTTTCTACAGTTGATTGTGATCCACACAGTCAAAGGCTTTGGCATAGTCAATAAAGCAGAAATAGATGTTTTTCTGGAACTCTCTTGCTTTTTCGATGATCCAGCGGATGTTGGCAATTTGATCTTTGGTTCCTCTGCCTTTTCTAAAACCAGCTTGAACATCAGGAAGTTCACGGTTCACATATTGTTGAAGCCTGGCTTGGAGAATTTTGAGCATGACTTTACTAGCGTGTGAGATGAGAGCCTACTAATTCTAAGTTTGCTCACAGTACTGACAAGTTTGATGTTCTGGTTTCCCAACCAGCAGAGCCCTTGCTCGGTAACAGACAGAGGGCAGGAGGAGGAACTTGATAAGAAATTAGGTGTGGAAGGGAGGAAGTTATACATATTTATGCCTGCTCTAGTCTTTTGTTTTTATATAGTTTTATTTATTTAGTATTTTTGTGCTGGGTCTTTGTTGCTGCACACGTGCTTTCTCTAGTTGTGGAGGTGGGGCTTCTCACTGCGGAGCTTCTCACATTGAAGAGCATGGGCTCTAGGGTTCACAGGCTTCAGTGCTTGTGGCACGCGGGCTCTGGCCGCTTGGGCTTCAGTAGTTGCAATGCATGGGCTTAGTTGCCTCACAGCATGTGGGATCTTAGTTTTCTGACCAGGGATAAAACCTGTGTCCTTTGCATTGCAAGGAGGATTCTTAACCACTGGACCATGAGGGAAATCCCCTCTTCCTAGCTTTAATAACAGCTCAGCAAGGAAGGAGACATTAAAACTACAGAAAAGCAGACTCAAGGAAAATGAGGTAATGGTAACCACAAAACTCTGGTTTCTCATGCACAAAGGGAGGAAGGGAGATGGATAGAATCTAGGAGATGGCCACAGGGAGTTTCTAAGCCATGAGTAATTTTCTACTTTTTAAGCTGGGTACATGAGTCTTTGTTGTTTACAAACATACAGAACACATAGTTTCCTGTTGCAAGAAGGAAATGCTATGCACTATGTTCTTTCATTGAATGGAAGATATATTTTAAGTGTGGTGCATATACGTATTATTATTGAAGAGATCTGTAATACTGCTCTTCTAAGCTACCTTAAGCTGCACAAATTTCTGTATTCTAAAGGCGAGTAAGGGAACTTCCCTAGTGGTCCAGTAGGTAGGACTCTGCATTTCCAATGCAGGGGGCCTGCATTTGATCCCTGGTTGGGGAACTAAGATCCCACAAGCTGTGTGGCACAACCAAAAAATTAAAAATAAATAAATATATGAACATAAATGAGATGAAGGCCATTCACAGAAGTTTGTTTCCCATGGAGAAAATGTATGTTTTTTACAAGTTAATGTTTCTTACAAGTTAGATGAACAAAGTTTTTGCAGAGATTGTTTTCTCAATGTATGGAGCTTGTTCTCTCAATGTAAGGAAATGGCAACCCACTCCAGTATTCTTGCCTGGGAAATCCTAGGGACAGACGAACCTGGCAGGCTACAGTCCATGGGGGTCACAAAACTCTGACACAACTTAGTGACTAAACCACCATGGAGCTTGTTCCCCGGACTTGGAATAGCTAGAGAAATGTTTGGAAAAACCTACAAACCTACATTTTCCAAAGTTTAACTGAAAGCCGTGTGAACTGTTCAAAGCCCAAGTAAGAGTGAAAGCTTTCAGCATGCAGGGAAAGGCTTGTTTCCCATTTACTAAATGTATGTCTCTCACAAACTGGATGAAAGGAAAAAACCAAATTGGGAAAGGAGTACATCAAGGCTGTATATTGTCACCCTCCTTATTTAATTTATATGAAGAGTACCTCATGCAAAATGCTGGGCTGGATGAGGCACAAGCTGGAATCAAGATTGCTGGGAGAAATATCAATAACCTCAGATATGCAGATGACACGAACGCTTATGGCAGAAACCAAAGAACTAAAGAGCCTCTTGATTCAAGTGAAAGAGGAGAGTGAAAAAGCTGGCTTAAAACTTAACATTCAAAAAACTAAGATCATGGCATCTGGTCCCATCACTTCATGGCAAATAGATGGGGAAACAATGGAACAGTGACAGACTTTATTTTTTGGGGCTCCAAAATCACTGCAGATGGTGACTGCAGCCATGAAACTCAAAGATGCTTGCTCCTTGGAAGAAAAGCTATGACAAACCTAGACAGCATATTAAAAAGCAGAGATATTACTTTGCCAACAAAGGTCCGTCTAGTCAAAGCTATGGTTTTTCCAGTAGTCATGTATGGATGTGAGAATTGGACCATAAAGAAAGCTGAGTGCCAAAGAATTGATGCTTTTGAACTGTGGTGTTGGAGAAGACTCTTGAGAGTTCCTTGGACAGCAAGAAGATCCAACCAGTCCATCCTAAAGGAAATCAGTCCTGAATATTCATTGGAAGGACTGATGCTGAAGCTCCAATACTTTGGCCAACTGATGTGAAGAACTGACTCACTAGAGAAGACCATGATGCTTGGAAAGACCGAAGGCAGGAGGAGAAGGGGATGACAAAGGATGAAATGGTTGGATGGCATCACTGACTCAATGGACATGAGTTTGAGCAAGCTCTGGGAGTTGGTGATGGACAGGGAAGCCTGGCGTGCTGCAGTCCATGAGGTCACAAAGAGTCAGACATGACTGAGCAACTGAACTAATATATATGCATATGTATATATATATACACCTCATGTTTTATCTTAAAAATGCCAAAGCAGAACATTTGTTTGCCTACTTATTGACTGTAAACACCAAGAGGCAGGGGGCAAATCAGTAACCCCAGTTTTCTAGATGGTACAAAATAAACCCAAGCTTTATGCTCAACTGAACCTGGGTTTGAACATCAGCACTGCCCACTAGCCTGAACCACTGAATCTTGGGAGAAACTGAGGCTCAGTGTCAGAGAAGTTCATCGTTTTGCCTAAGATCACAGAGCTGATAAGTGGCAGAAGGGGCACTGGAATCCAGGTCTGTCTGATGTCAACATGGATGTGCTCACCCACCACGACATCCTGCCTTCTGATAACTAGACACCTGTCATTAAAGAGCAGAGCCAGTGAACACACCTGCCACCCACACCCTCCCACCTCCAATTCCCTACACTGGTCCTCTCTCTACTCTTCGGGTTTCCACGCCAATGGCTGGGATCAGCCTCTGTGACAGAGTTCTTGAGGCTGGACTGAGGCCCCAGAGAGTCTCTGAGCTGTGAGGAGAAACCTGCCCCTCAACAACAGCAGTCAGGAATCTAGCTTCACTGGCTGTGGTTCCCTTGATTTAAAAACCTCCACCCTTGGGCTTCCCAGGTGGCTCAGTGGTAAAGAATTCACCTGCCAATGCAGGGGACATAGGTTCCACCCCTGTATCAGGAAGATCCCACATGCCACGGAGCACTCAGCCTGTGTACCACAACTACTGACCCTGTGCTCTAGAGCCCGGGAGCCACAACTCCCGAAGCCCGTACGCCTAGAGCCTGTGCTCCGCAACCAGAAGCCACAGCAATGAGAAGTCCGCACACCACAACGCAGAGTGGCCCCTGCTCTCCACAACTAGAGAAAAACCTGTGCAGCAATGAAGACCTAGCACAGCCAAAAGTAAAATGAATTATAAAAATAAAAGCCTCTGCCCCATGAACAGGAAGGGCCCAGGCGACGTGTCCTGGCAACATGTGTTATCAGGAGCTTCCTCACAATCAGGGCCCTGCTCCTCAGGACCCAGGAGAGGCCCAATTATATGGTGTTGACAATGAAGACCGAAGTGGCCTGGGACCCTGTTAGCTGCAGAAAGGCAGTCTCTTCCCTCCATTCCAGTCCCAGGGGGATGGATGTCCTTACTTGTCCCTGTGTCAGGTACACTCTTAGGCACAAATGCTCTGGCTGCAACTTCCCAAGCCTGTCTACCGCCTAAAGTACTGGGGGTGGAGTGAGGTGAGTGGGTGCACAGGGCAGAGGTGGCCAAGAAGGGCAGAAGTTGCCTCCTTCCTGGTGGTCTAGTGATCACGAGAGGAACTAGATGGACATGGACTTCAACTGCAGGTCTGCCCCTTTGCTGGGAGCGATTTTCCCCACATTACATCACCACTCTGAGCCCCAGCTGCTTTTGCAAATTGGGGGAGGTGGTAGGCTAAACAATGGCTCCCCAATATGCGCACATGCTGATCCCTAGATAATGTTCAGTGTCACCTCGTGTGGTAAAAGGAATTCTGTGCATGTGCCAATGTGATTAAATGTTAAGGATTCTGAGAAGGGGAGGCTATCCTGGATTACCAGGGGTGGGAGCAATGTCATTACAAAGGTCCTTATCAGGGAGGCTAGAAAGGAGAAGAGAGTGAAAGAAGCAGAGGTTGGAGAGATGTGCTCTGAAGAGAGAAGGGGCCACAAGCCAAGGCTCACAGGCAGCTTCCAGAAGCTGGAAGACACAAGGGAACATATTCTCCCCGGAGCCTCCTGAAGTGACCAACTCATACCTAACACTTTGACTTTAGCTCCATGAGACTCAGTTTGGACTTCCAACCTCTAGAACTGTACGAGAATCAATTTATGTTGTTTTAAGCCACTAAATTTGTGGCAGTTTGGTACAGTAGCAAGAGGAGACCAAAACACTGTGCCTTAGTTCCCCCATCATGAGGACAGAGTCCGGACCAAGTGGTCGGAGACTCTTAGTTTAAGGCTCCTCCCTGAAAGGCTGGCTCTAGGGCAGGACGGGAGGAGGCCAGAAGCATATTCTGGGCTGGGGGTGGCCTCTGGTGCTGTGGTTCCCTGCTGCCTCTCTGATCACCAGGACTGGCTACATAATTTGCAACGCCTGGTGGAAATAAAAATGCTGGGCCTCTTGTTTAAATAAAATCCTCAACGCAAAGATTGAGCA
Organism: Redunca redunca; assembly: GCA_006410935.1. Classification (NCBI taxonomy): domain Eukaryota; kingdom Metazoa; phylum Chordata; class Mammalia; order Artiodactyla; family Bovidae; genus Redunca; species Redunca redunca. The sequence goes on from SJYQ01002469.1 coordinate 192,624, forward strand.
GGCACTGAGAACTCTGTGCTAAGCCTTCTAAATCCATGAGCTCATTCTCTCCTCACTGGGGTCCTCTTTGATGGGAGCCACACTGTCTATCAGCCCCATACACAGAGGAGGCAGTGGAAACTCAAACCCCTGAACTTGCTTCTGTGAGGATACACAGCTAGTGGCAAACCAGATTCAAAGCCTGACTGTTCTAAGACCCAGCCAGGGCAGGAAGTGTAACATAGCTTTCCTTCTTTGGCCTATTCAAGGTCTGACTCTGGCACTCCTAAGCCCCGAGACAAAGAGGCAGGGGTCTGCCAAACCTTAGCAGGCTCTCAGCCGCTGAGCAGCTTGTTTACCTCCAATCTCTAAGCTCCAGAGGAATTCTGACCTGTGAGGGTCATGGGGGAGAAAACACAAAAGGAAAAACACACACACACACACATCCTGAGCACCTATTCCATGTCATTAACTGCGGAAAGCACCTCTACCTGTGCTGTCTCAATTTATTTTTTTTTTTTTAGCTCAAATCTCCCCTAAAGCCTTGAGGGAAACGGCATCATCTCCTTTTTTACAAATGGGGAAAGTGAGGCACGGAGCAGGGAGGTGACAGGCCAGAGGTAATACTGATAGAAATGGCAGAACTAGAGTTCAAACAGGAATCTGCCTCCGTCCAGAGTGCAAGCTCTTTCCAAATGACTCTGGAATGTTTCTGGACACACCGTAGATTGAGAAGTGTAAGTGGTGGGCTCCCTTGGACCATCTCAGTTATAACCCCCTTTCTTGCCCCCGGCGTATCTGGGGGAAATGTGAGAGCAGGGCACACCCACCCACAACAGAGGAAGTTAACCCCAGAAAACCAGCAGAGTGGCAGCTACCCGGCAAAACTCAGGTGCCCACCCAGAGGGAGGAGATCAAGGGGATGTCTCTGAGGCCACCTCAGGGAGCCTGGCTGCTTCCCTAATCATTTAGCTGGAGAAGAGCAAAATAATCACCAATTAGCTGGCTAATTAATCCCCGCAGCACCCCAGAGTAGGGGCTGCTGCTGCACAGCCATAACGCGGTGTGGTAAGGCACACGGTGGGCCTGAGAATGAGGGACTGGGGCTTCCCTGCCTTGCCCCGAATGCAAATTCACACCAGCCACTTATATCACTCATTTGTTCACTTGAGAGTCACTGCACACTTACTCTGTGTCACCATGCCTAGTCACGAGCATGGCGGACGTCACCCCTGCCCTCCCAGAGCTGAGAGTCCAGGAGGGGGAAACATTCAACAGTTAGCTGGAAAAATGCACATGTCAAACTGATTCCCACTGCAGTGCCATGGTCCTGGCTGTCCCCTCTCCCTTGCCTGCCCTTCTGGTTTGGCTTTGCCTGGCTAACTACTAACCATCTTTTAAACCTCCAAGGTCTTAAGTTCCAAGGTCACCTCATCTAGGAAGACTTTGCCGGGGGCTGGATTAGGTGCCCACCTCTCTATTTTCCAAGAGGGCTCTGCTTCCTGCCTGTCACTCCATCAGACTGAGTTTTGAGCTTGAAAGTCCTAGGTCTGGGTAGCCCCCCATGCCTAGCAGGGTGCTCAGCACTCTGCTGACATCTAATAAATACTTGTAGAATGAATATATGAGAGTATAAATCATGTGATCTGAGAGCAGTAACTTTGGAGACTTGGTTTCCTTATCTGTAGAAGAAGGTCTTTCTGGGTCTAAATCTGTGAACAAAAGGGAAGGACCTCCCTCCTGGTCCAGTGGCTAAGACTCCACACCCCCAGTACAGGGGGCCGAGTGTGATCCCCGGCTGGGGAACTAGATCCCATGTGCCGAAACTAAGAGACCCTGCATGCCCAACAAAGACTGAAAATCCCACAGGCCACAACTACAACCCGGTGCAGCCAGATAAATAAATATTAAAAAAAAAAAAACAAAAACACCCAACCCCTGCAAAAAAAAACCAGGAGTATAGCCCAGCCTCTGAGGTACTAGGGTACCTCTGGAATGTCTGTGTATGACAGTTCTCAGTATGTGAACTGAGAACTTCCAGATGTTCAAACTGGATTTAGAAAAGGAAGAGGAATGAGAGATCAAATTGCCAACATCCATTGGATCACAGAAAAAGCAAGATAATTCCAGAAAAACATCTACTTCTGCTTCACTGACTGCACCAAAGCCTTTGACTGTGTGGATCACAACAAACTGTGGAAAATTCTTAAAGAGATGGGAATATCAAACTACATTATCTGCCTCCTGAGAAATCTGTATGCAGGTCAAGAAGCAACAGTTAGAACTGGACATGGAATTTTGAACAGACTGGTTGAAAATTGGGAAAAGGGTAGGTCAAGGCTGTGTGTCGTCACCCTGCTTATTTAACTTATATGAAGAGTACATCATGAGAAACGCTGGGCTGGATGAAGCACAAGCTGGAATCAAGATTGCTAGAAGTATCAATAACCTCAGATATGCAGATGACACACTCTTATGGCACAAAGTGAAGAGGAACTAAAAGCCTCTTGATGAAAGTGAAGAGGAGAGTGAAAAAGCTGACTAAAAACTCAACATTCAAAAAACTAAGATCATGGCATCTGGTCCTATCACTTCATGGCAAATAGATGGGGAAAGAATGGAAAAAATGACAGACTTTATTTTTTGGGGCTCCAAAATCACTGCAGATGGTGACTGCAGCCATGAAATTCAAAGATGCTTGCTCCTTGGAAGAAAAACTATGACAAACCTAGACAGCATATTAAAAAGCAGAGATATTACTGCCAACAAAGGTCCGTCTAGTCAAAGCTATGGTTTTTCCAGTAGTCATGTATGGATGTGAGAAAAAGGGGTGTAAAGAAAGCTGAGTGCCGAAGAATTGATGCTTTCAAATTGTGGTGCTGGAGAAGACTTTTGAGAGTCCTTTGGACTGCAAGGAAACCAAACCAGTCAATCCTAAAAGAAATCAGTCCTGAATATTCATTGGAAGGACTGATGCTAAAGCTGAAGCTCCAATACTTTAGCCACCTGATGGTGAAGAACTGACTCATTGGAAAAGACCATGATGCTGAGAAAGATTGAAGGCAGGAAGAGAAGGCGACAACAGAGGATGAAATATTTGGATGGCATCACTGACTTGGTGGACATGAGTTTGAGCAAGCTCTGGGAGTTGGTGATGGACAGGGAAGCCTGGCGTGCTGCAGTCCATGGGGTTGCAAAGAATGGGACACGACCGAGTGACTGTGAACTGAACTGGAATGTCCAAACTGAGCATTAATCATGGTGGTCTGGCCCCTGCCAACATCACAAGCAGGACAAAGCTTGTGAATCCCTCCAGCCTCTGCCAAGGGAGCTGGTGTATATGTTTGAGTTGTCTTTGCCTGCAAGGAACTGAAACTGACTCCCACCAAAGCCAGAAGGGCCTGCTGGACTGACTGTGGGATCGCCAGGTCATCTGAAGGCGGAAGTGGAAGGATCTCTCCTCTTGACTGGTGTTTTTCCAACTTTCCCTGGGGACCTAGTTAAAAGGCAGACCGATGCATGATGCCGCTCCCAGGTGCTGATGATCAAGTGTACTCAACTTCGGTGTTCCTCTTTCCCTGGGTGAGGGCACCGGATGGGTCTTTCTTCGGCCAGGTGCCTGCCCCAGATTTACAGTGACAGCCAGAGCAGTAGGAGCGCTGACAGCAGCTATGGCCCCAGCAACAGCCGTGGCCGAAGCCCTGTTCCCGTGTATCTAGTTATTCCTAGGGAAGGGTGGGCCTTGGGCTAGGGCAGCCACCCTCAGAGGGGTTGTCTACAGCTGGAGGGAGCCATGCCAGCTCCCTGTGTATGCAGTGACACTCTGAGCGATGAAAAGTATCATCTTTCAACCTGGAAAGTGATTTCCAAAGGCCCAGCACTGGGGGCGGATGGAGGAGAGTTTAAATAGCAGCTGTGTTCCTAATTTCCCCAGGAGGAGGCCTGGCTGCCCCTCCTCCGTGTTGAGTGTTTGCCATTAAAAACAAACAGTATCATTTGGTTCAATATAAAATGAATTAAAGGAAATTAAACTGCGGGGGCCATGTGGCAAGCCTTGTCCTCCATTGTCTGAAGCCATTTTTCATCTTCCCCAGTGGGGAACAACAGCTTGGGGGGTGTGGAGCCGAGCAGGGCTAGATAAATAAATAAATAAGGTGAAAGACCCCCCCTTTCCCCAGGGGCAGAGGCTGGGGTGCAGAAAGTCCCAAGTTCCTGCTCTGGCCCATCTGTACTGCATTCCTTGGAGGCAGAATGTAGACCTTGAGTCTCCCAGGGAATGGAGGGAAGGGGAAAAAACAAAACAACAACAAAAAATGATGTGGGGCCTCTGAGACAGAAAGGGGGTCAGGGCAGCTGAGAGAGAAGATTATGGACCAGAGGGGCTGGAAGAGGGGGTCTCGGGCACCTGACTGGTGGGGAGTGATCCTGGCTCTTTCCAGCCGCACAAAGTGGGGTTGTTGCCGCTATTTGTGCTGCAGAAACTGAGTCAGGAGGGCAGGGGTGGGGAAAGACGGGCAAAGAGAGGACTGGATAGTGGTGAAGAGGGGGGAGGTCGGGCACTAAACTGCCCAAGTTCAAATCCCAGCTCTGCCACTCATCAGGTATGTGCCCTTTGCAAGTTACTTACCCCCTCTGTGCCTCAGTTTCCTCATCTGCAAATTGCGAGTAGTAAGTATCCCCTGCATAGGGCTATTGTGATGATTAAAAAAGTTCATGTCTATGAAGCATTCAGAACAGTACTAAGGACACTGGCTATTTGTTATTGGTGCATCATAATTATCATCTTATTATGATTATCAATAATCATAAACAGAATATTGATTATGTTCTTACTGTTGGTCTCTGGGGGCATCTTCCTTGGCATCTGAAGACTTAGCCTTAAGTCACAGCTCTGCCATAGGCTTGCTGTGTGACTCTTGGGTAAATGAATATACCTTGCTGAGCCTTGGGTCCTTCACTCTACAAATCAGGGATAAGCAACCTGGGACAGCGTGTGCTGGTGCCTCGCAAGGTCCATTCTTCCCTTCTTCCTTCAAAATAAGAACTATGATTTTTGCTTAGATCCACTGGAACCCAGCTGTAGGATGGGCCCCAGCTCCTATGCAGCAATTGTGACTGTGCAGTGGCCGATGAAATGTAAGTTAAAGTCACAGGATGAAATGTAAGTTAAAGTCACAGGAGCCATTTCCAGGAAGCTACACCTTTTAATAATCTCGCTAAGGAAGCAGAAAGGCAACGCCAAAGAATGCTCAAACTACCGCACAATTGCACTCATCTCACACGCTAGTAAAGTAATGCTCAAAATTTTCCAAGCCAGGCTTCAGCAATACGTGAACCATGAACTTCCAGATGTTCAAGCTGGTTTTAGAAATGGCAAAGGAACCAGAGATCAAATTGCCAACATCCGCTGGATCGTCAAAAAAGCAAGAGAGTTCCAGAAAAACATCTATTTCTGCTTTATTGACTATGCCAAAGCCTTTGACTGTGTGGATCACCATAAACTGGAAAACTCTGAAAGAGATAGGAATACCAGACCACCTGACTTACCTCTTGAGAAACCTGTATGCAGGTCAGGAAGCAACAGTTAGAACTGGACATGGAACAACAGACTGGTTCCAAATAGGAAAAGGAGTACGTCAAGGCTGTATATTATCTCCCTGCTTATTTAACTTCGATGTAGAGTACATCATGAGAAACGCTGGACTGGAAGAAACACAAGCTGGAATCAAGATTGCCGGGAGAAATATCAATAACCTCAGATATGCAGATGACACCACCCTTATGGCAGAAAGTAAAGAGGAACTGAAAAGCCTCTTGATGAAAGTGAAAGAGGAGAGTGAAAAAGTTGGCTTAACGCTCAACATTCAGAAAACTAAGATCATGGCATCTGGTCCTATCACTTCATGGGAAATAGATGGGGAAACAGTGGAAACAGTGTCAGACTTTATTTTTTTGGGCTCCAAAATCACTGCAGATGGTGACTACAGCCATGAAATTAAAAGATGCTTACTCCTTAAAAGGAAAGTTATGAGCAACCTAGACAGCATATTCAAAAGCAGAGACATTACTTTGCCAACTAAGGTCCATCTAGTCAAGGCTATGGTTTTTCCAGTAGTCATGTATGGATGTGAGAGTTGGACTGTGAAGAAGGCTGAGCGCCAAAGAATTGATGCTTTTGAACTGTGGTGTTGGAGAAGACTCTTGCGAGTCCCTTGGACTGCAAGGAGATCCAACCAGTTCATCCTAAAGGAGACCAGTCCTGGGTATTCATTGGAAGGACTGATGCTGAGGCTAAAACTCCAGTACTTTGGCCACCTTATGCGAAGAGTTGACTCATTGGAAAAGACTCTGATGCTGGGAGGGATTGGGGGCAGGAGGAGAAGGGGACAATAGAGGATGAGATGGCTGGATGGCATCACTGACTTGATGGACATGAGTTTGGGTGAACTCCGGGAGTTGGTAATGGACAGGGAGGCCTGGCGTGCTGTGACTCATGGGGTTACAAAGAGTCAGACACAACTGAGTGACTGAACTGAACTGAAGGCCCCAGAATAATAATTTAGTAAATGTCATTTTTTTTCTATCTGATTATGGTTAGATTCTGACTTTCTTGCTTACCTTAAACTGTAAATGCTCATTTTCTTTAGAATAACAATAACAAAGATTTACTGTATTGCCCAAGAAACTATGGGTTTCCTTGGTGCCTGATTGGTAAAGAATCCACCTGCAATGCAGGGGACGCAGGTCGATCCTTGGGTTGAGAAGATCCCTTGGAGAAGGAAATAGCAACCCACTCCAGTATTCTTGCCTGGGAAATCCCATGGCCAGAGGAGCCTAGTGGGCTGCAGTCCATGGGGTCGCAAAGAGTCGGACACAACTGAAGTAACTTGAGTACATACACAGGGAATTATATTAAATATCTTGTAATAAAGTATAATGGAAAAGAATAAAAAGTGGATATGTAGACAGTGTAATAAAAAGTGGAGACATCACTTTCCTGACAAAGGTCTGTATAGTCAAAGCTACAGTTTTTCCAGTAGTCATGTACAGATGTGAGAGCTGGACCATAAAGTGCTGAAGAACTGATGCTTTTGAACTGTGGTGTTGGAAAAGACTCTTGAGAGTCCCTTGGACAGCAAGGAGATCAAACCAGTTCATCCTAAAGGAAATCAACCCTGAATATTCATTGGAAGGACTGATGCTGAAGCTGAAACTCCAATACTTTGGCCACCTGATACGAAGAGCTGACTCACTGGAAGACACTCATGCTGGCAAAGACTAAGGACAGGAGGAGAAGCAGGTGACAGAGGATGAGATGGTGGGATGGCATCATCAACTCAATGGACATGAGTTTGAGCAAGCTCCAGGAGGTAGTGAAGGACAGGGAAGTCTGGTGTGCTGCAGTCCATAGGGTCTCAAAGAGCTGGACACGACTGAGCGAATGAACAGCAGCAACAACAATGTACATATATGTACAGCCAAATCACTTTGCTGTAAACCTAAAACCTAATACAATATTGTAAATCAACTATACTTAAAGAAGAATAACTAGCCAGCTATCACTTGACTTGTGTTATTTTAATTATCCCTCACAACAGGGCTGTGAGGTAAATCCTGATATTCCCATTTTAAAGAAGGGGATATTGAGGGTCAGTGAAGTTAATCAGGGTCCTAGAGGTCATCATGAGAAACACTGGACTGGAAGAAACACAAGCTGGAATCAAGGTTGCCGGGAGAAATATCAATAACCTCAGATATGCAGATGACACCACCCTTATGGCAGAAAGTGAAGAGGAACTAAAAAGCCTCTTGATGAAAGTGAAAGAGGAGAGTGAAAAAGTTGGCTTAAAGCTCAACATTCAGAAAACTAAGATCATGGCATCTGGTCCCATCACTGGGGGGCTCCAAAATCACTGTAGATGGTGATTGCAGCCATGAAATTAAAAGACGCTTACTCCTTGGAAGAAAAGTTATGACCAACCTAGATAGTATATTCAAAAGCAGAGACATTACTTTGCTGACTAAGGTCCGTCTAGTCAAGGCTATGGTTTTTCCAGTGGTCATGTATGGATGTGAGAGTTGGACTGTGAAGAAGGCTGAGCACCGAAGAATTGATGTTTTTGAACTGTGGTGTTGGAGAAGACTGTTGAGAGTCCGTTGGACTGCAAGGAGATACAACCAGTCCATTCTGAAAGAGATCAGCCCTGGGATTTCTTTGAAAGGAATGATGCTAAAGCTGAAACTCCAGTACCTGGGCCACCTCATGTGAAGAGTTGACTCATTGGAAAAGACTGATGCTGGGAGGGATTGGGGGCAGGAGGAGAAGGGGATGACTGAGGATGAGATGGCTAGATGGCATCACTGACTTGATGGACGTGAGTCTGAGTGAACTCTGGGAGTTGGTGATGGACAGGGAGGCCTGGCGTGCTGCGGTCCATGGAGTTGCAAAGAGTCAGACACGACTGAGTGACTGAACTGAACTGAACTGAAGAGGTCTTGTAGATCTGCTCCAATCTCATAAGCCCTTTGAAGGCAGAAGGGTAAGTTACAGAGACATGAAGCACGAGAAGGATTCCATTCTGGCTTGAAGTTATAGGAGGCCACGGGAACAGACCAGAATGTGGTTTCTGGGAGTTGAGAGTGATCCCCAGCCAACAGCCAGGAAGAAAATGGGGATCTCAGTAGTATAATCACACAGAACCTTGTTCTGCCAATAACCGAATAAGACTGGAAGACAATTCTGCAGAACCTCCAACAGGAGCACAGCCTGGCCAACACGTTGATTCTGACCTAATGTGACCCTATAGAGAACATGGTCAAGCCCACCCGGCTTCTGACCTACAGAGCTGTGAACTAACAAACGGGTGTTTTTCAGTCACTGAGTTGGTGGTAATTTCTTAGGCAATATTTGAAAACTAACAAGGGTAGGAACTACGATGATCTCATGTTACAGTTGAGGAAGCGAGTCTGCAGGGTGCCACAGCTGGCAAATGGCAAAGGGCTTCTCAAACAGGAGTTGAACCCAAACAGTCTGGCTTTTAACCATTGTGCTCTGTTCTCCATTTGTATTTGTCTATAAGAATCTCCAACACAGATAGTTTAGTTGTTTTGAAAAGCAAGGTGGGAGCTATGTATAGAATATCACTGTTTGAAGAATGAACTTGTGGTTCACTAGAGAATGAACTTATGGTTGCCAGGGGGAAGGATGACAGGAAGAGATAGTTAGAGAGTTTGGGATGGACATGTACACACTGCTGTATTTGAAATGGATGACCAACAAGGACCTACTATACAGCACAGGGAACTCTGCTCAATGTTCTGAGGCAGCCTGAATGGGAGGGGAGTTGGGGGGAGAATGGATCCATGTATATGTATGGCTGACTCCCTTTGCTGTTCACCTGAAACTATCACAACATTGTTAACTGGCTGTACCCCAAAGTTTTAAAAAAAGAATATTACTGTGTGAATATATAAAGATGAGTAGGAAGAAAAGACACATTGGTCAGCTTGTATGTGGCAGAGTAGCTATAAAAAGATTCAAGGATGGTATGATTATTTCCCAGGAGGAGAAATGGGTGTCTGGGGGATGGAGAGGGAAGGAGACTTTTCACCATATATTGTTTTGACTTCTGAACTCTGTGATTATATAACCCATTTAAAAAATGGTGTCCTCAATAATGAGAGGAATGGGGAAAAAGTTGAGAAACATTTGAATAGATGGAAAAAAACATTCTCAAAAGGACTCAGAATGACAGATAAACTGGTCTGTAGGTATATTAATTTCCCAGGACTGCGATAACAAAGTACCACAGATGGGGGGCTTATACAACAGAAATTTATTTTCTTACAGTTCTGGAGGCCAGCAGCCTGAGATCAGGGTGTGAGCAGTGTTGGTGCCTTTTGAGGGCTGTAAGGGCAAGGCCTGCTTCCTGCCTCTTTCCTTGGCTTATAAATGGCCGTCATCTTCCTGTGTCTCTATGTTGTCTTCCCTCTGTGGGTGTCTGGGTCCTAACTGTCTTTTTATAAGGACGGTGGTCATATTAGATTAGGGCCCACCCTAATGGCTTCATTTTAACTTCATTACCTATTTAAAGACTCTATCCAAATACAGCCACATTCCAATGTACTAGGGCTTAGGGCTTCAATATATGGATTTGGTGAAGGGACATATTTCAGTCCATAAAATGAACATTTAACCCAGGGTTTCTCAACCCTGGCACTCAACACAGGGGACTTGATAATCCTTGGTCTCAGGGCGTTGTCCTGTGCTCTGTAGAATGCTGAGCAACATCTTTGCTCTCTACCTACTGAATGCCAATACCACCCCCACCCAACCAACCCCACTGTAACAATCAGAGATGTCTCCCGAGGGACTTCCCTGGTGGTCCCTGGTTGAGAATCTGCCTTGCAATGCAGGGTACGTGCGTTCAATCCCTGGTCAGGGAACTAAGAGCCCACATGCCCTGGAGCAATGAATCCCATGCACCACAACTACTGAGGCTGAGAGCTCCGGAGCCCATGGACCACAACTAGAGAATCTGTACCCCAATGAAAGATCCTGCATGCCGCAACTAAGACCCAATGTAGCCAAATTCATCAACATAAAAAAAAATACTCCAGAAATGACCAAATGTCCCTCTAGTTGGGAACCCCTTCTAGCCCAGCTGTGTGGGCAGCTGGGTCAAGTATAGCTGGCTCATCGAGAAATTCTGCACTTTCATACACAGAAGCATGTACTGTGAGAACCACAGCTGAGACCTAGGAAACCCAGCCCTGCCCTGGTGGAGACCTGCATCTGCTTAGGAGGGGAGTGGAGAGGGGAATGGCTGACCTCCAGGAGGGAAGGTGATTCGATCAATGGGAAACCACTCTGAGAGCAAAAGTGCTGGGTTCAGGGCCCAGAAAACAGAGGGATTTTAATGGCACCAAAAGCCTCATGAATCCTCTTGGCTCTCACATCCAAGAAAACCACCTTTCCTGCTCTTGTCGGCTCTCCCCTGTACTTAAGAGACAAACCACTGGGCTGAAAGCTCGTGGAATCTTGCTCACTGGAAACCTCTCATCCGGGGCTGGCTATTCAGACTGCACTAGGAGTCAGTTACGATGATTTCAGACATGGGAAGGGCTTTCTCTTTCCTGTTCTGATGGGAAAAGACAGGAAGTTGGTCACGTGCTATGTTCTTTGGAGAAACAGCTTGGCTAAACTTTTCCTTGTTTCTGACACTGCTAGTCCTATTAACCACCCAGCAACTGGATACCCACTCTTCTACCTTCTAAAAACCTTAACGGGATACAAATGACCATTTCAGACGTGAGGAAGCTGAGGGCTCCAAAGAGTGAGGTCACCTGTCCAAGGTTGCATAGGCAATAAGTGTCCAGGAATCAGGACTGGAACCCAGGTTTGCTGACCCGACAACTTCTCATCAGGTCAGCACTGGCTCAGCTATCAGTAGATGTCAGTTCCGCAAGTACTTCCTCTACCCATGCGTGCAGTTGCTTCAGTCATGTCCCACTCTGTGACCCCATGGACTGTGGCTCACCAGGCTCCTCAGTCAACGAAATTCTCCAGGCAAGCATATTAGAGTGGGTTGCCGTGCCCTCCCCCAGGGGATCTTCTCAACCCAGGGATCGAATTTGCGTCTCTTACGTCTCTTGTATTGGCAGGTGAGTAATTTACCACAAGTGCCACCTGAGAAGCTGGTAACTAGGTTTGGGTTAGGTTAATACAAAAGCAAGTTTTACTTGCAGAGAGTAAGGGAGTGCATGAAGGCAAGGAAGGCGTCTTACTTACTCATTTTTATATTCTCAAGGTCTAGCACTGCCTCTTTAAGCAAATAAGTTCCTAATAATGTCAGTGGGATTGAGGAGAGAAAGAGAAGGTGGCTGGGGTGGGGAGGGGGGCTCAGCAGCAGAACTGGTTTTAACCTCCCAATAGCAATTTAACATGAGGCTCTTCGTTCAGCCCATAATACCCACGGTGTGTTTCCTGTGCATCAAGGCAGACCTGACAGTCTCCGTCCTCGTGAGCCTATACTCGAGTAGCAGAGGTAGAAAATAAACACAAAGCAATTCAGTCATTTCAGATACTGGTACATGCTAAAGGAAGAAATAAAATGGTGATGGGATAATGCAGGCTGGGGACCACCACTCTGAACAGAGTGGTCAGGGAGGTGACAGAGCCTCAGAGGAAGTGACACTGGAGTGACACTTGAATGATGGGAACGGGACAGCCATGGAAACATCGGGAAAAACCTCCTCAGGCAGAGGGAGCAGCAAGTGCAAAGGGCCTGAGAGGGAAGGTGCTGGCTGGTCCAGGGTGAGCAAGGGGGAGGAGAAGGTCATGGGTGATGGGGTCAGAGAAGTGGGTGGCAGTCTGACTGGGCAGGGCCTAGATGTAGGGGTTGAACAAGTTATCTAGATTTACGATGGCAAGTGGCTGCTCTAGTCATCCGGCCAGGGTGATGGTTTGGGGCTGAGGTTACAGATGGGTGGTCACCATTGTTAACCCCACCTCCCTTCTTGGCTGGCCAATGAGCCTGGAGATCCTGGGAGGCCCAGGTGCAAGAAGATCCCAGACAGACCCTCTGGAGGGTCTGCCTCCCCACATGTCTGGAGGCATGTGGGGATCGGTGGCTCATCCGGCCTCACACATCAGGGACTGTGGGGCCATCAGGCAAACCCAAATTCCAGAAGCCCTTCCAATACAATGATTATAATATTAAAAACCAACCCACCCTCTCAGTGGACGGTGTGGAGGCGCAGGAAAGAGCATCTGTGTTGTGAGCCATTAGGGTCCCTGACAGATGTGTGCCTTCCCCCTCCCCGCACCAGCTGCAAATGAAGACCCATCCTTTTCTTCTGCCCAGACAAGGATTGATGAGGATTCAGGAGAGCACTCAGACAAGCAAGGAAAGGCTGCGAACCTTTTCCAAGCCTGTAATTTATCTTGAGGAGACTATTCACATCATTCCTTACAGGCTGGATTCTGCTCTGACCTGGCACATTAATCTCGCCGAATAAAATAATAATAATCAGAAAAAGGGAGTTGGATAGTTGCCAGGGAGGCATTAATAACTGTCGCCCACACCTCGGCGGTGCAGAGAAGGGCTGCCGAATCTCATCCCTGCCCCCTGACCCCCAGCAGTGCCCGTTGAAGAAGAAGAAAGTGAGGAAAACTTTCCCTGAACCTTGGGGGGATTTTCCAGAGATGGTGTATGGGGACATCATTCCTCAGTCAACACAGAAATTTCCCCAGGCAAATGTAGAGAACTTCCCTGGGAGGGAGTTTGGTCTAGTGATTCAGAGCGGTCCTGGAATCAGACTGCCTGAGTTCAAATCCCCACTCAGCCGTATATAAGCTGCATGACCCTGGGCCTCTTCTTAACCTCTCACTGGGTTTGTTTTTTCCTCTGGAAAACAGGGATAAAACTAGCACCTGCTGGGAATGTAAAATGGTATGGCTGCTATGGGACATAGTGTGGTGGTTCTTCAAAAAGTTAAACACAGAATTACCATATGACCTAGCCATTCCACTCTTAAGTATTAGAAAAACTGTGTTCAGAGAGATTCTTGTGCACAAATGTACAAGGCACCACTATTCCTGATAGCCAAAAAGTAGAAGTAACCTGAATGTCTATCAACAGATGAATGGATAAACAAACGCTGGTCTCTCCACACAATGGAATATTATTCAACCATAAAAAGAAATGAAGTGCTGTCATCTGCTACAATGTGGATGAATCTTGAAAATAAGATGCTAAGGGAAATAAGCCAGACATAAAAGGTCACATAATGTTTGATTCCATTTATATGAAATGCCCAGAAAAGGTAAATACATACAGATATAAAGCAGATTGGTGGTTGTCAGAGGGAAGGGGGAGTGACTGAATGCGTATGAGGTTTCCTTCTGGGGTGATGACAATGTCTTAAAATTAGATAGAGGTGATGGTTACCAGTGAATGTACTGAATGTCACTGAATCACACACTTTTTTTTTTTTTTTTTTTTTGAATCACACACTTTTAAATAATTACTGGTTAATTTTATGTTATGTGAATTTTACCTCAATTTTTAAAAACCCACAAAACAACAGCACTTGCCTTCTAGAACAGATGTCAGAGGAAAATGAATTAGAGCCAGGCCTGGCCCACATGAAGGCCTGACTCCACATCAGCTGCTCCTACTGCCATGGGCATTATTATGCTGGGGTTTGCAGTCTCTGGCAAGTTATTTAACTCAGTGTCTGCTCCATGCATGCAAGGAGATATCAACAGTATCTACCTACCAGGATTGTTAAGATTAAAGAAGACAATGTCTTCAGCAGATTATCAACTCCATGAGCATGCAGATTTTTGTCTACTTTGTTCACTGATATACCCCTGTGCTTAGAACAGTGCCTAGCACACAGCTGGCATTTAGCAACTGTTCTTGAACGAACTAACTCTGGTGGCTCAGAGGTTAAAGCATCTGCCTACAATGCAGGAGACCTGGGTTCAATCCCTGGGTCAGGAAGGTCTCCTGGAGAAGGAAATGGCAACCCACTCCAGTATTCTTGCCTGGAAAATCCCATGGACAGAAGAGCCTGGTAGGCTACAGTCCATGGGGTTGCAAAGAGTCGGACACGACTGAGCGACTTTCTTTCTTTCTTTCTTGAACGAATGGCAGTGCTTAACTTAAACACAGCCTGGTTCCTGGTGGTTGCTCAGCAATGTCAAGTTGTATGTATTACTATTGGTCTGGTGGCTGTGTTTTTTGAAGGCCCCTGTGTGTTCCCTTCTAGCACAGGGAAGTGAGTACTACTTTGCCTTGCAGATTTTGGTGTTTTCACAACAGGGTGTCTGGACATCTACCAGACATGAGAAGTCTGAGCTGAGCTGACAATGGAGTCTAAGCTCTCACTGCAGTTATAAGAGGAGGTAATGAGAGTTAGTGTAGCTAGCTAGACTATCAGCTTATCCACTCACCCATCCATCTACCTACCTGTCTGTCCATGCTTCTAAATCTCCATCCAAATATCCATCCATCCATCTAAATCTCCATCCATCTATCTATTCAAATCTCCATCCGTCATCTAAATATCCATCCATCCATTCATGCATCCATCCAACATCCAAATATCCATCCATCCATCTATCCACACAATCACTTGATTATCCATCTATCCACATATTCACCAACCTTCCCAGCTATCGATTCAATTCATCCATTTACCTATATAGCCATTCGTCCATCCATCTACTCCCCATATCTACATGCAATGAACATTTCTGAGTGCATATCAGATGCTGGTGATCTATCAACAAAGAAACCAGATGCATTCATTTCCTGCTGTCACAGAGGTTACAGTTGAGCAGAGCAGGCAGACAATTAAACAAGTAATTACGGTCAGAGTGGTGAGTGCTGGAACAGGGGAGAACAAGGCGTTAGGAAAGCCCCAGTAGGGGCTCCATCCCTCATCCCAAGGGCAGGAGGATGTCTAAGAGGCTGTGATCTGCAGGAGGAGCGTGAACTGGTCAAGAGACAAGAAAGGAAAAGGTCTTTGAGGTAGAAGGATCAGTGGGTAGGAGAAAGGGCAGCACAGAGCCGGCTCTGGAAGCTGTATGGGTTAGTCACTCAGCATCTCTGTGCTGAAGGTTTCTCATGGGGAAAATGGGATAAGAGCATCTGCCACATGTCAGATTGGGACTAGCTGGTGTATGGAAAGAAATGAAAGAAGCAGGGTCTGGTCTAGAGGTTCCTCGTCTGTGGATTCAGCCAATCTCATGTAGAAAATCTAAGGATGTGGGACTGCGGATGCAGGAGGACAACTGTAAGTGGCTTGAGCATCCTCGGATTCTGCTATCTGAGGAAAATCCTGGAACCAACCCATCACGGATACTGAGGGGTGACTATACTCAGCTTTTCATCTGGAAAGAGTTGATCATAATCTCTCTCTCTCTCTCTCAGAGGGGTGCTGAGAGGCTTACACAAGTCAAGACATAGAAAAGAATCTAGCAAGAAGCAGAATGTACGAGGTGATGAGTGACCATCCTCTGCCCGTTTTCCTTATCTTTCTCCCATAGCTACTTTGAGGCAGAGCTTGGGCCCTGAAGCTGAAGTTCTGGGCTGGAGTCCCAACCCTTACCACGTAACAGCTACTTGGCCTTCTGTCTCATCACCAATGAGAGAAATAGTATCTCCCTGGGAGGAATTGAAGAGGCTACAAAAGGAATTCAAACATAAAGTGCTCTTAGACCCCAGTTCAATTCCTGGGTCAGGAAGATCCCCTGAAGAAGGGATAGGTTACCAACTCCAGTATTGTTGGGCTTCCCTGGTGGCTCAGATGGTAAAGAATCTGCCTGCAGTGTGGGAGACCTGGGTTCAATCCCTGGGATGGGAAGATCCCCCGGAGGAGGGCATGGCAACCCACTCCAGTATTCTTGCCTGGAAAAATTCCCTGGACAGAGGAGCCTAGTGGGCTATAGTCCATGGGGTTGAAAAGAGTCGGACACGACTGAGTGACTAAGCACAGCACAGTCTCAGGTTCACAGTCGGTGCTCAATAATTGCAAGCCTCTGTTATTCCAGGCTGTCAGTGTTGAGCCAGCTTCCTTACATGCCTGGATTCACATCTCCTGCCTTCCACAAAGTGTCACAAATGCTATGAAGAAAAAGGCTCAGGGCATCTAGAAGTGACTGAACCCAAGGAGGGGGTTGTGGGAACTCTGTTTTGTGACTGGTTGATCAGAAGCACAGGTGACACCCTGGGGCTTGTGACTGGCCATCTGAAGGGACAGGAGAAGTCTGGTGGGACTAAGCCCTTCTCCCATGGGATCAGATACTATCTTGAGGTGGATGGTGTCAGAACTAGATAAACTGTTGGACACCCAGCTGGTGTCAGAGAATTACATGACGTGTGGAAAACCCGCATATCTGGTGTCAGAGGTAGTGAGCATGCGTGTGTACAGAAGAAACACAGGAGTGTGTTTTTCCTACACACCTGGCCAGTGATTTGACCAGCTGTCACTCAAAACAAATGGTCAGTTCCAACTTGCTCTTCTGCCAACCAAGGCCTGGGACAAATTTTATTTTTTGACCTAATGATGATGTCTCTTAACACTGCCCAGTTCTCTGAATCACAATGATTATCCCCCAAGACCTCCTCATACCAACACCTGCTGCAGACCTTTCCCTGACATGACACTGCAAAGAATCCTTGTCACCATTTCTCTTCCTGCAGCCATGGCAGGCATCACTCATAGACCATAGAGTTCTTTCCTCCTGAGCCTCAGTTACCCCTACAGAACATGCCACAGAAGCCATGAAGAGTGAGACCTGTGAGAGCCACACTTCCTTGGGAAAAGCAGGACCCAGGGCAAAATTTAGATGAAGACTGCATCAAGGCCAGCTTTGCACAATAAGACTTAGGAAATGCACTTGGAGAGTAGAGACGTGATGGGAGGCTGATGACAATAAAGAATGATGTGCAGCTTCAAGCAACGATGAGAGGTGGGTTACCAGATCTACCAGCTCAGGTTCTGTTCATTTGATGACCTGACATCAGCTCCGTTCAAGTCCAGCCTTTCTTTCTGCAGGAGGGGCACTAGAACCCCTGCATGACTGGTGTGATGGGGGCTGCCACCTGTGCCTACCTTGGACTTGACGGCCAGGATGATCTTGGGCAGGGCCACGACGAGGCACTTGAGAGCAATGGTGATGTACTTGAGCACAAAGTCTGCGATGCCCACGATCCACAGCAGGTCGAAGAAGTCCAGCGTCTCCAGGTTGGGCTTCAGGAATATGAGGCTAGGAGATGAGTCAGAGTGTCAGAGAGCTCACTTAGGACCACTGGCCGTTGGCAGCTCCTTCTACTCACTCTGGGAGCCTTGTAAATATCACCTGTAGAAAAGAGCACTAAACTGCGAGTCCGACATCTGTGTTCTGTTCCTGAATATGCTACTACCTTGCTGTGTGACCTCGGGTGGCTATCTTAACCTCTCTGAGCCTCAGTTCCCCTGAGAGTTAAATGATGAACTTGGCCTAGAACATCATAAGTTAAAGTCCCCTCCAGTTTTATGGGTCCACAACAGGCTTCACAAGAGAAACTGGAAGGAAGGGAGGGAGGGAAAAAAAGCTGACCAACACCATGAAGGAGGGAGAGAGAGAAGCTCGGAGGAAGGTTTTGATGTGTGACAGCGTGCTAAGCCCATTACTCAGTATCTTATTGTTCTGTGCAGTAAGCATTGCTTACCCTCACTTTATAAATGAGGCACTAAAACTTGGAGAGGTAAGGTAAATTGCCCAAAGTCATACTGCATGCTAAGCATACAGGCATGAGTATCAGACAGACCTGAATTTGAATCCAGGCTTCTCCATTTTTTGAACACTAGGCAAATCATATTTTTTTCTATAAGCCTCAGTGTTCTCATCAATAAAATGGGAATCTTTCTGTCCCTCCTAGGGTTATTGGTGGGATTCAATGAGATAATAGACATACTACAGACTCTGCCAAACAGCACTGACAATGATAACCACATCTCTACGAGGCAGGCACTGTTATCTGCCCATTTTGCAGACGAGAAAATGGAGACACAGAAGGGTAAAGGAACATGCACACAGTCCTATAAACACGAAGGAACAGTGGTAGATTTGAACCCAGGTGTGCAAGCTACAATTACTGCCCTCAAACCTTATTCTTCAGTAGTGCTGTTCGGAGTGTGTAATCCCTCTTAGCCATCCGTGACCAGGTAAGGCAACCTCACACTCAACTTCTGTACCTCACTCACAGGAGACAGACAAAAAGTCGTTCTCAAACTGACCCTGGTCCACGGCCCACATGTGGAGCAGCACTGCTGTCTGTCACCTCTGCAGATGACGATATTATTCATGTTAATAATATCTCGGTTCTTTACATCATGCTGGCCCTACTCCACCTGCTGTATGTGTCTCAAGTCATTTCATCTCCCCAAGGGCTCTAATTGGTAGGCACTATGATTATCGAATTTTGAGCTGGGGAGTCTGGAGTTCTGTGACGACATAGAGCCCACAGTATCTCAGCTGGAATGTGGAGCTAGGATTGGAACCAGCACCCAAATTGTGCTGGGCCCCTCGCTTTTCTTTCTGCTGGATTAGAGGCTCCAAACAAAGGTCACTCTGCATCTTGCCTGTCCCCCCAAAAGCAGGGGAAAGTGCACACAGCCCAGATTGAGTGCTTTCTAAACTCTTCCCACATACTCTGCTGGGCTGGCAGACAACGGTGGAAACTGAGGTCCCCTGATGAGAGCATTCTAGGAGTCAAATGGTCTGTTTTCTTACTTTTATTTTTAAAAATCAATTTCTATTTATAATAAAGATCTTTGAAGAGCTAGACTATGGGCTAAATCAATGAAAACAATCTATTTTGGCAATCTCTCATGATACCGTCAGTGTCCTTCCACATCTGAGCCCCATCTCTATGGGATGCCTCGTCTCCAAGTCTGAGAGGCACCCAGTCTACTATATGGGGAGAGGCGGGCAGTCCTGAGCTCCTCTCCTGGTCTCTGCTCTTGTCCCTCCCTGGGCCTATCCCAGGCTGGCGGTCTGACTTTCACACCATGCTTCTCTATTATGCATGCATCTCTGATTGCAAAAAAATGAAGATGTGCCATCCACTTTCCACTTTATCCCAGAGACACCAATCTGTTACATTCACCTACCTGGGTTTTACTTCATCATCTTTGGTTTTCTGTTGGCTTTGACACCGGAGAGGTGCCAAAGTGTTTTTCCACAGATTGATCACTAAATCCACTTATTTCTAAGATACACTATGAACTTTAATGGACGGATACATTTTATTGTCAGTTTTCCACCCCATTAGCCACCACCACCAAAAGGTATAGTAATTCATCATAAAACAATAACATCATGACATGATTAGGACATATCAAATGTGGCACAGTTTGCCGAGTAGTTTCTGCATATTATAATATTTGGCCTCTCTAATCATTAGCCTGTTCAGGTGGGTAAAGCAGCAATTAACTTGCTCCCGGTTTCACAAACGCAGAAACTAGGGGAGGTTCAAAAAGGTTCCAGTATTTGCCAAAGGGCACAAGCTGGTATGTGGCAGGACTATGACCTTCTGACGGTGGTCATCAGACTTCAAATCCTGGGATGATTCAAACTTGCTTTCACCTACTGGGACTAAGGATCATTAAAAAGGGTTTCATTAAGCCTCAGTTTTCTTACCTGTAAAATGGCAACAGCAATACCCTGCTCACTTGGAAAGCAAAGTAAGATAATGGCTGTTGGTATCACAAACACACTCTAGACCACTGACATCAAAAAGGAAGGAGCTCTATTGCTTTTCCCCACGCCACTCTCTTTCTCTTCATGTGCTGCCAGTTTGACTCAGCCCTGGTCTGATGAGGGCAGAGGTCTGAGCCTGCGAATGTGATCATGCCCAGAAAATGGCACGAGCTGGAAATTCATCCAAGGTTCTGGGAAACTCCATCTCCTTTACCCTCCACCAGGACCTTGATCTTCTGGGCCGGGCAACTAATGCAATGTGTGAGAGGCATGTTGATGCCTTGGAATGAATTCTCCAAATGGCTTTTATGCAATTTTGGGTGGCCCCAGAAAGTGGTGAAACTGCTTACTCCTCAAAGTCCATTTTGAAAACAGATGGGACATAATCTGAAAGCTTGGCTTGAGTTTCAACCCTGTACTAGAGACCGTCACTGGCTAGTCCTTTCCCCTCGTGCACTAGGTGGTCAGTGGAAAATGCAAAATTATACATGCGGCTTGCATTCTATTTCTGCTCAAGAATTCTGCTCTAGGCATGTCACCTAACAACAGGGTGGGATCTGAACGTTAGAGTGTGACTGAGGGCTACTATATCATTCTCCAATGAAGGCACTGTGGCTCCCAAGTGCAAGAAAGCTCCCCACTTTCCCACTGAGGGTCAGACTCCTCTGCTCACCTGTTATACAGCTGCTGGGAACTGAATGTGTAGAGCACATAGAGGGTGTTCCCCGCTAGAAAGGCCAAGATCCACAAGATGACCAGCACCGACCTCTTCTCCTGGAGACAAAGTGAGAGATCTGTGGGGATGCTGAAATGTCAAAGGTACACCTGGCAGAATATTCGAGAATGCTCCCCAACGAGGGGCAAATGTTCCCTTTCTCAAAGGTTTGGAGGAAACACAGCTAATAGTGAAAGGAAGGGTGTTGGCATCTTTCTGTCCCACTGGAACCCAAGCAATGGTTACAGTGGAGGTAACAGAAATGTGTGAACCTGCTTGGAGAACTATCCAGAGTCAGGAGGGCATCATGGTTAGCAAAACTGATTCTGGAGCTGGATGACCTGGTTTCAAATCCTTGATCTGCTACTTGGGAGCTGTTCAACCCTGGGCAATGACTTAAACTCACTGCATTTCTCTTTCCTCACCCTCAAAAAGGGTGCGTATTATATCAACTTATAAAGTCGTGAGAGCTAATGTACATGAACCATTTAGAACAGTGACTGGTATATAGGAAATGTTAGTTTACATTTACTGTTAGGGACTGAGGCACTGAGAATTTAAGCAACTCTTGCTCAAGGACACATGTTTTAATAACATTTTTTTTTTGACCACACTGTGAGGCATGTGGAGTCTTAGTTCCCTGGCCAGGGTGCGAACTCGTGCCCCCTGCAGTGAAAACGTGGAGTCTTAACCACTGCTCTGCCAAGGATATCCTTTAGGGGCACATATTTTAAGGTCCAGTTGCCCTTATTCAAAAGTGAGGTTTTGTTAAGGTTTAAGTAAATTTGACAAATGTAAACATTTAGTTGGACACAGGAGCGTGTTTCAGGGTCACTAACTGGCAGGACCTGTTATTTCAACTTCACAACCCACCACTCGACTCAGATCGACAAGTCAGAAACTGCTGTTCTAACTTCTTCTGGCATGCACTTTTCCAGACTGACCATTCAGCGTAGGGGCACGTTTGTAGGACTACAGTCAGCTTTGTACACGTCGACGTCAAAGCCCTCTGTGATCCAGCCCGGTTTCTCTTTCTTCAGACTTGTTTCTGATTCGTCCCCAGGAAGACAAGCTGGGAAGCCTTCTCAGTTAGTTTTCTTAGTAGTCTTTCAGCCTGAGAGCAAACTTAAGAAATTTCTAGAGGAAGCGTAGAGCAGGGTGTTCCTGCCTGTGTACCCTGGGATACATAATCAGACCCAGTGCCGTAGATTCTCAAAAGCCTGTCTCTTCCTGGACCAGGGCGGCTGCATTGCTGGAATAAGATGAGGTCATAACTTTCCCAGTGTAACCTTCCCTGTGGTTTCGGTAAATGCTCCAGTCTCCAGACACAGCTCAGTACTTCACACACTGTTACAACACACATTTCCATAGAGCAGACAACATAAATGCATCTCCATCCACCCATTATTCCAGGAGTGGTCAAGGTTAACGGCCCGAGAAACCACCTCCACCCAACCAACTGCTCTTATCAATGTGATTAATCCACTCAGCAGCCCTTTTTATGCCAATAAATAATAGATTCCAGCTTAATCCCCTGTAAATCCGAACCAAAAGTAGAAGAGAGAGGGAGTGAGCAATGCCCTGAGAAGCCAGACTCTGGAGGACAGGTGGGGTAGTTCTCCAGCAGTGAGCTGAGATTCCTAAACCAAGAGTCGCGTGGACCTACTGCCACTGGAATATGCACACACAGGCAAAACATCACCTGAGTCTTCAAAGGCGCAAAGACCCCAGAAGCCTATTCATGAGTACAGGCATTCCCTTGTCCTTAAAATTCAAGTCAAGGCACCACAAGGATGTTACTGCACCTGAGAAAGAGACAGCCCCAACAGCCCCACTATGACACTGAACAACCTGCTCTTTTTTATAGGTGATTTTTAAAAAAGTTATTTATTTATTTGGCTGCATGGGGTGTCAGCTGAGGCACGTGGGAACTTGGTTGCATCATGTGGGATCACTTGTTGCGGAGCACAGACTCCCTGGCTGTGGCCATGTGCAGGTTCAGTTGTTGCGGCCTGTGGCCCCAGCTGCTCCATGGCATGTGGATCTTAGTTCCCCGAGCAGGGACTGAACCTGTGTCCCCTGCATCACAAGGAAGATTCTCAACCATTGGACCACCAGGGAAGTCCCAACTTGTTCTAATAGCAACAGAAAGGGGTTGGCGTGAAGAAGACGAGACTGAGGGTCAAGAAGAACCTCTGGCTCCATGCCCTACTCCTGACTTCAACGTGCTCATTTGTTTAAAATAAAGACTGACCTGGCATTTTCGTCTCATGGAGGCCTAGGTGCTTCCAAGAAAGCAGATGACCCCAAAGCAGGGTCAGAGAGGATCGTGGCTGATAGGAGCACATGTGCTACAGAATACATAGGCTTGTTTAAAAAAATAGCTCAGAAAAATGGGATCTAATCAAAATTAAAAGCTTCTGCACAACAAAGGAAAATATAAGCAAAGTGAAAAGACAGCCTTCTGATTGGGAGAAAATAATAGCAAATGAAGCAACTGACAAACAACTAATCTCAAAAATATACAAGCAACTTATCCAGCTCAATTCCAGAAAAATAAATGACCCAATCAAAAAATGGGCCAAAGACCTAAATAGACATTTCTCCAAAGAAGACATAAAGATGGCTAACAAACACATGAAAAGATGCTCAACATCACTCATTATCAGAGAAATGCAAATCAAGACCACAATGAGGTACCACTTCACACCAGTCAGAATGGCTGTGATCCAGAAGTCTGCAAGCAATAANCAGAGTGAAGCAAGCCAGAAAGAAAAACACCAATATAGTATACTAACGCATATATATGGAATTTAGAAAGATGGGGATGATGACCCTGTATGCGAGACAACAAAAGAGACTCTGATCTATAGAGTGATCTTTTGGACTCTGGGGGAGAGAGAGAGGGAGAGGGTGGGATGAGATGGGAGAATGGCATTGAAACATGTATACTTATATTGTAAATTGTAATTTCAAAAAAAAAACAAAACAAAATAAATAAATAAATAAATTTGCAAAAAAAAAAAAGTTGTTCCTATGAGCCAGGTGTTGCACAAAACACGTTCCACGAACCATCTTGCTTAATCCTCTTAGTGGGTGAATAAAGTGGGTGTGGCAATTCCTTGCCCAGAGGTGGCACCTGAGGATGAGATCAGTGAGGTCACCCCTCCAAGGGCTTGCAGGAGAGTGAAGAGGCTGGGATTTGAACCTGGGGGAGCACAGGCTCTGGGCACAGTGCCTGGATTCATATCCTGACACCATGCTTCACACTGGGTGTATGGCCTTAGGCAGAAAACTTAGATCTTAGCCAAGAAATTCTGGGCCACTATTTCCTCATCAGAAAAATAAACGAAGTGTGATTCTGCCTGCCATCCAAGTTGCTGGAATAGATCTCCAAGATGAGCTGTGAAATGGGTCCAGCACTGTGCTGGACACACTGAGTGCTCAGCAGGCATCAGAAGGCATTGGGGATGATGGTGGTGAGACCCACACATCCACCCAGAAGTGCCACTGGGGTGGCCTTAACCATGAGGGTGGGTTGGAAATGAGTTAACTGACAATGTCAGGAGGGTAAGGGGACTGGGCTAGGGGCATGAGAGGAGAGGCTGCTCTTGGAAGGGAGAAGGGTGGCACATCTGGGACCTGCCAGGGTAGGAGGCAGAAGAATGACTCCCAAAGGTGTTCCTGTTCTAATTCCCGCAGCCTATGAATCTGTTTGGTTCCATGGTGATAATGGTTGCTGGTGGAATTAAGATTGCTAATTAGCTGACCCTGTGTTGGGGAGAGTTTCCTGGATTATCTGGGGGGTTGGTCCAAATAATGATAAGAGCCCCTAAGAGTGGAAGAGGGAGACAGAAGAGCAGAGTCAGAGGGGGATGTGTCTATGGAAGGATGTTCACACACGATGTGGGTGGCTCAAGGGAGAAGGAGCCAGGAGCCAACGAATGTGAGTGACTTCTAGGACCTGGAAAAGGTGAGGAAAGAGACCGTCCTCTGAACGCTCCAGAAGGAAGACAGTCCTGTGGACACCTTGATCTTAGGTTAGAGGGATCCGCTTCAGACTTCTGACCTATAGAACCAGGAGGAACCCATTTGTGCAGTTTTAAGCCACTGAGTTTGTGGTCATTTGTTACAGCAGCGCTGGAAGTTTAATTTGCCAGGTGACTCACCTTTAGAGAGACCTGTTCCCGGAGTGTGGAGTTGGCATAGGCGAAGGTGCTGGCCATTCCGATGCACACAGCAATGCCTGCGGGGCAGAGGAGGGGCCAAGACCACCCACTTAGATGCGTCAGGCCTGGCCTGGCTTACTAGGGACACGGGACACATACCTGCCCTCCTCAGAGTCAACACACCAACCACAGAGGAAAGAGAAAATCCCATCTCGGGGGCATGCATATTGCTGGGAACCTCGAGGCCCCTGACTTAGGGATGGGAATGAGGCCCCTGGGGGGAGGGTATTGTATAGGACCAGTTAGCATGGGCTGTGCAGTCTGTACAGATCTGGGTTCAAATCTCAGTTCTGCCACCTCCTCTCTGTGTGAGCTTGGACTAGTCACTGCCCCGCTCTGAGCCCAGTTTCCTCCTCTGTAAAAACAGAATAACAACAGGACTGAACTCAAGGAGGGATACCGCTTACAGTGCAGTCTCTAGCAGTTTCTGTTGTTGCTGTTCAGTCATGAAGTCGTGTCTTACTCTTTGTGACCCCATGGACTGCAGCACGCCAGGCTTCCTCATTCTTCACTAACTCTGGGTGTTTGCTTGGACTCATGTCCATTGAGTCAGTGATGCTACCTAACCATCTCATCCTCTGCTAGCCTCTTCTCCTTTTGCCTTCAATCTTTCCCAGCACCAGAGTCCTTTCCAATGAGCTGGCTCTTTGCATCAGGTAGCCAAAGTATTTCTATTTTCAAAAAGAATCTGAGGTATGTTATTTGTAATAAAAGCATATGTAGCAAAAGACCGCAGTACTATAAGAAATGGAAGTTTCATGCTAAAAGGGCAAAGAATTCCTAGCTGACAGGAAAACACGACCTTTGGAGAGGGGGGAAGAAGAACGGAGTTTTATTCCACAATTTGCTAAGCTACAGTCAGAATTCTCCCTGAGCAGGGATTTTCAAATCCTACTTTTTGTTCCTTGTGGACAGGATTCTGCTTTTACATAATGTACAGAATTTCCCATGCTTGCAGTCCACTTTAACTTTTTAAATAGTAGATGTATTCCATGCATGCTTCCAGATCTACTTTTAAAAGATGAGTTGCTTTACTGAAAACATATAAAATCAAAATCAGTAACCCCACAATCCCTTCTTATACTCTTGGATCAACTGAACAAACCTGACAACTGGGAAAGAATATAACCAAACTTGGGAATAAAACTTGGTGATGAGTTTGCTGGAATTCAGGGTAAGAGGAAACAGGCCAGCTTCTGTTTCTAGGAATAAAAAGGAAGGTGGAGAAGGGCATGGCAACTCACTCCAGTATTCTCGCCTGGAGAATCCCATGGACAGAGGAGTTGGTGGGCTATACAGTCCATGGGGCTGCAAAAAGCCAGACATGACTAAGTGACTAGCACCTTCACTTTTCATGAAAAGGTAAAGGCGTGCAGTATAATCTTTATGTACATAGGAGAAAGGGGAGGGGCGGAGAAAGGAGGGCCTGCAAAGGTTGAGGCTCAGTAGCTTGCAAAGTTTAGAAGCAAGGGGCAGAACCTCCAGCTTGAGGCTTTGTCCACAGTACCTGGGGAAAGGGCTCAGACACCCAAGGGGACCGGCACCACTGCCACAGGTGCCTGAGTCCTGTTGGCGCTAGACTTGGAAGGAGGGGCTGAAGGGCCCAGAACCCAGTACATTCGCGATTATAGAAACCAAAAAATCCACCATTTTTTAATTGGTCAAAAAGAAAAAAAAAAGGAAGGGACTGATATGGTAGCATCCCAAAAAGGAAGGAGTGACCTGGGTCAGCTGGAACATACCAGAAAGGGGCAAATAAAACACAAATGATGGCCTAACCTCTTCTAGATATTTCTTGTGGGATATACTAGGCTATGAGATAATTTCTACCATAAGATAAAAACAATAGCCTAAAACTCTCCAGGACACAGCAACACCATGATCTAATACCAGTAACAGAAATAAGTAACAGTGGGCCAGAGACCACATTTATTGAATGTTGAATACATGTCAGGTACTATGCTAAGTACTTCATGAATCATTATTTTACTTCCTAGTAATAGGTTGTATTTATTGAGCACTTGCTATGTGCAGGATTCCACATTAAATATTTCACAGGTACTAACAATGAATATAATAAACATGATTATTTACACTTGCACAGCACTTATTCTCTGCCAGGCACTGACCTAAGGGCTTAACATGTGTTTACTCATTTGCTGCTGCTGCTGCTGCTGCTAAGTCGCTTCAGTTGTGACTCTGTGTGACTCCATAGACAGCAGCCCACCAGGCTCCCCCGTCCCTGGGATTCTCCAGACAAGAACACTGGAGTGGGTTGCCATTTCCTTCTCCAATGCATGAAAGTGAAAAGTGAAAGGGAAGTCACTCAGTTGTGACTGACTCTTCATGACCCCATGGACTGCAGCCCACCAGGCTCCTCCGTCCATGGGATTTTCCAGGCAAGAGTACTGGAGTGGGGTGCCATTGCCTTCTCCGAAGTTAACTCATTTAACCTTACTCAATCTTATGAAAGCAGAAGCTGCACATATAATAGTATCTGTAACATACTGTTATAGTATATGCGTATCCATGATACCTATATAATAGCATATGAAATAGTACAGCTGTCCCCAACCTTTCTGGTACCAGGGACTGACTTCATGGAAGATAATTTTTCAACAGGTCAGGGATGGGGGGGAAGGTTTCCGGGTGATTCAAGCACATTACATTTATTATGCACTTTACTTCTAATCTAATGCCACCGCTGAGCTGACAGGAGGTACTGTTGCACGGCCTGGAGGTTGGGGACCCCTGAATAGTACAAATACTATTTTAATCCCCATTTTATGGATGTTGAGACTAAAGCACAGAGAGGTTAAATAATGTCCCCAGCATCACACAGCTAGGAAGGGGAAGAATTCAGGTTCAGACCTGAGAAGTCTGAACTCCTCCACACCTTCAAGTCACCCAACCAGCTGAGGAAGTTTCTATCACAACCCTGCTGGACAGATGAGGAAACTGAGGCTCAGAGAAGGTGAGTGCCTTGCCCCAAGTCACATAGCTAGTCGACCAGGATTTGAACCCAGGTCTGAAGCAGAATCCTGGCCTTTTAAGGACTTTGCACCATGAGGACCTCTACTGCTTGCCCTTGGCACTTGGGATGGAGACCCCCAACCCCTTGGGTTAAGTGGCAGGCATTGACCCCCGCATCCCCCCTGACACTCACCGAGCTTATGCTGGAAGCATAATTTGGCCAGGAGGATGAGGATGAAGGGCAGCCCTTTCTGGAGCCAGCAGATCACGGCCTTCAGCTCGGACAAGGCCGGGGCAGGTGTACCGGGCTGCTCATCGCCCGACTCGTCCGAGTGTGAGCGGTGGTCCCCGCCCACGTGCTGCAGCAGGGAGCCCCCACGGTGGCTGCCATGGTGGAAGTGGTGGTGGGGCTGCCGATGGTGGTGGTAGGCGCCCCCCTCGCCGCGGCCCCCACCTTCCTCCCTGGATGCCGGCATCTGCAGGAACACGTCCCCACCGCCGGCCGCGGCCCCCAGGACCAGGCTGGACGGGAATGGTGTGGTGGGGAGGCCACCTGCCGGGAGGCCGGATAAGCCCGAGAAGAGCGCTGGTGGGGAGGCCGCTTCCGCCTTCAGACTCTCAAAGACGCCGCCTTCGTCCACACTCGCCTCGGAGCTGAGCGCTTGGCTGCGATTTCTGGACCAGAAAGGAGGAGGAAGTCCCACCAAGTCAGGCAGTGGAGCGTGGGGGGCAAATGACAGGATCAATAATGTTATGGGCTGAATTGTGGCCCCTCCCCCAGGAAAATCATACATTGACACCCTAACCCCCAGTACCTCAGCATGCGACTGTTTTTGAAGAAGGGTTTTTGCAGAGGTGATTAAGTTAAAAGGAGATTATTAGTGCCAGCCCTTGTCCAGGTTTCCTGGTGACTCAGATTGGAAAGAATCTGCCTGCAATGCAGGAGACTGGGGTTTGATCCCTGGGTGGAGAAGATCCCCTGGAGGAGGGCATGGCAACCCACTCCAGTATTCTTGCCTGGGAAATCCCATAGACAGAGGAGCCTGGTGGTCTACAGTCCATGGGGTCACAAAGAGTCAGACACGACTGAGCGACTGACACTTTAATCCAATATGACTTTTGTCCTTACAAGAGGAAATCTGGACACAGACACAAGAAAGGGTGGATGATATGACAACACAGGGAGGAGGTGGCCATCTGCAAGCCACCAAGACAGGCCTCGGGAGAAACCAACCCTACTGACACCCCGACCCTGGGCTCCCAGCATCCAGAACTGTGAGAAAATAAATTTCTGCCATTTAAGCCACCTAGTCTACAACACCCTGTCATGGCCAGCCCTTGCAAATTAATACAAGTAATAATAGCAATAGGGTTATAATCTTTACTGAAAATTTCCTATGTGCCAGATACTTTTTCCAAGTGCTTTTCATTAAATTAACTCATTAAGTCTTCCTATCAACCCTGTGAGTTAGGTACTGATAATACCCCCATCTTACAGATCAAGAAACTGAGGCACAGAAAAGAGTAACTTGTCCAAAGTCACTCAGCTGGTAAGGGGTGGTAGAGGGAGATTCAAACCCAGAAGGCTACCTCTGGAGTCTGCTTTCTTAACCACTTTACTTCACTGAAAAGGGAGCGCAGGGTCCTACGACTCGAGAATAACCTCAGGAACTCAGGTTCCCCTGGCTCTGTGATCTCCAAGTTCAATGATTCCTAGTTCCCAAGAGGATCCACCTTGGTTACAGCTGATATTTGGAGGGCGGCAGAGAGTAATGGGAAGAAGACTTAATTGGAGAAGTCCACGTGTGAACCCTAGCTCCACCCTTCCTAGGGCTTTTAACAAGCCTATACTCAGTTTTCTCACCTGGAAAATGGGTATAAACACCATTCATGATTAGAATTCCTGGGGATCAAATTTATCTGACACTAAGTAAATGGGAAATGGGAACTCTTATCTCTATCCCTATGCAAAACTTCCAGGGCCAGCTGCCATTTCTAGTTCCAAGCACAGCCTCTTGTATTGAAATCAGATAAAGCATGCTGATGCTCTCTCAGAGTCACTGCCAGAGGAGCAGAGAGCCTGGAGTTACTCTTCCAAGAATGGAGAGCCTTGAACTGGGTGCGCTTTCCCATAAACACCAGGCCCTAGAGCCCTGGGTGTCATGTCTTCTCTTGGACTTGTCCTTTTCAAATGGAATCAGTCCACAAAACAGGTGGAACTGATTAGTTTAATGTGCTGTATCAGTGGGAGGGGCAAAGAGCCACCCTCTCCTCCTCCTCTCACCCCCAGAAGAGGACCCCCAAGGCACCTCCACAAAGCCCTTCAGTATACCTAAAACACCCAGAGTTTACTCCAAGTGAGAGCTGAGTTCTACTCATCCTCTGGACTCCACAACCCAGGGCATACAGTAGGTGCTTAATAAATGCAGGGCAGCTATCATCCAGGCACGAAATGGCCCCTGAGGGAGGCTCCAGGGAAGGTTTTACACTGCCTTCACACTTGACCTTCCATAAACTATCCCCCACTGAGAGAACAGGGTGAATGAAAAAAAACCCAACATATATTCAGTTATTTCACTATCCCACTAAAAGGGTTCCCATTCTAAATGCTTTCCTGCAGTCTCAGATAAATCCCACAGATAGGGACTAATATCATTCCCATTTTATAGATAAAGAAACGGAATCCATTAGCACAGCACACAGACTCAATCTCAGAGAGATGAACTTGCCAGACAGCCTGGATTAGCTCTGGCCCTGAACTCCAATCTCACCACGTGCCCTTTTCTCACTACCCAAGCGCTTCCTACTGGAAGGCCTTTGCCAAGCCCAGCCCCTTCACTGGCTGGCCCCACCAGGAAACCTACACTGATCTATCAGATTTCAGCTAAAACTCTCTCTTGCTCGGGAGAGCTTTGCCCACCTCCCAGATGATGACAGTCTCTTTGCTCTCTGTCCTCACTGTACCCTAACCTCCTATCATCCAGGCACAAAATGGGACTGATCATAGTTATTTTACTCCTTACCTGTGACTCTCAGCCCTGCGTGTACATTATAATCATTCAGGGGAGTTTTTGAAAAATACAGGCCTTGGACCTAGTGTTGAGCAACTGAATCAAAAATCTTTGGGCTTGGACAGTATACCACAAGCTACAACGCAGTACACTGATTTGTTTATGCGGCCTGTTCTCCTACTAGACTGTAAGCTCCTTGAGGCCACAAACTGTATCTGATTCACTTCTTCATTTTCAGTGCCCAGCCAGCGGCATAGACCAAAGCAGGTGCCTAGGATGTTAGAAGATGAAACAGCTAGATAAAACCCAATCAATGAAAAAGAAACACTTAGAAGTACACAAATTCATCGAAGTTATAATATTAATTCTAACTTGAAAAAAAAAATCTCTGGGGTTGGGTCGCAGCACCTCTATTCCCTCAGAGCCTCCAGGTGATTATAACATGTACTCAGCACTAAGAATGGTACTTCAGACTGGGCCCTGCCCCATAAGGTTAAAGACCATGACTGTCTGCCCTCCACTGGATTGCCATGACCCAGCACAATGCACCTGGTACACAGAACATGCTCAATAAATATTATTTGAAAGAATGAATGAATAAGTACACCAAAGGCTCTGAAAGGCTCTGAGAAGGCCTGCAATTGAAAACATTAACTTTGTTTAAACCTAGTGTTTCCCAGACTTACTTGATCATGGGATTATTTTCCTCCACAGAAAACCTACTCATATCTTGAAGAACATCTGTGAAACCCGGCAGGGGAGACACTGATCTGCAGAAATCTTGGGGCTGGTTTCACCAGCCTTACAAACTTGACCTGGGGGTAAGTCATTATAAACCACCAACTTTATGCCCAGGCAAGGGAGGGAACTTGAAGATGGCTACCCCCACCTCCCATGGCCCATCCCTGCTGGCTCCAAAAGCCCAGGAAATGTGTGGGCCTAGTTTCTTGAGCTTGGGATGATGATAAAGAAAATAATAACTAACACCATGGCTATGATCCTCAAGGGGCCTTCAGCTTTTTCTGCACTTTAAGAAGCTGAACTGAGAAAGCAGGAGTCCTGGCAAGGGCCCACAGAGGCCACCCTCTCCCCCACTATCCCGGGGCCCTGGAAAACCTCCTGCCTGCCTTAAGCTCACCAGCACTCTGAGCTCACTGGGCTCAGGGGACCTCTAGCACAACCAGGGAAGGCTCAACCCATCAAGGGCCTTTTTATAGCTGGCCTCCCTTCCCTGGGCCTTTCCCCAGCATGCAGTTGAGATTTCAGCCTAAACGGGAAAGAATAATCCTTGGGGGGAGCAGAGGCTGAGCTTCCACCTTAACCACTTAAAGACTAGAATGTGAAGCAACCTGGAAGGACAGTGAACCCACCAAAATAGGAGACAGCTGAAATGTAGAGTCTCAAAACACATACTTCGCAGAGGTCAAATTGACTGGGGCCTGAATCTCAGCCCTGCCACTTCTTATCTGTGTGACTTTAGGTATCTTACTTACCCTCTCTGAGCCCCCGTTTCCTCATTTATAAAATGGTGATTAAAAACAGTCCTGACGTCCACTGCCTAATATGAGGGTGACATAGGAAAGTACACGAGTCATAGTGGCCATTATTTTTCCAGTGTCATCTCTGCCGCCAAAGACCTCACCATTCATTTAAAAGCAGAGAGCAGTTCTGTCTTTGGAGGCTGGAAAAAGCTCCAACGGCGCAGCTTATCAAACATCCCAGGTGCTGTCTTTATGTTCACAAGCAACCCTGAGTTTTGCTATCTGGCATTTATGGATGGGGGAACTAAGGCCTAGAGGTGAAGGTGCTTGCCAAAGGCACCGAAGTGGGAAGTGACTGATGTGGGATTTTGCTGAAGGGTGATCTGACTAAAGGAGTTTTTCCCCAGAGAACAGGGAGGCTTCTTGCAAAACTCAACACTGGCACTGGTGAGTCCTTTGTGATTTTGCTGCGAACCTCAGAGTCACAGGGGACTTGAAACAGGAAAAGCTTGGTTGCCAGCTCCTTGGGTGTATGTTCCAGCATGGTGAGACCGTCACAACCTGAGGGCCCCACAGTCGGTACTCTTTTTGGCTTAGTACTAAGTCACTTCAGTCGTGTCCGACTCTGTGTGACCCCATAGACGGCTGCCCACCAGGCTCCGCCGTCCCTGGGATTCTCCAGGTAAGAACACCGGAGTGGGTTGCCATTGCCTTCTCCAATGCATGAAAGGAAAAGTGAAAGTGAAGTCGCTCAGTCGTGTCTGACTCTTAGCGACCGCATGGACTGCAGCCCACCAGACTCCTCCATCCATAGGATTTTCCAGGCGAGAGTACTGGAGTGGGGTGCCATTGCCTTCTCCACTTTTTGGCTTATATAGATAGAAATCCTAGTTCATTAGTGTTCTAACTGTTGTTTTCTTCGGTTCTATATTTGTCTATTTGGCATCTACTCATTATGGGGCTTCCCTGGTGGCTCAGACAGTAAAGAATCTGCATGCAATGCACAACACCTGGGTTCAATCTCTGGGTCAGGAAGATCCCCCTGGAGAAGGAAATGGCAACCCACTCCAGTGTTCTTGCCTGGAGAACTCTACGCATAGAGAAGCCTGGCAGGCTACAGTCACTGGGGTCGCAAAGAGTCAGACACGACTGAGTGACTAACACTTTCACACACACATTATAGGGTCAAACTAATGGCCAAACTTGTTTACAGCTTCCCTGTGACCCAGAGCCTATATCCCCAACCATCTCCTTTATCTAATTCACATTCTCAGCCAATATTTCCTCTGCCTCAAATCACCCAGGGCCAGGTACCAGACAGCTAGAGACCACTCCTATAGCCTAGAGGCCACCAACATTATTCAAACTATAGTCAACGCTAAGCTGTTTCCTCTGCCCTGCTTTACTTTGTGTGGAAAACACGACAAAAGCTGTGACCTATGCTTTCCCTTTGTTCCTTTCTGTCTCCTGGCTGACCCTGGTGCTTCCCCATGTGGCCCTGCGTAGGATGGGATGCCCTTTTCTCTTGGGAAGTGCAAGCAATAAAAATCTTTCAAGGTCATCAACCTCTCCATGTTCCTACCCAGACACCTCTATAAATTAAAATCTCTTGGGTACAATCATTGACACAGTCAAGTGGACCACTGGCTGCACAGGCTTTGAGAATTACTGTAAGAGCAACAGCAAGCTGTTGTGTGTTGAGGATACGAGGTCATCTTTGTGCAAAGCAGTTTCCGATTAGATCTCCTCCACCCTTCTGACAAGTAGCCCTGAGGAGCAGGTAATATTCAATCCAATTTTGGGTCGTCCCGACCACCTGAAGCTCAGAGCCTCGGATGGAATGAGAGTGATGCCTACCTTTCAGGTGGAACGTTTTCTGTGTTGCTGCTGTGGCGTCTCTGCATTTTCCTTAAGACCTAAAAGTCAACACAGGCATGAACCAGAGTCTCCCAGCATTCCCAGCACCTAGATTGCCATGGTAACTATAAATAAGTACTACTCATATCTTATATCCCTAGAGCTTTCTGACAGTTTGCAAACTGGGTTTCAGTCTGCTATGTCATTCAACCCTCAAATCAACTTTCTGGCCCCTGAGGAAAGTGTCATTCATGGATGAGGAGGATGAGACTTGAAGGTGGAGAAAGTCTTCACATGAGAGGAGAAAGAAGTGAACTATAAAGCAAAGAGGTGCTGGAGGAGGTGCGGTAGACAGACATTTGGGAGACACAGATCCTGGACTGGTGCCACCCTTAATTTGCTGTGTGACCCTGGACAAGTCAGTAACCTCATGGTGGCCTCAGAGTCCCCATAGGTTCAAAGGGAGAGGGGTGGAGTGTCTGAACCCAGAGCTTCCTTCCAGCCCTCACATTTGGTAATGAAGATGTGAATCCCCATGCAGACACGTCACCTGGTTCACTGTGAGGAACCACATGGACTTCAGAACTCCATGTTGACGACACCTCAGGTGGGCATTCAGGGTTCCAGGTGGGGATGTGACCACTGGATTCCAGAGAAAGCAGATCTCTCCTTCTTCCTTCTCTCCAAAGGGACACACGGGTCACAGGAGCTTACCAGAGATTCCAAATCCTAGATGGCACAGAATACTTAAGTGACTAGTCCATGGGATGCCTTGAACCTAAGAAGTCTTAGGGCTTCATGAGGGGCTATCAACAGATGGTTCTGTTGCCTCCTTATCCTTTGCTAGCCTCCTATTGATCCCTCATTGGTATTCCTGAGGACAGTTATGATCTGAACATATTTTGCCCTATTGTCAAACTCTGAGTCCTGATTGAGAAATACAGACATGTTTTAATGGCCTCCAAAGGTGACCCACTGTAACCAGAATAAAATCAAAGTTCTGTTCCTGGCCTGCAGGCCTCACCTGTCCCCAGCCTCACCTGCCTCCACTCTCCCTTTAACCAAGCCCCTTCAATCATACTGGTCTCTTTGTTTTTCAAAGATGCCGTCTTGTTCCTGTCTCAGGGCCTTTGTGCTTGCTGTTCCCTCTCCCCAGAATGCTTTTCCTTCTGGCTAGCTCCCTCAGGTCAAATGTCACCTCCTCCTAGAGGTCTCTTCTCACCCTCCTGATCCACCATATGTTGCCCTGTTCAACTATCTTCATAGTATCGATCAGTTATTTACATGCTTGCTTATTTATTTATGCTCTGTCCCCCATCAGAATGTAAATGCCACAAAAGTAAGGATCCATCTGCCTAGTTTCCCCTTCCACCTCCACATGTAGAACACTGCCTGGCACAGAGCTGCACTCAACAAGTAAAACATCAATGGGTCTCTCACTTTACCTTTTTCTATATATCCCTTGCTCCTTCCCTGACCTCTCACCCTAGAGAAGAAATAAAAGCCAGAGACTTTACATGAATAGGTTTAGCTTCCTTAAATATTTTCTTGTCCCAGAACAAAAGATTATATCTGGCTTCGTTCAGGGCACCATAACTGGCTGTTGAGTGATTTCTTGATCCTGACCAGCCTTCTTCAGGGGACAGTACTGGTGTTATGAGGGCTGCTGATTAGAAACAGTTCACCAGAGAAACCTTCTTTCTTTTTGGAAAATCACCCAAAAACACAAACCAAAACAAAACTGGTCAGTAGCACCATCTGCATATATGAAGGAAAGTTTATCCCATAATTGCACTCATCTCACATGCTAGCAAAGCAATGCTCAAAATTCTCCAAGCTAGGCTTCAGCAGTATGTGAACTGAGAACTTCCAAATGTTCAAGCTGCATTTAGAAAAGGCAGAGGAACCAAAGACCAAATTGCCAACTGTTGGATCATAGAAAAAGCAAGATAATTTCAGAAAAACATCTACTTCTGCTTCATTGACTATGCTAAAGCCTTTGACTATGTGGATCACAACAAACTGGAAAATTCTTAAAGAGATGGGAATACCAGAACACCTTACCTGCCTCCTGAGAAATCTGTATACTGGTCAAGAAGCAACAGTTAGAATTGGAATGGAACAACAGACTGGCTCCAAATTGGGAAAAGAGTATGTCAAGACTGCATACTGTCACTCTGCTTATTTAACTTATATGCAGAGTACATCATGTGAAATGCCAGGCTAGATGAAGCACAAGCTGGAATCAAGATTGCCGGGAATATCAATCTCAGATATGCATATGATACCACCCTTAAGGTAGAAAGAGGAACTAAAGAGCCTCTTGATGAAAATGAAAAAGGAGAGTGAAAAAGCTGCCTTAAAACTCAACATTCAGAAAACTAAGATCATGGCATCCGGTCCCATCACTTCATGGCAAATAGATACAGAAACAAAGAAAACAGTGAGAGACTTTATTTTCTGGGGCTCCAAAATCACTGCAGATGGTGACTGAAGCCATGAAATTCAAAGATGCCTGCTCCTTGGAAGAAAAGCTATGACAAACCTAGACAGCATATTAAAATGCAGAGACATGACTTTGCTGACAAAGATCCATCTAATCAAAGCTATGGTTTTTCCATTAGTCATGTATGGATGTGAGAGTTAGACCATAAAGAAAGTTGAGTGCTTTAGAATTGATAATTTTGAACTGTGGTGTTGGAGAAGACTCTTGAGAGTCCCTTGGACTGCAAGGAGATCAAACCAGTTCATCCTAAAGGAAATCAGTCCTGAATATTCATTGGAAGGACTGATGCTGAAGCTGAAGTGCCAATACTTTGGCCACTCGATACGAAGAACTGACTCATTGGAAAAGACCGTGATGCTTGGAAAGATTGAAGGCAGGAGAAGAAAGGGATGACAGAGGAAGAGATGGCTGGATGGCATCACTAATCAATAGGCATGAGTTTGAGCAAGCTCCAGGAGTTGGTGATGGACAGGTAAGCCTGGTATGCTGCAGTCCATGGGGTCACAAAGAGTTGGACACAACTGAGCGACTGAACTGAACTTATCCCATAAATCTATTTCAAGAACCTGCAATCTTGCCTTAATGCCCCCTCCCCCCACAATGATTCCTCATCACCTACAAATCCTTGGGGAAAATAAAATACAGAATCCCAAGTTTCGGGACTTTCCTCGTGGTCCAGTGGCTAAGACTGTCCTCCCAATGCAGGGGGCCCAGGTTCCATCCTTGGTCAGGGAACTAGATCCCATATACTGCTGCAATTAAGAGCTGGCAAGCCACAAAGAAGATAGAAGATCCTGCATGCCGCAACTAAGACCCGGCGCAGTCAAATTATTGTGTTTTTTTTTTTTTTTTTTTTTAAATCCCAAGTTTCCATCCACAAATTTGCCACAGTCTCCTAAATCAAATACCCAAGATCCCACTTTCAGATGCTTTTTTTCGAAGGGGCTTCAGATTCTGTGTTGAAAGCAGGCCGTACATAACCATTCCGACACTGAATTCTGGAATAAAACATTTGCATGTGGGATGCTTCTGAAATGACTGATTGAAACGCCTTTTTTACCCTCTGCTTCATACATCGCACTCCATTTCTAAGAAGGATTTTACCAAGAGTTTTCAGTGTATGGGAGATTTTAAGTTGCACCCCCGGGCCGTTACATGACTGCCCGGAAATGCACGCAAGAGCGCATCTCCTGCATCACTTGCATTGGAAGCAGGCAGGTGCGCTTCGAATACAATGCCGTGGGCGTTTTTCGTTCTTGCAACCAACGTTTAGCGCGAAACGCCCTAGGATTGCAAGGGCAGATTACACTGACCATACTGGAGGGGGGAAAATAACGTCCTCTTTTTACCTGCACAAACGGTTCAGCAATCACAGCGGCATCGTTCACGTCCTTCCAAGCCAATCACTCGCGCGGCCGGGTGAGCACCTGACTTCCGAATGCTTCCGGCCTCTCCTCAGGTTTTTCTCTCAGGTAGCTAGGTCCGGCGCTAAGACCCGGGCATAGCTCCACTGGCCGCACGCACACGATTGCCCACCCCCTTCCCGAGATTTAGCCAATAAGAAGCCGCCTCTCTGTAGGGACCAATGAGGAGGAGGCTGAATGAGGCCCGGCGGGTGACGCGAGAGGTGAGGAGGCGGTGCGTGGGGCGGAGTCACGTGGGAGGGGAGAGGTGGCTGACGGGAGCTGGCTGGGCTGAGGGCCGCGGGGCCGGCGCCCGCCGCGAGCCATGGGGCTGCCGGCCGTGTAGGGGCCATGCCGCCGGGGCCCCGGGCCTGCCCCACTCCGCGCCGGGATGGTGAACCTGGCGTCTATGGTGTGGCGCCGGCTCCTGCGGAAGAGGTGGGTGCTTGCCCTGGTCTTCGGGCTCTCGCTGGTCTACTTCCTCACCAGCACCTTCAAGCAGGTCAGTGCTGCCCCGGCTGCCCGGGTGAGGGAAGCTGCCTCTGCAGCTGCGCTGCCCGAGTGTCCGGCGCGCCGGGGCTGAGACGGGAGAAGGGACCTGCCCCTTTGGTTGGGACAGAGCTGGGACTCGAGCCCGCTGTGATGGGCCTTTAACGCTGTTCTCTTCACCCTCAGGGCTTCCTACCTGCCGGACTCAGGGCTTCCCACCTGCCGGCCCCAGGGCTGAGCGGTGCTGGCTTTTCTCCTTTCATCCTCCCCGCGGTTTGGGGTCGGGGGTAGGCGTTGTACTGTCCCCGTGTTGTAGCGGGGGAACCTGGAGACTGGGAAAGGTGGAGATTCCTGGGCGATAAGTAGCCAAGCTGCGAGGCCAGCGCCGGTGTGCCTGGTTATTTAATTTCGGGGCTCAGTGATCGCCAGGACCCCCGCGGTTTCCTTCCTATACAAAACAGGGTTGGGTGGAATTTTGTTTTCACCTCTCCACCCCCTGAGTTTTTCTTTTCTGTGCGAATTTCTGAGAGAAAAGGCAGAGAGCTTTGGTGGGAAATGTTACCCAGAGCACGGGCAGGGTGTTTAGAAATTCGGTAGGAGCGTTTGGGTTTTTACAACGACTGAGCCTACTTCGGAGGGTACCCGGGACAACCCTGCTTTATGCTGTTGCTCTGATGGGAGTTTAAAAAATCTCCCCTTTTCATTTTCAAGAGTCAAGTTCCTAAGTAGAATGTATCAATGAATAGAAAATTACTAAACAAGGGAGGGAATATATGTATACTTACGGCTGTTTCACGTTGGTGGACGGCAGAAACTAGCACAGTATTGTAAAGCAGCTATTTTCTAAGTTAAAAAAAAAAAACAGTAAAGGAGATGGTCACCCTAGTTTTAGCAGGTTGGTGGGGGAAGCTGTAAAAAGGGAAGTTGGAGAACTGTATCCCACTTTTCACCTATGTTACAAGCTTCCTCTGGTAACTAAGACGTGTGGGTGACATTCCTGTGAACTCAGTGCTTCTTGGACGTGTGTTTTCACAACTTCATAGACACCTTCTCATGGTCACATGCTGTCCCCTGTCTGTCCCGCGGGTGCCATGGTGAGCAGGGACTCAGCCCCCTGCCTCCCTCCCACCTGCCGTTGCTCACCTCTAGCACCGTTGGTTTCAATACCAACTGTATGCTGTTGGCTATCCTAATTTCTAACTCCAACCTCGACGGATTCAGAAACCCCCAGGTTCTTCTGTCCATTTGCCTGCTTGAGTCCCTTTTGAATGTATTGTCAGCTCCTCTAACTTGTCCAAAACCAAACTCCTGATTCTCCAGCACCTGCACTTCTCTCCAGTCTTCCCAGGCTCACTAGTTACTGTTCCTCAGGTAGTCCGGCCACAGATACTTTCTGCTTTACTTGATCTCACTCCTCGCCTCGCCTTCAAAACATTTCCTCTGCCTCCACAGCAGATCCCAGATCTGTTCTTCTCTCCCAGTTGTCACCGCAGCCACCCCAGGGCAGCCTGCCTGGACCTCTGCAGGGGCCCACCCACAGGTCTCTGCTTTCTTTCTTGTCCTGTAGTCTTTTCTCTACCAGCAGGAGGGGCTGATCATCTGAATAGAAAAAAAGGTATAATTCTTCTTTGGATCCCCGTTGCATTTAGGTAAAACTCCAGGCTCAGTTCTAGAATCTCTGCACGGTGAGTCTTGTTAATTCAGGTGAGGCTTTCTGTTACTGCCCCAGGTCACACTAGGTGACACAGTCTCAGTGACTTCAGTTTCTTGTCCATAGTGGTACTTTATTTTTTTTGTGATAGAAATCGCTTACTGAGGATTTCTGGATCATTTATTTGTTTATCTGTCTCCCCTCACTCTCCCTTCTAGAACATCTAGAACATCATTGAACCGAGGCCCTTGGGTGAAAATGCGAAGTCCTAACCTCTGGACTACCAGGGAATTCTCACTAAAACTACCTTTTACTCTGGTGTACCTAGTTGTTTTTTTTTTTTTTTTTAACTTTTAATCTATGGCCACAATCATAGGGGTGTGTGTGTGGGGTTGGGGGGGATGATTGTGAGTCCCTAAAACTGTTCACAACTGTTTTCGTTTTGTAGATTTTTTTGGATCTAATTACCCCATGGCCTAAAAAACATGTTAGCCATGATCTCTCTATTTCTGCCCATTAAGCACTTGGCAACCACTAGTCAACTTTCTGTCTCCATGGATTCACTTATGCTGAACATTTCATATAAATGGATTCGTACTGTGTGTCTTCTGTGTCTGGCTTCTTTCAATTAAAAGCCTGTGTTTTCAAGGCTCATCCATCTTGTAGCATGTATTAGTAGTTTATATCTGAATAATACTCTATTGTAGA
Source organism: Redunca redunca (assembly GCA_006410935.1). NCBI lineage: Eukaryota > Metazoa > Chordata > Mammalia > Artiodactyla > Bovidae > Redunca > Redunca redunca. The sequence goes on from SJYQ01002469.1 coordinate 233,886, forward strand.
CATCTACCACATTTTATCTGATGGAGACTTGCCTTGTTTCTGGAAAAAGTGAAAGTAGTGAAAGTGTTAGTTGCTTAGTTGCAACTCTTTGCGACCCCATGATTTGTAGCACGTCAGGATCCTCTGTCCATGAAATTCTCAGGGCAGGAATGCTGACCTGTTTCTACTTTTTGACTATTTGCCATGAACACTGGTGTACAAGGTTTTGTTTGGAAATAGGTTTTCAGTTCTCTTGGGTATGGTCCTAGGAGTGGAATTGATGGTCACTTGGTAATTCTGTTTAACTTTTTGAGGAACTTCCAGGCTGTTTTCCAAAGTGGCCATACGGTTTGCAGTGAACTTTTAAGAAACTATACTTGTCAAGTTTTGATGTACTATCAAAGATTATCCATAATTATCTGGAAAAACCACTATTCTTTCTACTTCCAACTACACATCTGTATGAGATAGAATTTCTTCATAAGCTTCAACCCGAACAATGTATTGCAATAGATTGGATGCAGAGGGAGTTGTGAGAATCCAGCTGTTTTCCATTGAGCCAGGCATTAAAAACATTTGCAGAAATGTAAAAACATTTTCTCGTCTCACCAAATACATATTTTTGTTTTGAAAAACGTTCTTTTCCCACACGCACATGAAAACCTGGGCTCATTATTGTTATTTTTAAACAAATAGCTTATTTAAAATAAATATTTTAAGAAGTTATGTTTTAATTTCTAATATGATGACTATCAATAGCCATAACCCTCAGTGACCCACATATTGAAGTCCTGAATAATTTTTAAGAGTATAAAGGGTCCATGGACTTCTGTGAGATGAACATCATCCCAATCTGACTGATGCTCTTACACACGTGTGAGTTTGCTTGCCGGCTCTGTTCTCTGCTGCTGTTTTGGTCTTCGGCACTCCTGAGATCGGTGGCTTGAGGCAAGTGGGCTCCGTTTTGCCTAGACTCAGGCTCCATCTGTAACAGAGCTGTGCTATCTATTGGACAGGAAGGCGGGGTGGGAGTGGTTAGAATTAATTGAGAGGAGACTGAAAAACTCCAAAGCTCCATATGATCCTTAGCGCTGCTTCAGTGAGACTGAACTCTTGGAGCAGATGCAGCCACTTTTTGCCTAGAGAATAGTTGATTATTCTCTACAGCTTTGAATTCCTCTTTTCTTTGGTTTTCATGTTAATTAATGCTTTGGGGGATAGTTTAAATTGTAGGTATGGGAACACAAGAGAAATTAGTGACCTTGGTGGGGATGCCATTGGGGGAGAGGGCTGGGTGCCAGGTGACTTGGGCACACTGATTTAACAAATGTTTTAGTGAAAACCAACTGCACTAGGCAATGTCTGCTAGATGATGGTGATACAGTGGGGGGCAAAGCAGATGTAGTCTGACTCTCCAAGAGCCTGTATTCTGTAGGGGGTGAGGGGTAGAAATGGCAAATGAGCAGGATTATTTCACATAACAATTAGTAATATAAAGAAAACAAGGTACTGTGATAGAGCAGCAAGGTGGGCCTAACTCTTTGGGGCGTTGGAGCTGAGATTAAAGAAATCCCAGTCTTGGAGTCCGAAGGGTCCTTAGAGGTCCTCTCATGTAAACAACTGTTCTCATAGTTGTTCAAGTAGTGCAGTTCTGAAAGTGTCAGGGCTATTTGCATAACTACTTGAGAATACATGAACATCATCATCTTCTAAGTAATTAAGTATGTAAATTGGTTTCAAGTTAGACACTGTCTAAAGTTTAATAAATCATAAGAGTTGCTAATCTGTGTTTTCTGTTTTTCACTGATCATGAATGTACATATACCTTCCAGCGTTTGTAAAGTGCTGCACAGGTTAGACAAGGAAAGCAGTTATCGTTAATCTCAGCAACCAGAGGGATTCACTGATGATATTTGGGCATATTTTCTTTCTTCATTTTCATATTTTAAACATATAATTGGGGCATACTCTTTTTTCACTTAACATGTATGCATTTTCCCCATCTTTAAAAGCTTTAAGTATAAATTTTTTTATAACAAAAATTTTCCATGATCAGGTTCTATTTATTTGTCATTCCCCAAATATTGGACATTCGGGATTCCCTCTGGCCTTTATCTCCCTTTTTTTTCTTTCACTTTTCAGAATCCTAAGCAAGTCTTGTAATGACAATGCCTTGTGCTCAGGTGCCTTCCTGCTTACATTTGACCCTTAGGCGAGCTCCTGAAGAATAGGACGGTTATTAGTATGTGTGCTCATGTGCTCTGTCAGTTGTGTCTGACTCTTTGCTACCCCATGGACTGTAGCCACCAGGCTCCTTTGTCCTTGGAATTTTCCAGGCAAGAATATTGGAGCAGGTTGCCATTTCCTACTCCAGGGGACCTTCCCAATCCAGGGATCAAAACTCATGTCTTTTGTGTCTCCTGCATTGGAAGGTGGATTCTTTACCTCTGCGCCACCTGGGAAGCCCCAGTTATCAATATACCCCCTTTTAAATCAGAGGTTAAGTAATATACATTAGTAATAAAACATTTCTATAGTTGCTTGTAGTTTATGAAAATTCTGGAGGCGCTTTGAAAATAGAGAACCCAGCTACCTTTGTTTCTATATCCTTAACACATTGTAAGAACTTGGTACCTTTGGATGGATCTGAAATGAGAAAATACAAACATATTGGGAGGGGATGTTTAAAGTTGAGACAGCCTGCTAGGGTAGGTGGACCAGCTGTGGAAAGGTTTAAAGCTGCCTGGTCAGTGAAGGAATCCCTTCAGTGCCCCTTCACCGCATCGTTGTAAAAGTGGACTTTTGGAAAAACAAATGTGCTAATTCATTACATTTGTCATTATGTCTTATACACTGTCTTGTACAGTCTTTTCTGGTTGTACAACTCTGACCCAATCCTTTTGGCAAGGTCGTGAATATTCAGGTTTGAAAACAATCTCAAATGTTGGGAGCATTGCCTTCCTGTTTACCAGGATCACAGTAATGTGGAAGAGGTCCTTCTGGAATGCCCTTGTCTGTGAATGCTTGTTTTCTTTCGGGAAGAATAACAGGAAAGTTTGAGAGTAATTTGAAGAGCACTTTCAACCTTGCTATACTGTAAATCCAGTTTACTGTACTTTGACCAGCCTCTTAAGTCTTTATGGCTATTAATTTATCTAGGGTAGCATTTGAAGTGCAGTTTAGCTTGCACATAGCTTGATTATCTCATTAACTGATACAGCCCCAACAGAGCAGAGGAGCCTGAATTTACACGTGGTTAAGCAGTGTGCGTTGACTTCCCTGGTGGCTCAGATGGTAAAGCGTCTGCCTGCAATGAGGGAGACTTGGGTTTGATCCCTGGGTCAGGAAGATCCCCTGGAGAAGGAAATGGCAACCCACTCCAGTACTCTTGCCTGGAAAATTCCATGGACAGAGAAGCCTTGTAGGCTACAGTCCATGGAGTCGCAAAGAGTTGGACATGACTGAGCAACTTCACTTCAAGCAGTGTGTGCTTAAGTGATTTGTCCATATTCCCAAGGCTTTTGCATTTAGCTCCCATTCTTCCCCCAACCAAGTAATACTGATGTTGTTTTTGTATAACCCATCTTGTTCATGCTGATGCTAGTTCAAAAGAAACAAAAGAGAGGGGAAAGTGGAAGTAGCTCAGTCATATCCGACTTGTTGTGACTCCATGGACTATACAGTGGGAACCTAGTTCTCCCACGTTGCAGGTGGATTCTTTACCAGCTGAGCCACCAGGGAAACCCAAGTATACAAGAGTGGGTAGCCTGTCCCTTCTCCAGGGGATCTTCCCAACCCAGGAATTGAACCGGGGTCTCCTGCATTGCAGGTGGAATCTTTACCAACTCAGCTACCAGGGAGTCCCAAAAGAGAGGGGGCAGAATATAAATTAAAGCCACCTGGTAGGACTGTTTTACCTTTAGTAAATTAAGGAGCAAAATTCAGTACTGGTGTGGCACAGTGTTATTTAAATGCTGGTAATGTTATAAGTGGCATATATAACTTTTGGAAAATTATCTAGCACTGTGCAAAGAACTGATTCATTGGAAAAGACCCTGGTGGTGGAAACGATTGAAGGCAAGAGAAGAAGGGGGTGACAGAGGATGAGATGGTTGGATGGTATCACCGACACAATGGACATGAGTTTGAGTAGGTTCTGGGAGTTGGTGATGAACAGGGAAGCCTGGTGTGCTGCAGTCCATGGGGTCACAAAGAGTCAGACACGACTGAGTGACTGAAATGAATTATAGCATTGACTCTACTTCTAATAATAATTCCTACCATAAATGATGCAAGAGAATAAGCAAAAGGTCTCCATTTTTATTGCAGTGCTGTTTATGATAACAAAAACCTGGGGCAGGCAGAAACATTGATCTGTAGAGGATGTGTTTACTAAATTACAGCATATCAACATGATGGATTATTATATAACCTTGAAAATGATTATCAAGATAATGTAGGTACTTGAATCGTTTACCATCCAATTAGTGTCAAGAGGAGCTCAATGTGAAGCATCCTAATTTGTAGTATAAATGCTGGGGTCAAAGGCTAGAAGTTAATATGCAGAAATGGCTACAGCTTTATTTAAGTAATGGGATTGTGGGATATTTATGTCTTTCAGATTGGTAATCATGGTTTTTTTAAATAATAAACAATTTGGAATAATTATGGGTTTACAGAGAAGTTTCAAGGGTAGAGTTCCTGTAGATTCCTCACTAATGTCACCTATTGTTAATGATCATGTTTTTAATAAGTTTTATCATTTTACTTTAAGAATGAAACTTTTCCAAAGATGAAAGATGGTGGTAATCACCTGTCCTTTCCATGTTAATAGTCTGTAGTGTATCTTTCCATGCCTTTATCTCAGCTCTTACAAACCTGTATGTATACATTAATACAATTATTATTGTAATACAACATGTGGTAATATCCACATTATTCTGTAACTTGTTTTTTAGCTTAATATACTAAGGACATCAGTGATCTGCAGCCCTGTTTAGTAATATCATCTGAGTGCTTTGAAAAAATGACTCTCAGGTCCCGCCCACAGAGCTTTTTACTCAGTCTGGAGTTGGACTCAGGAATCAGAATTTAAGTGTTGTATATAATCTCATGTGCAAGTCATGTTTAAGGACTCCTACTGTAGGTAAATACACATCAGTCATGTCTATTTTTTTTTTTTTTTTTTTTGGTAATAGCCATAGCTGTCCATGTTTATTCAATCATTTCTTTGTGGTTGGGGTTCCTGGTTTTTTTTTTCTATCACATAAACAGTCCTATAGTGGACATCCTAATACACCCTTACACATTGGTACTTTCTAGAGGCTAGGTTTCAAAAATGTTTGCTGTGCCAAAGTATATGTGGATATGCATGCTGTAAATATTAAATAACTCTTCCCAGAAGAATAACTCTTTTCTGTTGTCTTAAAGTATAACCTTTGTCATCAACTTTCAAAGTTAGTCCCTTTTGCTCAGTGACACATGACAGATCATTCTTAATGGCAAAAGCCACAGAGCTCTATTAAAATGGTAGAATGGTTAAATTATCCTCTGTCCATGGGACTTCCCTGGCAAGAATACTGGAGTGGGTTGCTATTCCCTTCTCCAGGGAATCTTCTCAACTCAGGGATTAAACCCTGTGTTGCAGGCAGATTCTTCACCACTCAGCCACTAGGGACCCATATATACACACCCATATACACAACCTTTCTCAGAGGGAGTCTTATCATTGTTTTGTTTTCTAACAATAGATAGGATGAGTAATTCAGAAGATGGCTGTCTCCTGAATCAGAAGATGGCATGGTCTGTGTTTTGGCTCTCCGGCACCTTACTTAGTTTGTCTTAAGAATATAATAAGGCAGTTTGGAAAGTCTTAACTGCGATGTAGGGGCTAGGAGAAAAGGTCTAAACTCTTGCCTCTAGAGAAGTTCCTCACTTTGCCTGTGTAGGTATAGGCTGTCTGATGTGGGTGTCTGTTGTAAACAAAGATAATCTATTCTAAGGGTCACATTGCTTGCTTGCTACGTTGCTTCAGTCATGTTCGACTCTTTACAACCCAGCGGACTGTAGCCCACCAGGTTCCTCTGTCCATGGGATTCTCCAGGCAAGAATACTGGAGTGCGTTGCCCCTCCAGGGGCTCTTCCTGACCCAGGGGTCAAACCTGCGTGTCTCGAGTCTGTTGCATTGGCAGGCAGGTGGTTTACCACTGGCGCCACCTGCGGAGCCCCAGGGGTCATGTACTCAATATTTTGTCATAGAAAAAATTTGCAAGTTTCCATGCTCTTGCACCTAAAATCAAGCTCTTGATTCAGAGTTCCCATTAGTTTACCACTGTTCCTCACTGCAAATTAAAGTAACCTTGTTACCTGTGATATGTTCCAGTATTGTCTGAAATGACAGTTGGAAAGTTTCTTTGAAGTTTCCTCTCATTTTAAAAGTGTATTCAGATTTTACATTCTATTCCACAATGTAAATGTTTACTTTTAACATAAAAAATGTTTTAACTGATTTGCTGTCAGAAAGTTCAAAACTCTTCCCCTCCAAATTTTTTTGAAGAAATTAATGCTTTTGTACACATTTATAATGTGTACTTAATCCAGGGGCATTTATGTAAGTTTTGAAGCATAGCCCTAATTTATTACTTCTTCCTTCAGGTTTATTTTGCATTTTTTTTAAATGACTTTGGCCCAGATTTTTCTTATACCAAGTGAGGTTTCCTGTTGTGCAAGCTTTTTTATATTGTTTTTGTCCTGTTACTGTAGTTTATATGAAAAATTGGTGAAAAGGCATGAAACGATAGTTTAACCTTCTCATTTATGGTTTCTTTGTAGGAAGAGAGGGCCATGAGAGATCGGAATCTCCTCCAGGTCCAAGACCACGATCAACCCATCCCATGGAAAGTACAGTTTAATTTGGGCAATAGTAGTCGGCCCAGCAACCAGTGCCGGAACTCCATTCAGGGGAAACACCTCATCACAGATGAACTGGGTAAGGCTGGCTCCCTTCCTCTCCTGCAGTCTGGTGCCACTTTTCCTTAATGTCGACTATCCAATCAGTGGTCAGAATTTCTCAGTTGTTTTGTGGGTTTTTTTCCTTTTTCAGCTGGTGGTTTGCAAATAATCTGGTTTGTTTTGCAAGAGTAAATTTTGCTCTTAGTCTCAGAACAAATGAATTATAAACATAACAATACTGAAATTGATAACAGTAACCTTGAATTAGAGTCTTCATTGATATACATGATGAAGCTCAACAAAATGAAGACAGGTACTGTCTTTAAAATGAGACTACAGTGCATGTGTGTGTTTTAAAGTTTGCAACCCCAGTAAAATTAAGAAAAAAAAAACTTTTCCTAGAAGATCTCAAAGGTGTCAGAGTATATGAGGTTATTTGGGATTAAAGGAAAGAATCAGGAAAACTAAACAGTGTTGAGCTCTGTTTTTAAGATTACATTGAAAAAGCAGATTAAATTGCAATAACATGTGTTTTGTTTTAATAGAGTAAAGTTCAGTTAACGGAAGCTACTTCCACAATATGACCCAGCTAGTCAGGCGGGGGTATGACCAGGACTGAAGTTGGAATTCAGTGCTTTTTTTCTTACAGACTTTAGTTTGTATGATATCCAGTGAGAAAGCTTGAAATGTTATGCCTTGACTTTATTATTTAATATTGTTTATAAATGACAGTTTGTTTTTTCCTTTGGTCATAGCTAGCAAAAGAATGACTTCCCTCTGATTAACTCAAATGAGACAGACTCAGATTTCTTAAGTAAAAAGTTCCAAGAACTAATCAATAAAAATCCAAGAATGATATGTTTTATATTATCTCCATGAATACACGAGAGGAGATAAACAGTGCAATAAAGAAAACTTGCAGGAAATTTTTGCGTTTCAGCGAGCAGATGCCACCTACATGAGTGTTGCCAGAGTTATACCTTATTTAGTAAGACAACCAATAGAGTTAGAAACTTTGCAAAGGTTATAAGTTGGTTTCTCAGTCAGGAGCAGCATACTCTGAGATTGTAATCTCACAGGACTCCTTGTTGGAAATAATGTCTGCAAGAGTGCGTTTCTCCAGGTGCAAAAGGAGAAATCTTGATGGGCTTTCTTTCACCAGAAGTTAGAAAGATCTGGTTTCAAAGCTAAATATTGACAGATTATACTGGGGAAAAATAGAAGACCTGAGATGCCAACACTACAACATGGAAAAGAGAAAAGGGCAGAAAGATCATTTCAACAAGGGTAATATTTTACATCTTTCTGACAGATTACATGATAAGATGCTCTGTATTTATCATTTGGGGCAGAATTTTAAGGAACATGCTGGCTTATTTGGATTTTTAATTTGTAATTCCTATGAAGATGATGAGTAAGAATAGTTAGGAAGAATCTCAGAAACATTTAATGTGACATTAGGATCATCCTCTCTTATTTTAGAAGAGAAAACCACATAGCTAAAACTACCACAGTGGCGACAAGAAGCACCAGCACCCAGATAAGTGGGATCGGCTTCTCATAGGCCTCAGTTTCCCTAGTATGAAGTGAGGGCCCTTCTTGCCTCTTCCATTGTTATTTTACTGGTGCCTCCTGCTTTTGCACAGACTGTGCTTTCCAGAATGGTTTCTGAAAACAACCTCTTGCTTCACGAGGTCTCATTCTCTGGGGATTATGAAGCTGGGGCATTTGGAATGGAAGGATGTGAGGAACAGCTGCTCTGCACCTGTGTGCACCTGTGGGCCTGGGCCTGCATCTGGGAGTTTGCCCATGGGCCAGGTGGGGTCCCTCATGGACTTATTCTTACATTTTCCTGTCCCACTCCCAGAAGGGTGTAGAGAATCGTCTCTTTAGCAACTATGAAAAATAAGTTCGCTTTTGTGAGGACATTCTTTTCTTAAAGTTGAATATGAATGCATGAACTAAGTTGGAGGGGGTGTTATTTCAATGATGAGTGGAGGAAATTAGGATTTTTATTCCTTGGGTCTTAGTGAGTACTGGCATTGCCTAATGCTGAGGGCTAATTGAATCCCTGCTCTGTATACTTACAAACAGCCTAAATCAGTTTCTGAAGGTTAGATGTGAAATGGCAAGTATATAAAAGGTATTTATAAAAAGTGTGTGTGAAGTTTTGTTTTTGTTTTTGTTTTTTTAATCTAGGAGGATCTCATCTTCAGGAATGAATGCCTTGTTTTTTTTTCCTCTCTTCAGATTTTTGTTTGAAAAAGCATTACATTTTCCTCCAGGCATATATGAAAAATTGGCTTGCATAGGTTAGAACAGGGAAATAAAGGCCATGCAATGATTAAATCAAATATGTGACCGCAGACTAAAAGGTCATTTAGGTGGATTAGGATGTAGATAGCCTAGTTATAAAATAGGAGTCTGTGTTTCCTATAAACTGCTGCATGCAGGTAGCAAGCTCTGACTGGACAGCGTCTGATTCCAAATTCTGTGGTCTTGAGGATGCTCCTGACTCCAGACTCCGGCTCTGTCTTCTTTAAGAGCAGGGCTTTCCTTGCCACCGTGTGATTGTGCCTGGTGCACAGGTAGGGGACTGCTAGGTCTGTACTCAGGCTAGTCTCTGACTTTCAGGTTACGTTTGTGAGAGGAAAGACCTGCTGGTGAACGGCTGCTGTAACGTCAACGTCCCTGGCACAAAGCAGTACTGCTGCGACGGCTGCTTGTCCAGTGGCTGCTGCGGCGCCTACGAGTACTGTGTCTCCTGCTGCCTGCAGCCCAACAAGGTTTGGAGAGTTGCTCCTTGTGCTGTGACTCCTTTGATTTTTCTGCTTGCATTTCACATTGAGCATTAGAATCTTTCTGTGGGATTCTTTGAAAATAGAAGAGAACCTTGTGTGAGTGTCAGAAATGGCTGCTGTGAGGTAGCCTTTGTCTGCAAGGGAAGGAGGTAGTTCTTGTTCCTCCAGCTGTACTTTGGTAGAGTGGGCTGTTGTATTCCCAGTCAGATGTCTAAAGAATAGGACACCAGCCTCCTGCTCATGTAAGACTCTCTTTCTCTCCCTCCCCTCCCTGCATCAGCAGTCTCTTAGTTTAGGAGAAGTTTCCAAGGTTACTATGTGCTGCTGAGTTTGGAATTTACTACAGGTACTAACTTTTGTTTCCACAGCAACTCCTCCTGGAGCGCTTCCTCAACCGGGCAGCTGTGGCATTCCAGAACCTCTTCATGGCAGTCGAAGATCACTTTGAATTGTGTTTGGCTAAATGCAGGACCTCATCCCAGGTCAGAAGCCATGATGCCTCTGGTGGCAGGGTGGGCCGGTGGGAATCAACGTTTGGAAGAAAACTTGAAAATCCGCACTGGGGGCCCTTTGGTGGGGTGATAATGGAGAAGAGATTTAATTGGAACTTTGGGGGATTGATTGTACAGTCATCCCTTGGTATCTGAGGATATTTGGTTCCAGGATCCCAGATTCCTAAATGCTCATATAAAATGGCATAATGTTTGCATATTACCTCCCTCCATCCTCCCATGTGCTTTAAAGCGTTTCTAGATTACTTATAATAACTAATACAGTGGAAAGGCCATGTTTTGCTTTGTGGAACTTTGTGGAGTTTTTTGAAATACTTTTGATCTGTGGTTGGTTGAACCCATGTATGCGGACCCTGTGGATACGGAGGGCTGGCTGTATTTAGAATGTCAACGTGAGATTTATATGGTTTAGGGATGTAAAATATTTGTATTTATTTAAATCAAGGTCTAACTAACTTGCATCTTCCCTGTCTGATTAGCTTGTTTGCATTTTAAGTCCTACTAGTCAAATTCCTGAGGGAAGCTTTCTCTTCTGTCTTTGACTGAAATTTGACTAAGGCTTTCCAGCCACCACTCGTTTAGAGTGGGTACTAAGTTATTCTGGGACAAAATGTGGTTTACTTTAGGATTCAAGGGCATGGGGCAGGTGGGTGTTGAAAATATACAGATAAATCTGTAGGTTGTTAAGCTTTCAGTACTTTCTAGCATTTTGTCATTAAATGCTTTGCTCTTTGGGCATTAAACATGGCACCAGCTGCTGAAAGTGTCTGAACCTTTTTGCCTTTTGACTCCCCATCCTCTGCTCTCAGCCTTTTTGATTGGGTGGTTGTTGGAGTGCTCTCTGTAAAATCACCAAATGTGTTGTTATACAAGCACTCTTCCTCTGGCTTTCCTTCATGGTGTCTCCAAGATTGACCTGGCTCTGTCTGAGATACATGACTCATTTGCCGTTCTTTGGAGCTCTTACACCCTTTGCCAGATTTCTGTAGTCCTCCCCTGGGTTTTATGCTACTCTGTATGTCTCTGGTCTGCTCTTACGGCATCTAGCATTGTTGGGTAAATGTTTCAAGAATTATAATGAGTATTTGAAACATGAAGAAATTCCTAATGGCCTTGTTTTGCTGAAAGAGCTTTCCATTTGAATAGACTTTAAAGGAAATGTGGAGGAAGTTTGAACCCTTGATTTTGATTCATACTCTCATTCTGAGAAATGGAAAATAGAAAAAAGGCCAGGTGTTTTCTTTCCTTAACTGATAAACCCAGGAGTTAATTCCAAACGTGAGTGAAGATGCTAAACTTTCTGACTTTGCTTTTTCACTGTAAAGAGAAAATTCCAGTTGCCAATTTGCCTTTATAACAGTGTCCCAAGAAACAAGAGTTGGCTGCGTGACTATAAATTGGATTAATACTTACAATTTAGATGTTTAGCCTTGGTCTTAGACTAATTAATGGATTCTTGACTAGCCAAAAATTCAAGTTGCTTGTATGAAAACAAATTGCTGAAAAATTAGTCATCGAGACTGATTATCTGTAGTCACATTTCATTTGCTTGGCCAGATGTGGTCAAGCATTTGTGTGGTCATTTGTGTGGTACCGTGGTGTTTTGCTCATGTGCCAGCCCTTAGGTACACAAACCTTGATGGAAGCAATTGGAAGTGCATCACCTTCATCTCTGCAGGGTGCAGTGCTGGGGACCGAATTACTTTGAAGCACAGGATCAAGTGCAAAACACCTGTTGGATCTTAATCTGACTTAAAATAATTTGAGGAAAGTTTATTGTCTCAGGTTGTCCCAGTCACAGCTGGGTTTTAAAAAACTCACTAGTGTGTGTAAAAGAAGCAGTCCTGTGACGCTTCGTCTTTTCTCATGCCCTTCGTTGGCATTCCATGCCGAGCATCCACCTTGGTTGCAGAGGGTGCCCTGGTGACATTTTGGAGCTGGGCTCACTTGGGCTCCTGCAGGGCACGTATGCTGGCCGCCATCCTGCTCTCTCTCACCGCACTCTTCTCTTCCGTTTTGCCAACAGAGCGTGCAGCATGAGAACACGTATAGGGATCCCATAGCAAAATACTGCTACGGAGAGAGCCCTCCCGAGCTCTTCCCCGCGTGACACTGTGGGGGACTCGGCTCTCCGGGAGGACGTGCTGCTGAAGAACTTGCAGCCTGAAGCTTTTCTCTGGTCTTCGAGAGAAGACTTGATTATGACCACTTGTTGTGTTGTGCTCTGTGGCCTCACTCGCCCCCAGGCTGACCAGATGGACTTGCTCCGTAAAGCAGTTGGAAACGCCAGCGGGTCGCATTTGAGAAAGACAGAACGGCGGGTGACCTGGCGGAGGCGTCGGCGCTTTGGGCGCCTCAGCCCTGTGGCTGCTTGGGAACATGTGGGCCCCCTTGTGTGTTCTCCCTGGGCCCTTCACTGTAAAGTTATTTATTGGACTTCTTTGGAGTGGTGGGAAAATTCTGTTTCCTGTAGGAAAATGTTTTGCCTTGACGGTGGAATATATACAAGGAGATTGTTGTTCTTGTTGCTGTTTTCTTGTGTTCTTGAGTTTCATGAGTGAGATCGTTCCTTCACCCACTAAAACTTTGGCCTCTTAAAACGTGCACGTTCTCTCAAGCTGGTTTATTTTTGGTTTTGTTTTGACAGTGTCTTCAGGAGTGCATCCTGACATCTAAAATTGTCTAGAAACTCAGATGCTGTTCCCTTCTCATCCTGTGCTAACTTTCTGGCATCTGGCACTGTGTACTCAGGTTTTCTTCTAGTCTATTTGGATATGCTTGTTTACTGATGTGCATGCATCGTTTTAACCAGAAATTCTGCCTTGTTGTCCTGGAGGGTTTTGTTAATTGTTTCCTACGCCCTGGTTGAAATGACTGGCCTTCTCAGCCCTGGAACATCAGGAGTCTCAAGAAACTCACCTGTGGGACAGTCTCCTCTCCTGACATGGGAACCCTGTGTTAAGGTGATTCCCAAGTGAAGATACATCTCGCAACTGACTGTAAGTGGTCGTCTTTTATTGCTTTCAGCTTCAGGAGATGTAACAGGTACAGACATTTGGTTTCTCTCTGATTTACAGAGACGAAGAACAAAACTCAAGTTTCTGTCAAGGTGCTATAGGAGACGTCTGCCCTTGGTGGATGCAGGACGCACAGGCTCTGGTCTGCTTACTCGGGGTCTCCTGTGCTTCTGGTACAACAACCCCCCTCTGGTCAATGCCAGCAGTATTGGAGGCTTAGATCAAGACGTCGTGCCTGTCACATAATACAGCTCTTTGCTCTCAGAAGTCATGCTATCACACACAGTTCTTTCCCAGAGCCCTTCACTAACCTCTGGATCTGTCAAGGTCTCCCTCGTTCTTTGTTGGATGTTCAGCTGCTGCCCTTGGAGCAGAGCACAGGTTTTACAGCCCGCTTTCAACGTTTTTATTTCAGTGGAGCTTTGCCTTCCTCTGTATCTCTGAAGTCTGCATAGTGGGAATTTCCCTTAACTCTTTCGCATTATTTCTCACCCTTATCTTCCCAAGCTAGCTGTCTCCCTAAGTCCACTTTCTTAGAGGGTAAACTATCTGGCAGTTGTTTTTAAATGTTAGATCCCAGGAAATTTATTTAGTGTGCATCAGGTTCTTTGGCGTCTGTGTGTGTTCTGTGAAAGCGTGAGTACGTTTACCTGTTTCATTGTCTCACCACTTTTGGTAACTCAGCCTGTCTCCTGGTGGTTGTCACTGACAAGCCTCTTCTTTGAGCTTATTTGAACCCTTGAGCAATAACTCACAGTAGATTTCCTGTGGAAACAGTTTATATCAAAGGTCAGCCATGCCTTTTTACTCTGTATTTGAACATTGGTGTGCATGTTTTGCATTTTCACTGCTTTCACAGTCTTTGTAACTTAAGTAGAAAATTAAGCTCTCTTGTTTCCACCTTGTAGATGAGGTAATAGAGTGAAGTGACTTCCCTGGGTCTCCACGACAGAACCAAAACACGACCTTCATGTGCTGCTCAGGGGTCCACTGTCCTTCCCGGTGCCCCTCGCCCACTCCAGTGCTGACTCATCTGTAAACACTCCCCTGAGAGCATATGGCTTTGGATTCCAGGCCAGAAGAGAGGAGAGGTGGCATAAGTAGTCAAATTGGGTCGATAATCCAAAGGTCATTTTCATTCAGTCCTGGAATATGTTTCTCTGTACTGTAGTCAGTTAAGAGGTGTGTTAGCTGTTTTTTGGAAACTCACGGTACTGCAGACTGTGTAGCAAAGCCTCCCAAGGACCTGGAACATCATGGGCCTCCCCGGGCTTCTAGCCTAGACCCCTCTCTACTCCTCTCTCTGGTTTGTTTCTGGTTCCTTCGATTGAAAGTTTCCATAATAATTAAGAATCTTGTCTTAGTTTTGTATGCCCAGAGCTCAGCAAAGTGCATGATATACATTGGGTTTTAGGAAAAGATCAAAGATGAAACGAGAATTCCTTTAGAAGAAAATGTATTAAATTCTGAATGTTTGAGGTAATAGGTAATTGGCTAATTTAAAGCACTTCCCCCAATTCTGAATCTTAACTGCTGTGCTTGTTGGTGGAGCTGTAAAGATATGTCCTGATAGGCAAAGAAACGTTCCGTGAAAAGGGTGCTATACAGAAAGGGCCACCCACCTCGATGCAGCCTGGGACTCAGGGTGGCCCTGGGCCTGGCAGCGCTGGAGCTGGTATCAAAGGGCCAACTCTGCAGCTCTTGTAAAAGCGGGGGATAGGATTTTCAAACAGGGTTTGCAGCTTTCAGCCTGCTCCCAAAGCTGACTCGGAGGCTGTCCAGGGAGTGCCTCGGTTGGTGAGGCTGCACAGGTGCTATGGGAGCTGTGTGCAAGATGCCGAGCAAGCTGTTTGCATCGTTGGGATTTGCAGGTAAATTGTAAATGGGCACAGACGTTGCTTCTTTAATCTGCTTTTCACCAGCTGGAGAGAGTGTGGCCTTGCAGTCAGTAACTCCTGCTTGTTACTAAGGCATGGCCTTGGGTAGTCTTCTTTCCTCTTTAGGTCCCAGGCCCTGCTCTGTGATACAGGATCACATCCGATGGCTCCTCATGGGGTCGTTGTGAGGTGTCGGAGTGAGTGAGGGCTCAGTCCTGGACACAAAGCCCACATCTGCAACCCAGCAGGGGCCCAACATCAGGTGGTCAACAAGGTTGGAAATGGGTAGGCCCCTCAGGTGGAAGGATGGGAACTACAGAGTTCTGGGTATTGTTTTCATTACTATTTTTAGAAGAACTCATGCTAAAGATAATTTTTAAAAATGGAGGTAATTTAGAAATGTGTCAAGATGAAAGTAATAATTACTTAAAATCATGCAATCTAGAGATCAGCCTTTGTTTTCTTCTGTTCCCTCATGACTTTCTAGGCAGATATGAGAACCCTTTTTCCTCTTGAAAGCAGTCCTCTGATGAAAATTCTTCTATGTGACATTCAGACCTATCTAATAATTTTTAGTGATCACATGGTGTCAGTTTCATGGATATACAGTAATGTTATTAATCCCCTACTGAGGACGTTTAGCTTACTTTTCTTTTTGGCTACTGTAAGTAATGCACTGATGATACGCTTTCATGTGCACGATTGTATGTTTATCAGAGAATGATTTTCACCAATTTATACTCCCACCTAATGTATGTGATGAGTGTCTCTCTCTGTATACCCACGAACCCCATGGCATTGTTTAACTCTTTGCCGATGGATCTCAGTGTTCTAATTGATGTTTATATGATCTCTTCCCGTATTTTGATTGGTTATCTTATCATTCAGATGTAGTGAACTGCTGTTTGTGATCTTGGCCAGTTTTTCTCTCATTGGTCTTTATCTCACAGAGCGTTTTTCACTGAAGGAAGCCTTAAACCCCTTTTCTTGTCTTTCTCAGCCCTGTGTTTCTCAGAGGCAAGTGGCTTGTTTGTTAACATACTAACCTTTCCAGTTATCTAGGGCAGCAAACGGGGCAGTTTTGCCCCCAGGGGACAGTTGGCAACGTCCAGATTGCCAGGTGGTCATTAGGTGTGATGGTTGGAGACCAGGGATACCACTAAACACCCCACTGCCCCTGCGACACAGAATGATCCAGCTCCGAGCGTCAGTGGTGCCAACGTGGAGGGGCCCTACTCTTGGTCACATTTCCTCCCTTTCAGTTAAAGAGAAAAAACTACCAGTAGCTGAGAGCTGACTTGATTATTTCCTTGCCCTTGCCTTCTGTTGTGCCCAAGTGCTGCTGATTAAATTACCTCGAAATCCCATAGGACATACGGCTTCCTTGCTGGTCTCTACCAGCCCAGTGCTGCCTCCAGGAACTGGCTTATTACTCTGCATCAGCGTCCCTTGCGTGCTGACACAGTCCAAGCACACACACCCTCCTGTGGGCAGAACAACCTCAGGTTTACTCACAGCCCCCTCCCCTCCCTGTTCTCCTGCAGCAGCCTTTTGCAAGGAGGGCTTTGGGGGATGAGGGGGGAAGGGAAATGTCACTACAGATCCCATTCAGAAAACTGGTCCTTCTACTATAAAATGTACCACATAAGTGAATAGTAATAATGAAAAGGAAACGCTGGTGGAATTGTGAGAGTTCCTTCCTGCACAGCACTTTCCCTGACTCTGTGGTGTCAGTCCATTGCCTTCCGAGCCCTGTTGTCACAGTGTGAAGACGGTTTGGGGCACTGGGATCCCTGTTTTCACCCAGTCACATGGCTGCGATGTTCTTCGTCTGGTTTGCTTTCATAGGTGGGAAGAGGAACAGGTGGCCCCCTCAAGCCTGAGTGGGGACCAGTGGGGGTCATCGTGTTCGTGCAGCTGGCTCCGTGTCCTGGTAGCCCCTCGCCACATACCTTCATGTGTATGACTTGATTCACCTCTGCTGTAGAGCTGCAGTGGTGGACATTTTAAAAATAGAAGTACAGCCTTTAATATTATAAAGAAACAAAACATCTAGCCACTTAAGGCAAATGGGCCCACCTGTCATTCACACGTTTAAACAGGAACTGTATTGGTTCCCAGGACTGCAAGGTCCGTGTCTTAAGGGAAACAAAGTCAAAACCATATCACTGCTACCAGTGCATTTCATTTGTAAGTGGGTGCCTTCCTAGTTTTTGGTAGGGTCAGTAGTTCCTCCAGTCTTTGGAGTTCTTAAATTCTTACATATTGTTATGGAGCATAGTATAGGGAAGCTCTGGTCAGCTTGCATCTGGGTTATCAAAGTCAGAAATGTTTGCTAAATAAGAAAAAGTGGTGTTGGCTATCAGAGAAATTCAAGATCTCAGTCTGTGGTGGCCACATGTCCCTGTTACTGAGGAGGAGTATGTGGGTTTATAAGTGTAACAGCAGTGTGTGAGTAGCATCCTAATTTTATTGACGAGAGCACAGACATTTAATGGCCTTAAGTAAATTAACCTCTTCTGGCTTTGGTTTTATCATTTGTCATAGGCAGGTGATTACTAAGATATCTTGCAGATCCAAAATTCTGATTTTTGTGCCAAAGATCCTGCAACGTATAAAGCAAGACCAGAGCCCAGCAACTTGGTCCTTGGTTCTGATTCTCAGAGGTAAGTGGAGACCAGCCATCTGGAGCCTGTTTTCTTCAGACCAGGGCTTCCCCTTCTCTCTTGAAGATTTCAGCTGGGGCTCACCATTTTCTGCCTCTCTCCTCAAATATTAAATAGACACCATATTCTTCTCTGCTGGGACCAACTTATCATGTATTGCTGCTCTGCACCTGTGAAGACAGCTGCTGTGTTTTCCATCATAAAAACAGCTGCCTTTTGGCAAGGAGGCCCAGAATGTGCTTTGTAGCTATACCTTAACACAGTGCTAAATTATTTAGACATGCTTAACCTGAGATGCTCAGAGCATCTTGGAATTCCTGTTTAGGGCTTCTGTAGTTACTGCTCAGTAAAAGGTTTCCCTTTCATATCTTTTGTGATTACTAGGCAGAAATCTCAAAATATAGGAAATTACAAAGATACTAAATTATCAGATCCCCAGCACCCCCAGAGATAACCACTAATTAAAGTTTTGATGTAAAGTTTTGCCTTTTTTTGTACATAAATGTATATTTTGTGTTAGTATGTAAATAAAGGTAGAATCTTGCTGTATAATGTTTTAAAATAAACAGTTCCTATCGGGTTGGCTTAACTCAATTATAGGTAATTTACAGAGTGGGAAAAGTGTTCATTTTAATTGTATCATCTGGGCCTCTTAACATAAAGTCAGGGTAGGGTTGAAAGCCCTTTTAGAACTGCAGACAAGTTTGGCATTGCCTTTCTACATCCCTTTTCTTTGTCTGATTTTTACACAGTGGGGAGACAAGTCTTTGTGTTCCTCACAAATAAATTACAGGCATCCTACCTCAGCCAGAGTTGATCCACAGGAAGCAATGAGGAGATTGAAACCTGTCAGGGCAGAACCCCACTTTCTTGAGAGAGCTAAGGAAAAATGGGGGGAGCCCTGTTCCAAATCTCCCCAACTATGTCATTCATTTCAGTGAATCACTAAGTGCAGCAATTAAGGAAATAAAAAAAAAATTATGTCTGGGAAGGACATGGGGACCATCTTTCTGCTTTAGGAAAAGGATGATGTGAGTTTAAAGCAGCCACGTTTTGTCAGGTTTGTTGCCCACGGTGATGGTTTTTAAGGGCAAGAGGGATGTCAGTTTCTAAAGATGTTCTAGACGCTCCATGGGTTGCTGTTTGGAGCTGGCATCCTCTGTGCCTCCCTCCAGGGCCTCATGAGGCCTGGGGTCCCTCGCATGTGCTGGACTCAGTTTCCCTGAGGAAGTTTTTGCCTGGGCATCAATCCAGGGTGTGCTCTGAGAGCGCAAGCCCTGACACCTGTGCCCTTCCTAAGCTCTGCCTGCAGTCTGCTGCATGCCAGCTTGGAGGCCTGAGATAAATGGTCTTGCAGCCGCTTAGCAGTCAGCCAGGCTCATTTATTTGACACAAATAAGCTCATTGACCTGATTTAACAGAGGGAGGAACTATGGAGTCAAGTCCAATATGATCTTAAAGCCCTGTCTTTTCATCGCAGTCTTTTCAGACCTTTAAGGATGACTGCCGAGTTAAAGGATGCTCATGGGCACTCTCTCAAGGTAAAAAGGGGAAAGAGAAGCTGGAGAGATGGGAGGAAGGGGAGAGGAGAGAGCAGGAGGTGTTGGGGGCACAAACGCCAACAGTTGCTCTCTGTGCCACTTGGGGGCACCAGTTACTTAGGTTTTCTGTCCTCAGCGTAGTCCTTGTTGGGAGACTGTGAGACCTGTGCCCACGTGGACTCCCTCTCACTGAGACAATGAGGCTGTTCTGTAGACGAAGGACCATCTGGTGGTGATGACGAACCAGGACTCTTTCCCAGAGCCCCGTCGACTTTGTGCACAGGGACTCAGGCATATCCTTTTGCAAAGAAAAGGGAATCTGCTGCTGGTGCCATTGAAGACCTCAGGCTTAACTCGGGGCCTGTACCGTCCTCTTCTTCCTCCCCTCCCATTTGCTGAGGTGAAATGTAGGATGGTCTCTTGACTGGTCCTACCTGGACAAAAAACATCTGGGAACTGCTTAAGCGTACCATCCTGCATTGGCTCCATCGCGTTCACACGGCAGTGTCTCCTGAGGCAGTTGTTCTTTCTCATCTTCATTTTAGGAGCCAGGCACTCGGGTTATATTTTTCTCCAGGTTATTGATGCCAGCTTCAGAGCCCCGGAAGGTGCACACGGGCCCAGCCTAGGCACTTTGTGATCGCAGCGACTGTCTTCCAATCATTTCTGGCATTAAAGGCCTCTTATTTAATCTCAACAACCATGCTTATGAAGTTGTAGGTCTTTTTATCCTCATTCTACAGAACTCAGAGATTAATTTTTTTGTCTGGGGAAACCAGGATAGTGATCAAACCCAATCTCTTTTTGCTCCAGGACCTTGACGTTTAGCCCCTGTGATGTAAGTGCCACTGTGGGCTGAGTGCTGAGAAGGAGTTTGAGATGGAGAAGGGGTTATTTGCTTTAAAGCTTGCTATTTGGCCTAGGATTTGGATCATCCTTGATTTAAGCAAAATGTCTCACTTTCTTGCTGCTGGTCCTGCCAGAAAGTGTTTGAAGAATGCACTGAAAGAGGATTTTAGCCTTTCACCACAGCTCTGGTAACGTCCCTTTTCGCCCTGATCAGAGTCCTTATAATGGGCTGAACTGTCTCCCCCTACCGAAATCCATATACTGAATTCCCAACCCTCGGTGCGTTACAGTGTAACCTGTTCGGATAAACTGCCTCTGAAGAGGTGATTAAGTTAAAATGAGGCTGTGAGGGTGGCTTCTAATCTACTAGGACTATGTCCTTATGAGAAGAGGGAGAGAAAGCCCTTAAAGCGGGCTTTAAGAAGGCCGCCATCTGCAATCTAAGAACGGCCTCAGGAGAAACAAACCTGTTGACGCCTTGATCCCAGACTTCCCAGCCTCCAGAACTGCAGGAGAATAAATTCCTGTCCTTTAAGCTCCCCAGTCTATGGTATTTTGTTAGGGCAGCCTGCAGTGACTGATAACAATCCTTGAAGGAAATAATGCTGAGTTACTCTGCAAACCCAAAGGATAGCATGGCGGGTAGCAACACTGAGCTGCACCGCTGGAGTCATCTTGCGCCAGTGTGTTTCTTTTCTATGAAAGTGAACCTGAGAGCCTGCCCAAGTTTCCTTCCAGCCCTGGCCTTCAGGGGTTCTAGTTTTAGGGTCTAGCCTCAAGACCTGAAAAGTGCTGCTTTAAACCTGTAGTGTTTAATCAGAGGGGCATTTTGCGCCCCCAAGGGACATAAGCCAATGTATGAAGACAGTTTTGGTTGTCATGACGTGTGTGTGTGTCTGTGCCTCCAGCTGAGGCACACGCTCAAGTACCCTGCACAGCCCCCACCACAGAGGGTTGTCCACTGCCCGGTGTCAGCAGGGTCGAGGTGGAGAAACCCTGGGTTCAGCCTTGTTGCCCTGCGAATGGGGGTGACGTGGGATTGTCAGCTCTGGTCATTCGTTCAACAGGTACTCACTTAGCACTTACTGTCTGCCTAGCTCTGTGCTAGGGAGTGCAGAGACCTGGAAGAGTCTCCTGGGATTTAAAGTCGGGTTGATCTTAAGCTTCTGGTTTTGGTATTAATGCCTAAACATTCTTAGGTGATGGTGTTACCATCCTCCTTAGGATAAACTGTCACTTTGGATTTCCAGAGAGCGTTGTTTTGCTCAGACAGCCACGTACCATTTATTGAATCCTGCCTCATTCACAGACCTACACTAGTATAGCTTTGTTGTTCAGTCACTAAGTCATGTCCGACTCTTTGCGGTCTCATGGACGGCAGCATGTCAGGCTTCCCTGTCAGCTTGGTTCTTTTTATAAAGGATTGGAGGAGGGACTTCCCTGGTGGTCCAGTGGCTAAGACTCTGCTCCTCATGCAGGTGCCTGGGTCTGATCCCTGGTCAGGGAACTAAATCCCACACACTGCAACCAAGAGTTTGCATGCCACAACTAAAGATCCCTCGTGCCTCAACGAAGATCAAAAATGTATGTCCCAACTAAGACCTGGCGGGGTGCAGCCAAATAAATAAATGTAAATATGAAAAACCCAAAAAAGATTTGAGGAAGCTATGTGCTGCTGCTAAGTCACTTCAGTCGTGTCCAACTCTGTGTGACCCCATAGATGGCAGCCCACCAGGCTCCCCCGTCCCTGGGATTCTCCAGGCAAGAACACTGGAGTGGGTTGCCATTTCCTCCTCCAGTCCATAAAAGTGAAAGTGAAGTCACTCAGTCGTGTCTGACTCTGAGCGACCCTGCAGCCTACCAGGCTCCTCCATCCATGGAATTTTCCAGGCAAGAGTACTGGAGTGGGGTGTCACTGACTTCTCCAGAGGAAGCTATGTATTTATATATAATACTGATTAGTAGAACCAGTTTAAAAGGAATGGCTACCCACTCAGTATTCTTGCCTGGAGAATCCCATGGACAGAGGAGCCTGGCAGGCTATAGTCCATGGGGTCACAAAGAGTCGGATGTGACTGAGTGACTGACACTTTTAAAGTGGAATGCCAACATGCAGGTGTGAGACAGCAACACAATTGATGCGTAAATCCATGTATGCATTTTTCCTAATTACAAAGTGACACATTACATTATAGAAAGAGAAGTAAAGAGAATAAAAACTTTTATAATCCTTCCATCTGTAGATAACCACTATGTGATATGTCTCTTTGTACACATGCATATATATTTAACAAAAAAGAAAATTGCAACCCTGTTTTACCGTTTTGTCACCAAGTGAATGGCCCTTGAATGGGGCTTTGACATCTAATTTGGGGATCACAAGGCAGAGAAAGCCTTGTGATGCCAGACTGGCTGTGGAGTCAGGTGGCCAGGGTCACTGCCTACCAAGAATGCATTGATCCAGGGAGATGGGTGAACACCCACATTTCACAACTCCAGAGGGCATCATTCACGTAGTACCAGAATGGTGTATTCCATGTCACCCCTCTGCCCCTCCCCCGTTGTGTGACCCAGCAGCCCTGGAACTCGATTTTTTGTAGCAGCTTTGTTGAACTGTAGTTCACTTAGCATGCAGTTCACCCATTTAAAGTGTACAATTCAATGATGTTAGTGTATTATTCAGAGCTGTGCAGCCATCACCACAATCAATTCTCAAACATTTTCATCACCCCAGAAAGAAGTCCCATACCTGTTAGCTGTCACTCTCCCAGTTCCCCTGATCTTTCCAGCCCTAGATGACCACTGATCTACTTAGTCTGTAGATTTGCCTATTCTGGACATTTCATATAAATGGAATCATATATGATCTTTTGGGACTGGCTCCTTTCATATATCATGTTTCCATGACTTTTCCAATTATAGCATGTATCAATACTTTGTTCTTTTTTAAAAATTTATTTTTCTCGTTGAATTGTTCATATACAGTTAGTTCACCTTTTTAAAGTATACAGTTCAGTATTTTTTCCTGTTCACAAAGCTGTGCAGCCACTACCACTAATTCCAGAATATTTTCATCCCTCCAAAAGAAACCCCATACCTAATGGCAGTCATTCCTCATTCTTCCTCCCTGCCAGCCTGTGGCAACAATTTACCTTCTGTCTCTGCTGATTGACCTATTCTGAATAGTTCACATAAATAGAATTGCAAGCATGTAGTCTCTTGTCACTAACCTCTTTCACCTAGCATGTTCTCAGAGCTCACTCATGTTGCAGCATGTGTCAGTACTTCATTCCTTCTTACGGCTAAATATTCCACAGTATGGATAGACCCTCTTTTGCTTATCCATTCACTAGTTGATGGGCATTTTTGGTTATTGTGAATAACGTTGCTCTGAGCATTTGTGTACAAGCTTTAGGTGGACATATGATTTCTGTTCCCTTCTGTGCATATACCTAGAAGTGGAATTACTGGGTTATGATACGGGTTTCATCTTTTGAGGAATTGCCAGACTGTTTTCCAAAGCAGTTGTACCACTTTACACTCCCACCCAGCAGTGTACGAGGATTCCAGTTACTTCACACCCTTGCCAACACTCGTCTTTGTTATTGTAGCCATCCTAATGATGATGAAGTGGTATCTCGTTGGGGGTTTTGAATTAGCGTATCCCTGATGGCTCATGATGCTGAACATCTCTTCATGTACTTAGTGGCCACGTGGACATCTTTAGGGAAGTGTCTATCTTAATTCTTTGCCCATTTTAAAACTGGGTTGTCTTTATAAATTGTTAGACTTTTTAATGTATTTTAGATACGAGCCCCTTGTCAGATATATGATTTGCAAACATTTCTTCCTATTCTATGGATTGTCATTTCACTTTCTTGATGGTGTTCTTTGAAGCATAAAAGTTTTAGTTTTGATGAAGTTCAATTTAATTTTTCTTTGGTTGCTTGTGGTTTTGGTGTCATATTGTGATACTAATTGATTTTTAATGAATGATAATATTCCTTGGAATAGATGTAGCATAAAAAGATAATTGTTTGATAATGCATAATGTTCTTTGTTTTAATGTCTTCATGCCCACCCTCACCCCCAATATCTTTATTCTGGTGACATCTGGAATTGTACCTCAAGCCGTTTGCAAATTGCATTAGATTCCTGTAGCCTTTGTAAACACATCATTGTTCCACATGTCCTATTTTCCTCCCCTATGAATGTGCTTAGTGGTGCCCAGACCTCTGCAATGCAACTGACAAGGAGCAGAAGTCTCCATACAGCACAACTTAGCCGCCCTCTAAGTCCTTGTCCTTCGATCACCAGCGTTGCAGTAATGCAACCTTGTGGGACCACGTTGCCATCTTCTGGCAAAGTCGGAAAAGTGCAATGCCAGAAACCTGAAGGTTTTACGGAAGGCCTTTTTTTTTTTCCTTTCTGCATGGCAGATTGTCAGGTACCAATTAATTCTTTTCATTCTGACCTACTCCTGTTGCTTTAAGGTCTTTTCACCTTTGGAGGTAATGTTTAAAAATTCAATCACTTACAAAAAGTGAACTTGTTTTCTATAAGGCAGGGAAGCTTGTGTGTTTCTTGTTCTACAGGCAATTCCTAGTGTGTTAAACATTTTTACTATCGAGTAGGAAGCAGTTCTTTACCTTCAGTGTGGAAAGGCAAATGAATACAAGTCATTTCTCGTGTCATCTGGGTCAAATTATATTTTTTGAGTCCCTGATAGGCTAGGACTCTCTCAGGTGTACCATTTTGCCTGCTTTGCCCAGCCCTCCCAGGTATACCCAGGTCTATGTATTGTTCCCACTTTGCTGATGAGAGTGAGGCCCTAGGAAGATAAGTGACTGATCTTGGTTTTCTAGGACAGAATGGGCAACAATTAAAAAAAAAAATGATGGAACAATTACGATGTGCAGTCCGTCTAGTCAAGGCTATAGTTTTTCCAGTGTTCATGTATGGATGTAAGAGTTGGACTGTGAAGAAAGCTGAGCACCGAAGAATTGATGCTTTTG
>SJYQ01002471.1:48223-74784 GCA_006410935.1 Redunca redunca
ACACACACACACACACACACACACACAGGATGTGTCTGAAAAGGCCTAGAGCGGCAGCAAAAAAGAAAAAAAAAATTCAGGGTCATTCTTACCTTGTTCTGAACTCTCATGAGATTTATCTGCCCTTCTTTTTTGGCACTTACTGCATTCTACCTGCTATTATAGTTACCTATTATGAGGAATCATCATCATTATCACCTTTATCATCATCATCTCTACTATCATCATCATAGAACAGATGTGAATCATTAGGGAAGAAAAATATTGTAAGAAAATGGGACCTGTGCTCAGATAAGAAAAGCTTTTAACCTTTTCCCTCTATCAAAACTGGACAAGTTGACTTAAATGGGTAGATACGTTCAGAATGGTTTCTTTTATCCTTTCAATTTCCTCAGCTAATAACATCATAATACTTCCATTAAGGTGAGGATATAGCATTGCTTGGAGTCAGTTACAGGCCCTCCATGAGCAATAATCTAGAATCAGAAAGGTAAGAAAACACGTATTTCAGTTTTCCATATGCAACATAGAGAGCTATAATTTTTGATGAATGGGTGAGAGATCATTTCAAAGCCTGTATGGAACTGAAAACCATCCAGTATTGTACATGGCAGGATCAGGATCCTCCCTAGCAGCTGTCATGATATTGTACAGAGACATATAAACTGTCATGCAGGATGATAATGAGCCCTATTACTCATTTATAAAATCTCAGTGAAAGCTTTTCTCTAAGTCAGACTTGAACAAAGAGGGACATGGCCTGATTGTGATGGCAAAAGAGATATTAAGTGCCAGTGATAACACAAAATGGCTTCCTTTATAAATTCCATACCTTTTCCTATACTGATGTGTTGTTTTATTATGATTTTAGGGTCAACGGCAGCAAGAGGAGAAGCAAGAGGGTTTGGGGGAAGGGTTGGATTGGAGATATCTCATAATAGTCAATATTCTCTCAGTGTGACTTTTCTCCCAGAACCACTCTAATTTTCATGAAGGTGGATGCTATTTCTGATTAACTTTTCTATTGCTCTCAGGGTTCAGCATAAGACCTTCTATATAGTATATGCCCAACAAAAACATGAAATGACGGCTACCTAAAGTAGATTAGTGCAATGAAATGTGAAAAAAGTCAATGAAGATGTCTCCATGCTTCATTCAACAGAGGAAGGATAAAAATAGCTTTCATGTGTAAATTGATCTAAAGTAAATCAGCATCACTATACTATTGTGAATTATAATATCAATATTATCTGTCCTGATGCAATATGATGATTGAATTTCTAAGCAATCTTTAAATGACAAAATGAAGTTGGTGGTTAGACTATCATCTCTAAGAAAATTCAGGCTTAAAATATCCTATGTAAGTTTTTTCTCCCAACAATGGTCTCAGGTATTCTATCTTTATCAGCATTATTTTTACTAAAGCAACACTTAAATGTTTTTCCCCTTTTACCACCAAGTGTTATGCTAAATGAAGCATAAAGTCATTTAGCCAAAGCATATGTCTGGCTATATGCTTCTCCTTCCTAAAACTGAGGCATTTACTCTTTGATTCTAGCTTCCACCATAAGCCCACAACAACTGGCAGCCATCAGGGTAGCAAATAAAGTTTCCTAGTAAGTTAACTGTGCTACATTTAATGCTGGCTAGGAAAATTTCTACACTCAGCCTTGATTCACATAGAAAAGCTTTACTAATTTCAAGTTACCTGT
Source organism: Redunca redunca (assembly GCA_006410935.1). NCBI lineage: Eukaryota > Metazoa > Chordata > Mammalia > Artiodactyla > Bovidae > Redunca > Redunca redunca. Next base: position 49,936 of record SJYQ01002471.1, read on the forward strand.
CAGATATTGTTCATGATAAAGTAGGTAAAGAAACTCATTTCTAGATTGATGGCTTACAGTTGGAAGTAACCATAGGTATTTTCTAATATGATGACTTTTATTTCAAATTCTAAGGGCACTGACAGCTATGTCTATAGGGAAACAGGTTGGAAGTAGGAGTATGAGAGTTGAGTCAATTTCCTCTTTCATTTTTCATCCAGAATGCCTATATTTTCAATTCATTTCTTATCTGTTGATCTTTCACATAAAATCTCTTTTAAAGAACATATTTCTGTATATTTAAAATATATACATGAAATCTGATACAGTCCATTTTGGAGATGGTAAAAACCATGACACATTGGTTTCCATTCCCACTGCATATATTTTAGGTGTATATGGCATTAAACAATGGCACCTTTCCTCACTAGGTCTCAACAAACCCAGTCTCAAAGCTTGTCACAGTACGCTTGGAAACTACTATTAAGCAACTGACTATACATGGTGTGATAGTGTATGTGTGTGTGTTTTTATTCTTGCCATAAACTCCCAAACCAACGTGCCTTTTGATGATTGTCCTTATAATTTCCCGAAATATACTTCTTTGATTAAAAATGATGAAAATTAAATTAGAGGCAAAATTACTGAAAATAAAATATACTCTCTTGGGTTGGGGTTCCCCAGAAGTGGATTCTGACAAAGGGGTTTGAGTGCAAATTATGTATCTCAGAGGTGATTGCAGGAAGCACAGTAAAAAACAGTGAGACTGAGAAGAGAATGAAGCCAGTACAATGTGAGCTGATAAGCACATTGTCACTGTGATCAACGGAGGCTTGCTACCACTTGGGACCTCTAGGAGACTAAGTTGTCTCCCCTTTGAGATATCTCTGGGACACTTCAACGAGGCCAAAAGCAAATGGAAACCAGGAGGTAAAGACTCAAACTGTAGTAAGTGTGTGTGTGTGTGTGTGTGTGTGTGTGTGTGTCTGCTCAGTCATGTCTGACTCTTTGCAATCCCACGGACTGTAGCCCGCCAGGCTCCTAAGAATACTGGAATGGGTTGCCATTTTCTTCTCCAGGGCATCTTGCCGACCCAGGGATCAAACCCAGGTCTCCTGCATTGCAGACATATTCTTTACCACCTGAGCTGCCAGGGAAGCCGTCATAAATTGTAGGCATATACAGGAATGGTGATTTCCCAGAACAGAGGGGAAGGCACCAAGGCCATCAATTATCCAGAAGTAGTAATTGTTCATGTGTTCTTATAAGCATGTCACTGTAATTTCTTACAATTGATTGAAATAAACTTTCAATTTGCTTGAAATGATAGCGTACTCAGAATCATATTTGCATGCTGCTGCTGCTGCTGCTAAGTTGCTTCAGTCGTGTCTGACTCTGTGCAACCCCATAGACGGCAGCCCACCAGACTCCTCTGTCCCTGGGATTCTCCAGGCAAAAATACTGGAGTGGGTTGCCATTTCCTTCTCCAATGCATGGAAGTGAAAAGTGAAAGTGAAGTCGCTCAGTCGTGTCTGACTCTTAGTGACCCCATGGATTGCAGCCCACCAGGCTCCTCCATCCATGGATTTTCCAGGCAAAAGTACTGGAGTGGGGTGCCATTGCCTTCTCTGCAAATTTGCATAGACTTAAATTATTCTTATAATGTTAGCTAATTATTATTAAGTCCAACATTGTAGTTATATTTGAATGAGCCTTAATGAACATAAACTTTCTCAACATTCAGTGCAGGTTCCATTTTACATGTGAAATGTGGTTCTGATAAAAATGAAATCCCACTTCAATCAATTTATAAGTATCAGGAAATCCATCTGCATGCAAAAGATTTTGACCTGGTTTACTACTGATATGTCCTGTATTGGGTGACATCATCACACTGGCTGACACAGTGATGGAGGTCATTAGTCTTATGACCAGTAATTTCACCTTTCCCATGTACTTGAGAGAAGCATTTATTCTCTATCTTTGATACATTAAAGATTGTAAAGATTTCCCCTTTATTCATCTGGGCATAGATGAATGTAAAGAAGGCATTATTTTCTTAAAAAGGAAAACAACCAATCACCTATAATATGTTCCTTTAATATGCAAACATGGGTTTTGAATGCATCCCCACTAGAGATTATGGTTATACTGTCCTTGAACTTGGACCCAATTCATTGTAGTACCATCAATATACTTATGTATAAACGATGTAACAGGTATTGCCATGTCTACAGTATTTTGTAAATGTAGTCAAATATTTGGTTTTCTTAAATAAATCATGTGATAAAAGGTATCATCTGCTTTGGCTACTATGATGCTACAAATGACTGTTTCATTCCCTGATAAATTAATACCATAATGTGCACAAGTGAATTCAGTCAGCCTCCATGTGTTTTGTAAACACAGTGTGCTCAATTCCACTATGGAAGAAAAGCACTGTATATAATATCAATAAAGAATGAGTATAAATGCTAAGACAAACATCAAAATAAATAAATAGGCACAGCTCCTGGCATGTGGCTTCCTGTCATAGAGAATTGTGATTTTAAGCAAAGGATAACATTTGAAAACAATTTGCTATACACTTTATGCATCTTTGAAATTTTCTCTCCACTAAGATGATTTAAGACTTTATAAAATAAGTAAGACCCGAATGCTGGGGAAGATTGAAGGCAAAAGGAGAAGAAGGCAGCAGAAGCCAAGATGGATTAATTCGATGGACATGAATTTGACCAAACTCCAGGAGACAGTGAAGGACAGAGGAACCTGGCCTGCTGCAGTCCATGGGGTCGCAAAGAGCCGGACATGACTTAGCAGCTGAACAACAACAAATGCTAGACAGCAACCATGACGCACAGCACAATTGCTGAATGGTGCCTTCACCACTTTCTATTAGTGATGCAAGGAGAGAAAAATGAGCACGTGTTCACTGTTCTTTACCTTACACCAATGTGCCTGAATTTGTTTACCTCATAAACTTAACTGTCATTTTACTCTTCTATGATTTTACTTGATCATCCATTAAATTATTTTAATTAGTATCTCAGTGGATAATTTGAATGAATTAAGACCTCAGGGGGAGGCAATGCAAATCACTAAGGAAATAATCCTTTACATACTGTGTTCTATATATTTCCCATACATAGTATATTACATGTGTACATGCTAAATTGCTTCAGTCCTGTCCGACTCTTTGTGACCCATGGACCATAGCCCTCCAGGCTCCTCTCCCCATGGGATTCTCCAGGCAAGAATCCTGGAGTAGGTTGCCATGCCTTCCTCCAGTGGGTCTTCCTGACCCAGGGATCGAACTCACGTCTCCTGCGGGTTCTTGGGTTCTTCACCGCTAGCACCATCTGGGAAGCCCATAATTTGGTGGCTCAGTGATAAACAATCTTCCTGCCAATGCAGGCGGTGTGAGTTTGATACCTGAGTCTGGAATATCTCCTGGAGAAGGAAATGCCAAACCACTCCAGTATTTGTGCCTGGAAAATTCCATGGACAGAGGAGTCTGGCCAGCTACAGTCCAAGAGGTACAAACAGTTGGACATGACTGAGCATGCACACATGACACATGAACTATTAAAAAATCCCCCAATTTCTGCTAGCACAAGTTACCCCCACACTCTTTAACTTGACTCAAGTTACTCTATAAACTAAATACACAGGAATACTGAAACCTATTATTCATGTACTATGGCTAGTTACAGACTTCCCTGGTGGCTCAGATGGTAAGGAATCTGCCTGTAATGCAGGAGACCCGAGGTTCGATCCTTTGGTAGGGAAGATCTCCTGGAGAAGAGAATGACTACCCATTCCAGTATTCTTGCACAGAGAATCTCACAGAGGAGTTAGACATGACTGAGAGACTAAGGATACTAAAATGGTCATGGGCAGAAAGAAGGATGCAATGCAAATTATGCTACCATAGGATACAAGGACCACCTTTCTACCTCCAGCTGTGTAACTCATTACAATCTAACAGAAAATTTGAGTCATTCTTTCTCTAGGTGTCATGCACGGGTTATAGTACAAAAGAAGAAATCACTGTCCTCCGGTACCAAGCATCTATAAGTAAACGGATAGCCCCAAAGATAGCACAGGAATCTAAACAGGGGTACATGATTTATTCAAAGATGAGAGTTTGAATAAACACTCATCTACACTATCTTGTAATTATCTTGGAGGGTTATAAGACATGCAACAAGTAATTAAGTGGGAGTAAGAATTGTTTCAGAGTGTGGCATGAGATTAACATGACTTGGGCTCATGGCAGGGAAGGGTGTTATATTAAGAGAACTGTTTTCATGGCTGGGGTAAGGCATTCCCACAGCGGGTGAGAGATGAGAGCTGAGAACAAAGCATGGAACATGGTGCAGAGGGTCTTTTCCTCCATAAAACTTATTTGAATTCTATCCTAAAACAATAGCTAGCCACCTGTGGAATTAAACAGGGGAGTGACATTAAATTTGGCTCTGGAGAGATGTGGGTCTAGCAGCTATGTGAGGGGTAAAGTGGACAAAAACAAGCCCGCAAGTAAGCAGGGAAGCTCTTGTGGGATTCAAGGTGAGCTACTGGATCTGAACTGAGGCAGGGGGTATGGAAAGGGACAGCAGAGCTGAGAGAAATTTAAGGTACACATAGTCATGAATCTGAATAAAGGAGAAATAAGACTTCTAACCTAGGAGACCTCCCATGGTTGTTATGTGAATGAAATAAACATGAAAGTGTTCTGTTACCTAAAGTTTTCTGTGCTGTGCTTACTAATCATGTCCACCTCTTTGCAACCCCATGGACTGTAGACCGCCAGGCTCCTCTATCCATGGGGATTCTCTGCCTTCAAGGAATCACTTTTTATCAAATGCCTATGATTTAGAGATCTTTGGTGTAAAGCCATTCTCGTATGTTCAGATAGACTGAAGTGACTATAAATTTAAACGAAAATTAAATGTGTTTCTCTAATTCCTTAAGAAAAAAAAATAACAGTAGATAATAGACATAGTTTTAAATTTCTAAATGGAGGAACTAGTGTGTACTTGCTGTGCATGAAGCTAGGGCAGTGTGATAGGGGTACTCCTTCAGGCCGAGGACAAGAAGCAAGGCTGGAAGCACAATGATTTTCAGACATCTGTGCAAAAGTTCTTTCATGAACATGAAGGAGAAATATTTGAAATTAAAATCTAGGGGAGAAACAATCAGATCCTAGACTAAATCACTGGACAGAAATGAAATGAAAGACTCATGATACATCTGGTCCCTTATTAAAAGACCATTCTACTACAATCTTATCCCCTGGATACAAAGTCACTTGTCAGTATGCAGGTAAGAGCTTCATCATCAAGAGTTCAGTTTAGTAAATAAAGTGACAAAGTCAATGCCAAAAAAGCACTTCTCTGATTACCACTGTGAAAAAGGACATGGGAGTGAAATGGTTTAATGAGATTAGGACAGAGAAACATCCCTAAGACCGATGGCAGAAGCATTAAAATTGGGTAGTGACCTAAATCTCTATTGTTAAATCTGTTTTCTTCCCAGCGGGTAGTGTGGGATCATGAAAAAGTGTGATGTATGAAATCTGATAAATCTGGTTCAATTTCTAGCTGTCTTACAAGTAGCTTAAATTCACTGAGGCTCAGGTTCTAGATCAGTAAAACAGAGATAATAAAACATTTGGGAGGTTGTTCAAAATAACGAGCTAAAATAATCCAGGAAATTTACCTAATATTGCATCTAGAATGTAAAAAAACAATTCAATATATAGTAGGCATTGTTATTCTATTAGCAAGGATGTCTGGCAACCTAAATTTGCTCCTATTTCATGACAATAGTAACAAGTTAACATTCTTACTAATCTGCTATAGAAAAAAAATGGATTATCTTNAGATTATCTTGAATTTGAACCAAATGTTGAATGAGAAGAGAGGAGTAATGGAATAAATATGAAAAGTTGAATGCAACAATAAACCTATGGAAGAGAAAAAAAAATAAAGCTAAGACCAAAAGAAAAATACACATTGAAATTTTGTATCACCATGCTATAAAACAGTTGATTAGTTGAGGATATTTTTGTTCAGAGAATCAATGAGATTAATCATATATCACACTGTATTTGCTGTTAATAATAACTATGTCATGCATTCCATTGATTGGCCTTCCCAGACAAAGGGTCTCAGTAACCATATGAGAAAGGACTAAAGACTCTCCATGTTTTAATAGGGAAGGTCAATACTATCAGGATTCAGAGACTATTTCTGGTTTTATTTCTGATCTTTCTACTAACTAGAAGAGGGTTTGAGCAAATGACTATCTCTATAGGTCTCAGTTTCACATTAAGCTATTAATAAGAGACTGGACTATATATTCTTTAAGGGTTTCTGGCCTTCAAATTCTAGGCTTGTATAAAATATATATCCTGAAATGTTAATACATATAATGTACATGTAAAAATGGTCATTTCCAGAAACGAAATAAAGAACTACCAATCAATAAAAAAGAAAAGATGGTCTTTCAATGGGAAAATAAGCATGAGATTAGAACAGGATCCTTACAAAAGCTAACATCCACATAACCAAAAAACATATAAAAAGGTAAGGTGAAGTCACTCAGTCGTGTCTGACTCTTTGTGGCCCTGTGGACTATAGCCTACCAGGCTCCTCCGTCCATGGGATTCTCCAGGAAAGAGTACTGGAGTGGGTCGCCATTTCCTTCTCCAGGGGATCTTCCCAACCCAAGGATCGAACCCAGGTCTCCTGAATTGGAGGCAGATGCTTTAACCTCTGAGCCACCAGGGAAGGTATTCCAACTCATTAGAAAAAAATGGAAATAAAAACCATAGTAAGGTACTACAGAACAACAGCCAGATGGCTAAAATTAAACACTGATAATATTAAGCACTGGCAACAATATCCAGAAATTTCATATACTGATAGTGATTAAGTAAGGTTGTTCTTTACAGTCCTGAATATTCATTGGTAAGGACTGATGCTGAAGCTGAAACTCCCAATATTTTGGCCACCTGATGCAAAGAACTGATGCCCTAAAAAGACCCTGATGCTGGTAATGATTGAAGGCAGGAGGAGAAGGGGACGACAGAGGATGAGATGGTTGGATGGGATCACTGACTCAACTGACATGAGTTTGAGTAAACTCCAGGAGTTGGTGATGGACAGGGAGGCCTGGCGTGCTGCAGTCCATGGGGTCACAAAGATTTGGACATGGCTGAGTGACTGAACTGAACTAAAGGTTGTTTGCTGCTGCTGCTGCTGAGTCGCTTCAGTCGTGTCCAACTCTGTGTGACCCCATAGACGGCAGCCCACCAGGATCCGCCATCCCTGGGATTCTCCAGGCAAGAACACTGGAGTGGCTTGCCATTTCTTTCTCCAATGAAGGAAAGTGAAAAGTGAAAGGGAAGTCGCTCAGTCGTGTCCGACTCTTAGCGACCCCTTGGACTGCAGCCCACCAGGCTCCTCTGTCCATAGGGTTTTCCAGGCAAGAGTACTGGAGTGGGGTGCCATTGCCTTACCTACCTATTAAAAAAAAAAAAAAAAAACAAAACTTGATTTTCTTAGCTAATGGTAGTACTTGGTTATTCTGTGACCCAGAAATCCAACTTTTTGGTATTCACTTAACAGAGAAGCATATACATGTATAAAATATACAAGAATATTCAGAGTAACATTGTTTTTAGAGCCACCAAACAGAATCAATCCACATATTTATTTAAAGGAGATGACGTAAGTTAATTGTGAGATATTCATACAATGGCATACTACACAACACTGAAAATGATTAAGCTCCAACTGAAAGCGATACAATTGATGGATCACATAAAAATATGTGATTGGGCTTCCCAGGTGGCTCAGCAGTAAAGAATCCACCTGTGATGCGGAAGACACAGGAGGTGCCATGGGTTCGATCACTGGGTCGGGAAGACCTCCTGGAGAAGGTAATGGCAACCCACTTCAGTAGTTTTGCCTGGACATGGACAGAGGAGCCTGGTGGGCTGCAGTCATGGGGTCACGCAGAGTTGGACATGCTGAAGCAATCTTGCACACATGCACAATGTGGTACAGACACATAAAAATAATGTTGAGAAAAAGAAGTCAGACACAAAGAAATACCTAGTATATAATCACAACTAAATACATTTCAGAAATGGCCTCTCCCAATCTATGGTGCATTAGAGGTCAGTGTGGTACATATCTTTGAGGGAGTACTGATTCAGAAGGGGGTAAAATTGGGGCTCCAGGATAGTACGTTACTCTTTTCTTCTTTTCAATAATAACTTGGAGGTTTTAACTCTGAAAATTCATTAACTTGTACACTTACTGACTTGTGCACTTTAAACTATGTTTGCTACATTTCAATAAAGAACTTTTGAAAACCAAGCCAGACAGAACTGCTTTTATCTAGAAAGGAAAATTAACCCAGCAGTGAATGTACCTTTCAGTTCAGTTCAGTTGCTCAGTCGTGCCCAACTCTTTGCAACTCCATGAACCACAGCACACCAGGCCTCCCTGTCTATCACCAACTCCTGGAGTCCACCCAAACCCAGGTCCACCGAGTCAGTGATGCCATCCAACCATCTCATCCTCTATCATCCCTTTCTCCTCCTGCCCTCAATCTTTCCCAGCATCAGGGTCTTTTCCAGTGAGTCAGCTCTTCCCATCAGGTGGCCAAAGTATTGGAGTTTCAGCTTCAGCATCAGTCCTTCCAGTGAACACTCAGGACTGATCTCCTGCAGAATGGACTGGCTGGATCTCCTTGCAGTCCAAGGGACTCTCAAGAGTCTTCTCCAACACCACAGTTCAAAAGCATCAATTCTTCAGCGCTCAGCCTTCTTCACAGTCCAACTCTCACATCCATACATGACCACTGGAAAAACCATAGCCTTGACTAGATGGACCTTTGTTGGCAAAGTAATGTCTCTGCTTTTTAATATGCTGTCTAGGTTGGTCATAACTTTCCTTCCTTTAGTCTATATATATAATTATTTCAGAGGGTCAGAGGCAGAGACAGAATAGAGATATATAGACATGTCTGTATGCAAACATACACTTCAATATATGTATGAAGGGGAGGAAGGGAAACAAGAAAGGGGAGAGGTGAGAGCTGAAGGATGAGAGAAGAGAGTGGTGGGAGGGGGAAGAAGGAGGTAGGAAATAAAGGGGAAGAGGGGATGGGAGGAGGAGGGGGAGAGAGGAAGAAAGGAACTTTCTAGACAACTTCAAGTATTCAGAAAATATCCTACTCATCTTTTCTTTCATATTAAAAGTAAACCTATGTATTTTAAGTTCCTAGGAGTCAGGAGTGAAGCTGAAGACCAATTAATGCTGGATGCTTTTGAAGTTGGATGAAACCTTCATGCACATATTATGGGTCTATGTGGCGAAAGGCCTATCATACATAAAATGTCATCCTTTTAGACCTCTTGTGTAATCTCTTGTGAAATCTAATTCTGTGATTAATTTAAATGTAGGTGAAATATTTTCAGATAGCTTCTAATTAAAGACATACATACTGAGATAAAACAGTATCACAATTTCTCTAAAGATAGCATAGGAAAGAGTTTTCAGAGATAAATGTTCATAGACTACCGAGAGAGAATTGTTGTCCCCCTAAATCCTCCTGAAAGATAGTTTTCATGGTCACACTCATGTAGGATTAAAATGTTCAATCTCTTGTCTGCAACCGACTACAGTCTAAACGTCTTCCTTCTAAGTTTGATTTCAATGAAAATGAGCAATGCCTTTCGGGCAGACTCCTCCTTTTTTCAAGCTAAACTTCAAGTAAGTTATTTTCCCTTTTACTTTGAATTACTAACCATTTTTGCAGTGCATTTGTACTCTTCCCCCTCAGCTATCATTTTGCTCTTTAATAGACTTGCCAGTTCTTCTAGATCACTCAAACTAGGAACCCTGGAAGCGTTTAGCCCATTCCCTAGTTGGTTTTTCTATCCGGAGTCACAGCTGCTGCCGTCCTTTCGTAAGCTGTCACTGTAGGTATCTTCCTGTCCTCATTCGCCCAAAGGAAATTCGGCTCTCAATTCCTCAGGGATCATATATTAGTCATCTAGCACAGAGCCTGACAGTTGGAATTTATCAACAAATATTTGCTGGATGAGTGAAAAAGAGCACTTCAGTTGGTGGGCTTTGATCCTCATCTGGGTGACCTAATGGAGAAATGGGCTCTGTCTCTTAGAACCACGATGGCCACCACAGCCCACCTGTGAAGAAGTCAGCAGCCAGAGAGAGATCAACCTATGATTCCTACTCACTACATTAGCATTCTTAACATTTTCATAACAGGCAGGCTTTTACTCAACCTCCTTCTTTTCACACTTATCATAGAACACAGATAAGTCCCACAACTTGTCTAAAACCCATAAAATTTTAGGTTAACATTAGCGTCAGTTTCCATAATCCAGTTTAATGTTCCTGTAATGCATAATTCCACTGATAATATGTAAAATGGAGATCTGTGCTAGCAAAATAAGAATATGATGGTCCTTGCCATGCTTTATCCTGAGATCACTGAAATCAGTTCTAATAATGGTATAGCAGAGCAGATTGATGCTGATAAATGTATTTTCCCTACTTGTTCTTCTACATTCTTTTTGTCTTTGGATTGCCAGGTAATGTCAATATTTCTTTGGAAATCATGATTAACACCATTTATCCTCAAGTATATGTGAAGAGTGATTAATTTCTGTGCCCTACCTAATCTTCCAGTTCAGCTATCCCCCCACTTCCTGTGTAAATCTTTGTCCAGAAGCTTATCTCTTTTTACTTCCCCTAATACTTTGGTCTACACCATCTTCTCACCCATTTGCTTATGCCCTGCATCACGCTTTGGACTGTGTAAGCCCAAAGCCAAACAAAATAAGTTTTAGGAAGGCCAGTCATGTTAGACATATACAGGGAATCTCATACCTTGAAATTGAAGTCAGGTTTTCAAAAGCAGTGTATATGTTTAATATTTAAAGTACCCTTGCTGTAGCCAGAAACCTTACTTTATATTTCAAGTGCTGTTTATAGTTCAGAATGGATTACAGTTTTCTTCCAAAAGATTATTTTCCAAAATTATCAAAGAAGGTACTGAAACATTATAGCTAATTCTATTTTTTTCATTTAATTTAAAGATTGTGTGAACAAGACCTGAAGACACTGTCTTATCTTTTATTAATATCTACACAGAGTGNTAAAATAATTTAAATGTGGTGGGTTATTTTCTAAGCTTAAAGTAAATGATAAGTGAACCAAATAGAAAAATCAAGTATTTTTAGACATTTGAGGTTTTCTTTCTTTTTTTAAATATAAATGTATTTATTTTAATTGGAGGCTAACTACTTTACAATATTTTATTGGTTTTGCCATACATCAACATGAATCTACCACGGGTTTACACGTGTTCCCCATCCTGAACCCCCCTCCCACCTCTCTCCCCATGACATCTCTCTGGGTCATCCCAGTGCACCAGCCCCGAGCATCTGTTTGATCTTATTATTTTAATAAGAGACAAAGTAAAACACGTAAAAACACAAAATTCTACCCATCACATTCTAAATAATGCTCAATTTTCAGAAAAGCAGTATGCTTGTTATACTTATTACTGATCTTTAATAGATTTAAAGGGAATGTCTTGGAAAGAAAGTGTACTTTCATTATTCCCTGAGAAGCTCAGTGATTATGAGGAGTGCCAAGTAGAGCGCAATACTCTTACACTTGGAATTGTGAGAAAAAAAAAATCCTTTAAAGATCAAGATCTTTGATAGCAATAACAAAAACTAAATTTGCCAAAGGTAGAGCCCTCCTCTTATCAACTTCAGGCAAGAAGCAATCTTTTTCTGCATAGTGAAAAGTAAGCCAACTAAGGGAAAGGTCTGTGTGACTGCAATAGCATAAAATTGACTGGATGGTTGAAAAAAAATACTTTTTTAAGATTAAAAAATAAACCTTACATGTTGGTTTTTATTTCATTCTGAGACACATTAAGAGGACATGAAATTGTTTTCACACACCAAACAGTTCCCTCATGATGATTTCTCAGAATTGCCTCTTGACCTTCCCTCAGCTTTATCCTCTTCCTCAGTGAGTCTCGCTCATCGCTCCCTATTCCTAAACCAATAGGAAAAATTTCCTTCAAACCCTTAAGCCTTGTATCTGTTACCATAGAGACAGGCATCATAAGATAGCTGCTCAGTAACATCCTCATGGAAATAAAATAAGAATCCTATGGGTTTTATAGGAATTGCCAGTGCTACCAGTGAGCAGCAATGGCATCCTTCCCTAGAAAAAAGGCAGGGATTTTAGTTTTACAAGCATGGAATTATAGAGATTGTCACTTATGATGGTAAACCCAGAATCTCTTAAATTTCTGCTTAGGATCTGATTACAGTTTCTCACATGATTTGGAAAAAAAAATTGCCTTGTATCAATATGTTCAGAGAAATAGCTCACAAATAATTCATTGCTAACTTTTAACTAACAGTGTCATATCAACCATTTACTAACAGTCTCAACTGTTGTTTCATAATGTAGTGTATATATTTTGATTTTTATTTTCTTTCATTCTCTAAACCACATTTTGATCAAGAATACACTCACCTATTTAAAAAGGTGTGCACCTCTCTGGATCACTGTAAATGCAAAAGCCCCTTAGAAAGTTTACAGACCCATGAAAACAAACAAGGTGGCGGCAGGAAGTGACTTTACTGGTTTTCCACTGACTTGTGTGCTTTCTATAAGTCTACTGAAATCACACAATATTTGAACAGTAACACTAAAAGTAACTTAATCTAAGCAATTAGGTAAAATCAGCTCAATCAATAGGCTTAGGGTAAGCAGATATTATAGGTAAGTCATTGATTTCCGAGATCTCAAATTTTCTTATAGACATCATAAACAAACACTCCTCAGCAAGTAACATCTCTTAACAGATTAACTGCCAAAATGGCCCCCTCATTAACTCCTAAGCTATGTATCTGAACCACTTTGCAAAGTTTGTAATGCTTATGTATAATGGGTGATCAAAACTTCTGTTTATGGTCTTTGGGTGATATTTAATGGTTGGTTAGCTTGTTCTAGACATGTGACTCAATGAGCAAAAAAGCAAAGTCCCCTTACAGACTATAGATGAATTCAGCAAACATTTTACTACTAGGAAGGGCCCGATAATTAATCTTTTTGGCTTTGTGGCCCAAATGGTCTCTCCATCATTACTTAACTGCTGGGTTAGCGTGAAGACAGACAGAACAATCTATAAATAGAGGTGCTGCCTGCCAATTAAACTTTATTAATAGACACTTATATCAAAGTTTTATAAATTTTATGTTACAAAATATTATTCATCTTTTTTAAAAATAAGAAATATAGAAACCACTGTTAGTTGGCTAAACAGAAAGAATAATGGCATGTGGATCATAATTAGCTGACTCTGGCATGGAGACACTCAAAGAAATGTCTGAAAAGGGGAATATTATTTATGTAGTGACTAGACTCAAAGATTCTTAAAATTAGAAATGATCTCAGATGTCTTCTTCACATTCTGTTTAATGTAGGAACTCCACTCCCAGCAATGAACACTTCAGAAACAAGGAGCACAGTATCTCACAAAGTAGTCAATTCTCTGCTTAAACAACTATTTAAAGAATTTTTTTTCCCTCAGTACAAGAGAGGTAGAAATGAGTCTAATCCCTCTTCCACAGTGTAGCTCATCTGACATTTGAAATTGGTCTAACTTTTTAAAATTGTTTTTCCCTTCAACCATTCATTTTTTCCTTTTTCTAGACTCTTCAAGAGCCCTCAGCTGTTGTAGCTTCTAACACCCTTTACCAATCATACAGACATATTTTTTTTCCACTGAACACTTTCTCAGTTGTTAAACTTTCTTTTACCATGGCATGCCTCTTAAAAAGTTCCTTCTAAAATTCATTCTCTCTCTTTTTCGTTCCTTCCAGGAAGGGTACATTTCTAACAACATTACTTTGCTTTATTTTGTTTTGATGTCATATGAGACTGTGAATGATACTAAAATATGGCCAACAAAATTACTGTCCTTTTCAATGAACAACTGCTAAGTTTTAACTCTTTAACATATTGTACTTGTTGGAACGATTTTTGAACTTTAGTGCAAGATGTTATTTCCCCTAAAATATTTATCTTTATTGTGTCATCAAATTTTCTAGGTGATCCTAATCCTTTGGTACCTAATAATTCATTTCTTTTCTTAGTTGGGCAAACTATTTTGATCTTCCTTCTTGTTTTTGATATTAATATATCACAGGGCAAAGGATCAAAGTCAGAATTACAGGTCACACTATGAAAGATTAGTTCCAAGTCCAATAGATCCAGTTGGATAGAACTATATAATAGCCCTGTGAGAGCCTCCCTTCTTGGTTTACAATGATTCATTAATTGATAGAACAAGACAGAAGAGTTTATCAAGGTAATTAATCTACCAGACATGTCAAATGGCAAATATATCTTCATTTTGACTATATCATAAAAATCTTCAAAAAACTCTACAATCAAAATAACTAGCCACACCCCATACTGTTTCTTAGAACTTTGGAGAATTACAGTCTGCATTACCTTACCCTTCATTCTAAACCATCTTCCTCAAGAATTCTCAGCTTTTCCCAGAGAGGGAAAAATATTGCTTATTTTTTCTAGAAACAAACAACAAAATTCCAATAGGGACAGTTATTTAATTCCCTCAACATTTGTCCTTTCCCATTTTAGTTTGTTAATTCCAGGACAAAGTTAAAATACTGTCATGGCTCTCTTCTTAAACAGTTTGATTTTTTTCAGAAGTATGTGTGTGTCTGTGAGTACACACTCATTTACATGGCTTATTTGTGTCTTTTGTTGTTGTTGTTCTTAAAATATAGAAGACATGAGAGCTGGAGAATAAAAGAAAGGGGCAAGCTTCTCAGGAAAACTACTTCAAAGCACATCTCTTAACTGATAGTGTCTCCCACTGTTCATCTTTCTGGACGAGGAGCAGTACATCTGAAGGCAGGCCACTCCATCTCAAGTAGGTATTTTCACTAGACAATATTATCATTAAAGGATAACAAAGGAACAATTTTGAATAAAAAAAAATAATGTTGCCCAATAAGATTTTTTACCTAAAAGCAACAAATAGTTGCTATCTTTGCTTTTGTAATCTAAATGCCTTAAAAAATATCTAGGTTTGTAGAAGACTGGGGAACACCCACAGAGATTTATACATAAATTTCATACTTTAAAAATATTTAAATATTTATAGTGCATTTCATTTGTCTCACCTCTCTTTCACGTGCTATTTTAATTTTTATGCATTTATTTTTCTTTTATTCCCCCTAAATCACTTCAGGAAATACAGAATTAAGCAACTGAGATTTGGAGACTTCATATGTTATCAATGTGCATGCCAATCGTGTTCCAGAGTCAGCAAGATCAGCAATAATTTCCAACTCTCGTAAATGCGTTCAAAAATAAAGGGATGCCTGCTCTTCAGGTGTGCGGCCCAAAGCCTCTAAGATTTCATTAATAATCAACAGCTGGTGCCACCTAGTGTCTGTCTTCTTCATTCATCAGTGGAATCACATACAGAGCACTCCTAATCACAAACGAAGCTGCCTGAACGACAAACAAACAAGGTCTGAGGAGTCCTGGGGCTGATGTAAATTACACTATCTTCTTTGAAAGAAAAACCGTCTTTTAAAAGTAACTATGGTAACAGGAGGGTGAAGCTAACAGGAAGCTCACATTCTTCTCACAAAAGACAATTCACAAAAGGAGAGTCCTATTAAAGATGTAATGTAAAAGAGTTTTTCCAGACTTGAACTGTCACTAAACATGGCTATAAAAAGTTGAGTAATACGATTGACAGAAGAGAACTGAGTTCTAAACAAGAGTTTAGATACAGCTGATTTTTGTCAACCAACCAACAGATAACCCTCTATCACTGTGATGCCGAATTTTGTTAGTCTGAGTTCTCAAAGATCAAACAAGTACTGTAACAGACCATGCCAAACGCGTAGAGCACTCAAAAGTATTAGCAGGAAATAATGAGGTTGCCTGGACCACATTAATTTTCAAAATATTTTCAGCTAAAACTATACATCTAGGAAACTGTTTTCTGTCCTGCTGTACATATGAATTATGAATTACATATTCAACCACAGTCATGTATGCTTCAAGGTTAAAAAGTACTTTTCCAAATCTCTGTTTTTCAAAACATAAGTTACTAATTAATTGGATGAATCCAAGTAGTATAATTAGCTCGTCAGTTCCTAATTATTCACTGATATTTAAATACATGTTGTTTTTAAGTCACTCTTTCTAAGAGGAATACGTAATTGAAAAACATGGACTAACATTCAGGGGGAAAAGTTACATAACAGCCAGTAGTGTTCCTTGACCAGATTGACTGAGATATTATAATTACTAGAGAAAAGGTACAGCAAATGTATGAGCAATACTGTGTACACTGAAAAGTCATATTAGGTGTTCATACATGATAGTCTATTAACTTGGATCAATCATTTAGCTAGTCAGGTTACAGGGGAAACTGGGCAGAGAGATCAAAGATTCTCTATCATATGGATAGTTAACAATCATGCTTTTCATACTTAGGGAAATAAATTTCTGTATTATTTGACATCTGTTTTAAGCAATTACTTTTTATAAACAGCTTTGAATGTTTTATTTTCTTGTTACCCTAGTGGTGATAAAAATTATTTCAATATGTTTGGTCCAATATATAGTCACTGACAGATCCCCAAGACAGCGTATGAAGACAGAATATGGAAACGATGGAGAGTTTCTACAAAAAGCTAAAATTGTCCCTCTTTTCCTCAAAACTTTATTTTTGGAGCCTAATACAGCCCAGGCTCACGCTCCATTGGTTTAAAAGTACTTGTAAGTATAATCCACTGACTGTAGGGGAAAGAAATATTGCAAAACAGCAAAAGGCTTCTAAAAATTGTACGCAGGCAAGAAAGAATGTAAGACAAAACTCATTAAGGTTCCAAAGTTATTAAATAAATAAGTGCTTCAATATTCAAGAATTTATCATTTTCTGTCATTTTTCATTAGCAGCTTTCAAAGCCCTATCCGAAACAAGCTGATACAGAAAAATTAAGAGCAGTAATCAAGCGAGAAATGATAGACCAGCTGGGTCGACATCAACTTGGCAAAACGTGAATACAGTTCAATAGCTGAAACAGATGCTAGAGTTGTTGAAAAACCCTGCAGGAGATATTGATGTATTTTCTTCATATAATGCAGAATGACTGAATAAATGTCAAAAGCTAGAAATGAATGAGGAGAAAAGACTGACAGCCAAACTCCTTATAAAACAGAAACCAAGTGTAACAATTTTCAATCTATCTAAACATTTTATACATTCTCATTTTTCTCACTGTCTGAATATGCCAATAAATCAATCAGTCCTTGTAACTAAATAGCATGTAACTGAGCTGGGGTAGATTCCCCAAAGATCCCCCCCCAACCCCACCACCTCGTCATCATCTACCTGGAGAAACCTAGACTCTTGAAAAATACTTTATTCTAACATCTTCTAACACTGATTTCTATCCCAGAAGTGTTTCCCCGAGGTTGGAGTCAAGCACATCCCCCCCAAAATCTAACGCAGCACAAGGAAATTTTAAAATCCATTCGGTAAAAGCAACACTGTTTGCAGAGTTTGAAGAGCTCGGCAACAAACCCCAGCTACCAACAGCTGCTTGTTCAAACATATGCTTTGTCATGGTCAGCTTCTAATTGTATTCATAATGATGTAATAGCTTTAATAATCCTACCTTCCATGCCAGCTGTTTTTCCTGTCACTCCATCATGCCAATAAGTTGGCTGCTGTAACAAATCAAGATAGTGCAAAACAGCATCTTTCTCCTGATTCTGTCATCTTCCTGAAAGCATTCTATTACTGCCGACTGCTGGGAACCAGAAAGTCTATTTGAATTCCAACAGCTCCCCTTTCGCATGATTCAAGTTAGGTTAGGTGGGCATGCCTAACATGATTCTCTCAGTCATTTATTATGCAGCTGCTACAACGTCGGTGTGGTAACCACTCTGACTATCTGATACGTCAGTCGAACAAAACCTACACCTCGGAGCAAACACACGAGCCAGAGCAGCGTTCTGCATTTAACGAGTGTTCTTCCTGCCTAAAAAGCAGGGGATCTGCAAATCTCTTTCAGTATCTACTCGTTCCTCACTATGGATGCAAAGCCTCTGGATTAAATTATTTTCCTAACTATACCAAGAGTAGAGTTCCTCTGTCACACATCATATTATTCACACAGAAATTTTGGCTAATTTTCACTTCTCTTCGCAGCCTTTAAAGGATAAAAACTCTCCTGCTTGTACTTTTGAAATAGTGATGTTGTGTGCTCAGTTCCACATCTCTGCTTTAATATAACACATAGCATGCACTCGGTCAAATGGAATTTGTCTCTTGTAATTCCATGGAAATTTTTCCAAGAAGAGGGATTATTTTTTCAAGAAAATATTTATTTTGCATGTTGGAGAAATTTAAAGTCTGGTATTCTGTGTATTTCTCCTAAGAGTGTACTTTATACTTGAAATTTTGACTTAAGAGAAGTGCTTTCTTTACAAGTAAGAAATTAGCTGATGCCCTCAAGCAACTTATTTATCACATAAATATCATTTTGGAAAAATGCATTTTCTATTTTCAAAATACTATTTGTGAATCAATATATATATATTTTTAATCACCACTGCCATCATCTCTACAGTATTAATTTCATCCAAAATTTCTAAGTACATCTCTCTCGTAGGGTTAATATTTATAATCTGAAATGATGAAACAGAGAAATTGAAATGTTTTTANTGTAAATAGCTTCTTGAGTTTCTATTATGAAACTATAAGCAATAAGTCATTCATCATGTGTGAGCTATGCATATGTCACTGTTCTGAAATACTGTCTCCCTAAGTATGTGTATGTGTGTGTGTGTATACATTTAGCCATACTACTTCCATTTTAATTTTAATGTAACAAACACAAATAACCCTTATGTATTAAGACATATATAATAAGTAATTTAGAGTTTATTATGCTCAATTTATAAATGCCAGGGGGAAAAAATCTCAAAGAGAAACTGAGTCCATTGGAACCCAACAAAGTTCCTCTAATACCATCCCACGTAGCAGTTTTGAAAATGGTAGTTTATCAAATTACTCTTAATTTACAAAAAAACAAAAAAACACACAAAAAACAGACCTTGTGCTCAGCTATCGTAGGTGTGTGTATGCCTCCAGCTTCTACTCTTGGCTCTCCTTCTTCCCTTCACACTCTCTTCCAGCCACAGTGAACTTCTTTCTCATCCTGTATAAGACTGTGCCCCTTACTGTCTCTGAGATAATTGCATTTTCTCTTTCACCTTTTCATAAGCCAGCTCTCACTTTTGATTCCCTACCTTCCATCCAATATTCAAGTATCAGCTTGAAATATAATTTGCTGTTGGCATTTTTCTTCCCCTAGATAAAATTATACTCCCCTGCTATGCAGTTTCATAGTACCTTGTACTTCCTTTGTCTTCATCATAATAATGGCAAATACTTATATAGCAGAAGGGGGTGGGTGCTGTTCTCACATATGCAACATATATATCTGTGTATATCTATCTCTTGCTGCTGCTGCTAAGTCGCTTCATGTCTGACTGTGTGACCCCATAGACGGCAGCCCACTAGGCTCCTCTGTCCCTGGGATTCTCCAGGCAAGAACACTGGAGTGGGTTGCCATTTCCTTCTCCAATGCATGAAAGTGAAAAACGAAAGTGAAGTTGCTCAGTCATGTCCGACTCTTAGCGACCCCATGGACTGCAGCCTACCAGGCTCCTCCATCCATGGGATTTTCCAGGCACGAGTACTGGAGTGGGGTGCCATTGTCTTCCCCTATATCTATTTCTTACGACCATATTAATACTTCTTCATTCCTCATATGGAACCTACGAGGGTGATTATTATTACATGCATTTTATCCATGAGGAAACTGAGGCTCTGAAAAGTTAAATAACTTGGCCTAGGTCACACAACTTTATTTAACTTTGCATTTCCTCATAGAATACTCATTCTTGAGACTGGAGATTATGTTGGTTTTGTCCATTGCTAAATCCTAACACTAATGCAGTATCTGGAAAATATGATGCCATTCTTCACTCATCCAGCAGAACTTGCTTTGCACAATGCACTGGAGTATGCACAGGTCACATGGTGATAGTGAAAACAGATATGAATCTTATTTTCATAGAGTTCATGGGTGAGGGCAAGAGGTCTGAGGATCCACAGATAGAATTCAGACATCTATTAACTTGGATGAGAGATGTATTACATCTATATTTTCATCAGCCTCTAGCATTGTTTTCATTTGTGTGTGTATGCTACAAACCACAGTAGCATAAGCAGCATATGTTCTTTTTTCTGGAATAAAATTCACAGAATTTCCACATCACTGCTATAGATGCTGCATATATCCCCCAGTATTCTTTTACCTTCATTACTTTGAAATTATGGTAATCATTAATTCCACCACTCTATTGTGTTACTTAATGTGTTAACAGGAAATATGTATATTATTATACCACAACTTTTAAAATATTTAAAAACTTTATATCAGTACAACTGATTTCTGTTACAGTCCTAAATAGTTTGTATATTTAAATATAATTTAAACATACTAAACTAACTGTCAAGGAGGGCTTAAGATGTTAAGGCTTTAATATGATCCAGCAATTGACTCCTGGGCATATATCCAGACAAAAATATAATTTGAAAATATACATGCGCCCCTATGTTCATAGAAGCACTATTCACAATAGCCAAGGCATGGAAATAACCTAAATGTCCATAGACAGGTGAATGGGTAAAGAAGATGTGTGGTGTGGTGTCACACACACACATATACATACACACATATCTACATAATGGAATACTACTCAGTCATAAAAAAGAGTGAGATAATGCCATTTCCAGCAACATGGATGAACCTGGGGATTATCATACTAAGTGAAGTAATCAGAAAGAGAATGACAAATACCGTATGAGATCACTTATATGTGGAATCTAAAATGTGACACAAATTAACCTATCTATGAAACAGAAACAAACTGCAAGACATAGAGAATAGACTTGTAGTGGCCAGGGGGGAGGGGTGTGGGGGAGAGATGGATTGGGAATTTGGGATTAGCAGAAGCAAACTACTATATATAGGATGGCTCAACAAGGTCCCTTGTATAGCACAGGAAACCATAATGAAAAGGAATATGAAATAGAATATATATACATTTTTGTGTGTGTATGTAAATGAACCACTCTGCTGCACAGCAGAAATTAGCACATTTTATATAAACTATATTTCAATAAAAATAAGATTCTAAATGTACATACATAAAGGATGTTAGGGCTTCAAGCTTTCCCAGGTGTCAAAGGTGTCCATGCTAGAACCCCTGGCCTAGAGGATAGGAGAATACAGCATACTGGTTTATATCATTATCTCCAATGTCTAAAACCTGGGTTCAACTCACATATGCATGATTTAGTGTTGATGTGTTGTAGGGCAAGTTATTTTCAATTTACTCTTCCATGAAATAGGAATAATAATTGGTCTTTTTTATTCTTGCTGGGAAGATTAAATCAGAGAATGACTATGAAACACTCAGTAGAAGGCCTCACATTTTAAAACTTTTAATGACTGGTATGTATTATTAGTGGAAACACCAGATATAAAGCTATTATGACAAATAAACTGTGAAATATATACAAAGGATTTACAAAGTTTCTTAGCACAGGAACTGGGCCTCTCATACACTAGCAATGGAAATGTAAAATGGTAAAAAAAAAAAAAAATTTGAAAACCAGTTTGGCAATTTCCTAAAAAAGGTAAATATATACATATTTTAAGAGCCACCTTTACCACTCAGAGAAAATGAAAAGCATATGACCACTTAAAAAAAAACTATACATGAGTATTCATAGCAGCTATATTTGTAATAGCCCCAACTGGAAACAACCTCCATATTCATCATTCTGTGAATGGATAAACAAACTATGGTATGTCTATACAACAGAATACAACTTTGCCATGGAAAGGATTGGTCTATTGATATATGCACCACCATGAATGAAGTGCAAAAGAAGCATACTAATTGAAAGAAATCAAACAAAAAGAGTAAGTGCTGTGTGATTTCACTGACACAGAACTCTAGAAAGCTCAAATCAATCTGTAGCGACAGTAAACATTTTAGTGGTTGCACAGGGAGACTAAAGGTAAGGGATAGGGAAGAAGTGTTGTAAAAAGTCGTGAATAAGTTTGTGAGGTGATGTACATGACCATTATCTGACTGTGGTGATGGTTTCATGGAGATAGATATATAGACAGACTGATAAAAACAACATATTAAGTTGTACATTTTAAATATGCACATTTAATTTAATATTAATGTACCACAATAACTATTAAAAATCTCTTTTTTATCAGACTTGAGATCATTCCAATTTAATTAAAAATATGAAGTAACATGGTATCACTTCCTTAAACTTTAACCTATAAAACATCATAATAAAGAATGCATGTTCTAAATAATTCTATCAACTACATGTAATAATCCTGATAATCCCAAGAAGGTAACTTTTTCCCCACCATCTGCTGTTCATAGCTCTTCATGCTATGATTGAATAATCTGAGTAACAGAGAATAATTCTGCTTTACTCAACATGCACAAATTTTTTAATTTATTGTGAGCATATAAACCAGTAAAACAAATAATTAGGCTGGTACACAATTAACAGTTGCATAAAATCTAAGGTATTAATCAATATTAGCTTGTTGCAATGTAATTTTGTGTTGCAGAGAACCTTGGGAGATGTTTCCTTTGTGAAATAATGATTAAAGATTAAAGAACTTGATTTTATAAGTGAAGTGTTAGTCACTCAGTAGTGTTGGACCCTTTGTGACTCTATGGACTGCAGCCTGCCAGGCTCCTCTGTCCATGGAATTCTCCAGGCAAGAATACTGGAGTGGGCAGCCATTCCCTTTTCCAGAGGATCCTCCCAACCCAGGGATCAAACCCGGGTCTCCTGGATCGCAGGCAGATTCTTTACCTGATTTTTAAAGTTATCTTCATTTCATAGCAAAGGATATCATGTCAAACTCAATGAGAGTTTTGAGGGAAGATGGCTGAAGAGAAGCCAATTGAATCTATGTGACAATAGACTGAAAACCATCAAACACATCCCCAGAACATTTTCTATTAAAACTGTAAACTGAGACCCATAGAAGTTACCTAATGTACCCAATTCATAGAGCTGCTTTCTAGGGTTTGGGCTCTGGCCATCTGACTCCCAAAGTCTGTGTGTTTAACCATCCTTCTCTTTTGCCAAACAGCCCAAATAAAACTGNCAAAAAAAACAAAAAAAAAAAAAAAAAAAAAAAGTACTGACATGGTAAAAAAGTTAGCCAGATCACCGAACTTCTAAAAATTATTACCTCAGTGAAGTTACAGTGGATCAAGGAAAAGCAGAAACCTTATCTTCAGAATTTGAATCTAACACTTTTCTCCTCCCCAGTCTAGATAAGCCAAAATATATCAGAATGTTGAAAACATACATACATACCCACACACACACACCCCAGCCACAGATCGTATCACAGTCTCATCTCTCCCATTGCTTCTTGTCACCCTTAGAACAAACACTCTTATTATACGTAAACAAAACTGACTTTCTCTTCTCTTCTCTCATGGTACTTCATATACCTTGAATTAATTTTCTATAATCACAGTGGTTTTACCCCCCTGCAAACATTTCGAGATCATTCCCATCTGGGATGTTGTCATTAGCTGATTCTTCCTACCAGGAGCATCCTTCCATAGATATTACAAGGCTCACTCCTCTTTATCCAGATCTCTGTCCAAGTATCACCTCCACAGAAAGCCCTTTCTGGACTTTTCTGTCTGAAGTAATACTTCCCTTGCCTTAATCCTTCTGTATTTCCTTAACTCTGTTTTACTTTTTAAAATAACATTATATTACCACCTGACATCAAATTATTGTTTCAATCATTCATTCAAACTTTTCTTAAGCACTTACTTTATGCCTGACACTGGGTGTTTGGAATAGTACTGCCTTCACAAAGCTTGTAGTTTTGTGGAGAACAGATACTGAACACAATCAAATGTGTGATTCAAAAAGGAATGTGATGAGTATAAGCATAAACAGAATATTTTTAGAAGCATGATTGAAAGACTGTTCTTAAAAAATACTAAATATGTAACTAAAGGATATGTGGTAATTAGAATAAAGATAAAAGTACTATAGGCAAAAGGGAATAAGGCAGGAATCCATTCTAACACCACACACAAAAGCAAACTCAAAATGGATTAAAGATCTAAATGTAAGACCAGAAACTATAAAACTCCTCGAGGAGAACATAGGCAAAACACTCTCCAACATAAATCACAGCAGGATCCTCTATGACCCACCCCCCAGAATTCTGGAAATTAAAGCAAGAATAAATAAATGGGATCTAATCAAAATTAAAAGCTTCTGCACAACAAAGGAAAATATAAGCAAAGTGAAAAGACAGCCTTCTGAATGGGAGAAAATAATAGCAAATGAAGCAACTGACAAACAACTAATCTCAAAAATATACAAGCAACTCCTGCAGCTCAATTCCAGAAAAATAAATGACCCAATCAAAAAATGGGCCAAAGACCTAAATAGACATTTCTCCAAAGAAGACATACGGATGGCTAACAAACACATGAAAAGATGCTCAACATCACTCATTATCAGAGAAATGCAAATCAAAACCACAATGAGGTACCACTTCACACCAGT